>CM030358.1:245077647-245242647 GCA_017893485.1 Hemerocallis citrina
ATATTGGTGTGCGATAAATTTGTGAGTCTATTGTATCATTGTTCTTGTATTGATAATATTATGAAATTAAGAAGTCTTCCTTTTGTCATTGTTCACATATAAGTCCTCTATTATATTCTCCTACTCATTTCCAACAATCCCAATGTGATTAAAAAGGCATCTATTAGTATGTAGTAGTTCTTTTATATTGTATTGTTAGAATTAATGAAGAAATGTATGATTAGTGGTGGCATTCGGGTCGACCAGGCCGGGTTGGGTTAGACCCGTGCAGGTCGAACCTAAGTCAGGGCGGGTTTGGGTCTGGTCGAGGGCTTAACCAGACCAGGTCGGGTCAGGTTCGAATTCAATAATGTCGACCGGGTCGACCCACGAACCTGAACTGGTCGAACCCATTACAGGTCGATCCGGGTCGCGGGTTAGCCCAGTTGAGCTATTTGGTTTTTTAATATTTTTTCAACTCAAAAAAAAAAATTGTAATAAGAGTCAAAGAGTGAAAGTGTGAAAGAAAACTGTCTATATTATTCATTTGAACTTCTATGATTTTTTTAACAAATTTTTTACGTACAATTTGCTAGCTAGATGTTGTTGGTCTTCAATTTGCTATTGTTGTTGTTGTTCTTCGGGCGAGTTGTTTTCACTTGTTGACGTGTTGACCCCGATTTCTAGAGTCATATCTTTAGCCTTCATCTAATCTTCCATGCACATGAGCATCTCCAACAATTGAGGCTTTAAGCGATTCCTGTAATCTGTTAGAATCCTACAACTATTAGAAAAGGCACTTTCTGAAGCAACTGCAGAGATGTGAGGAGTTAGTAGATCTTTAGCCACATATTTAAGAATATTATAAACATGTTCATATTCTTTCCAGCATTGTAACACATCAATCTTAGCATTAAAACTCTTACTATCTTATTGATTATATCAATTTAATTCATTTGGTTGATTAGTCCTAAGTTTTTAAATTAAATTTGAGCAAGTAAATTAAAAGTGCAATTGTTTAATTTACTCTTATCCTTACCTCTAGAAGTAGAAGAAGAAGAACTATACTTGTTATACTATTAAATGCAAAAGTTTTATCATAATAATCATACAAGTTATTCAATGTCGATTCAAAGCTAGCTAAAAATTCGTCGCAATCAATTTCAGATTCATCTCTAAGTAAAGTAAAATACATTTAAATCGAACTCCTCGTATCCGCTAATTTGATATGATGATCCATAAGGGTAGCAATACAAGACAACATAGGAGGATGACTAAAATAGTTCAAAAATTTTGTGTATACGGGTTTAACAATATACCAAAGTAAATATCATCAATCATTTCTTGAAAAGTTTGCATCATAGTAATTAGTGAAATAAAAATACTACTAGAAGTAGAATCATAAGATTTTAAACATTTTAAAGTTGCAGTTTTAAAATGTTCTAAAAATCGTAACAAAGATTCGGCATAATACCACAATTGTTCATTCATATGAAAATTTTCCATATTTTTTGCTAGACAAAATTATGTATACAAGATTTATACTGAGAAACAACATTTAATAAATCAAAAATAGAGTTCCATCAATGATTAACATCCTTGGAAAATTTTCTAAAATGTACACCCTTAAGTTTACACCATTCTTTAAATTACTGAAGCATGTGGACACTTAAAGCAATAAAATGTATACAATTTCTAATGTTATGCACAAAAGGTTCGGTTATTTTAAATGCATATTGAACACATAAATTTAAAATATGACATGCACATCAAACATGAAAAATTTCTAAACATGGAGGAGCTAATTGTGTTTTTAATGTACTAATTGAAGCATTGTTGTAGATGCATTATCAAAACTAATACAAAATATTTTATCACGAATATGAAAGATATCTCAAACTTCTAAAATACGATGTGCAATTACTAAACCACTATGGGATACGACAAAGCCACAAGGGATATGATTCTCTTTTGAATCATCCAATCATTATCGATCCATGATAAGTTATGCCCATCATTGGAATATCGTTACAATATTTTCAACAATCGGAATTTAACGATACTTTACAAGTTAAAGTATACAAAAATGCAATTAAATAATTTCTCATTTCATTGTAAAGTTTAAAACAATCGGATTTGAGTGTATTTCTAGGAATTCTTCTAAAATGTGTATTTAGTGCAATTTGGTTAAATTCCTCTAGGTTCCTATTCTCGAAATAGGAAAAAAGTAACTCCTTAATAACTAGACGAGCCATTTATGTCGAACATTTTTTAGGATCATATGGGTGGCTATCTATATGTCCGGTCTTAGCTTATTGGCCGGGTTGATTTTGCTAATAGTTCCTTGTGTACATTTTGTATGTGTCATTTAATTGTACCTGTTGTCTCACCCTTCGTCCATTTGTAACTCTTGAAACAAGTATTACAAACCTTATTTCCTACACCCGGATTATCCTCTTCGGGGATATAGTCATAATATTTGTGTCAATCACTAGATTCTCCCTTAATTTAACTACTACTGGTGAGTTCGGTTTGTTGTGTTTGTGTGTCACCATCATGCATTTCTTCGTCAACTTCGTGTGTAGAGACATCGTGAGTTCCTACCATAGAATTCGGTGTAAATTCATGTTCTATTTGTGGGACTATTGGAGGACGACGTGAAGAACCGATGGAAACTTGTCCACTTTGGGTACGGCCGCTATCTTGTGATCTAGACCTGGTAATAGTGTATGTGAAAAAAAACTATTTCTAGTGTTTTACTAATGTATGTGAAATAATACAAAATAATCTATGAGATATATTTTTAAAAAAATCTGAAAAACAATAGGAGGGCTGAGAGAGAGAAAAGCGAAAAACCAACAAATAACTATGATACAAAAAATTATAACTATAAAAAAATTAAGACAATTGGAGGGTTGTAAAATTTTGATACCGTACTTCATGGATAATCATGTATAGAAATGAGAGAAAATAATAGTGGAAGTAGACGTAGTCACGTAGTTCGGTAGTCGTACGAGAGAGAGCTTATTTGTTGGAGGAGTTGAAGTAGACATAGTTGAGAGTTGAATCTATTTTTTGTCGAACCTGGTCGACCCGATTAGTAATTCGGGTTCGACCTGAACCCGAACCGGTTAGAAGCGGGTCAGGTCGAGCAGGGTGGGTTGCGGGTCAACCCTACCCGGATACCATCCCTATGTACGAGGAATGTACAATCCAAATTTGGACTGTTTGGCTTGGATTGTAACAAGAAGTTTATCATGAGTTACTTAAGGGATGATAAGAAGACTGGCCGCATCCATAATGTACGGTGTGACTTACTGGTGAGCGAGGCGAACCCCCTCAGTGTTTACTGTTCACTTGTATATTGTAGCTATACTTTCTGAAATCACAACAGATGATTGTCCGCAAGTGACGTGGTTTTGCATCTTGATTTGAACAGTCTCTATGTCATTCCTCAGTTTTGAAGAAAAAGGTGAAGGCCCAACCGTCCGCTGGGGTTACAAAACTGAACTTGATGTACACAGGAGCCAAGCTAGAAAAAAACTCGAGAGTCGAAAATAGTGCATGCTAAATTGGTAAAATTTTTTTTAATAATAATAATAAAGGAAGATAATTCAATCAGAATATTTTTGTGCAAAGTTTTCTTTTATTTTGAAAGTTACATTTAACACTGAGAGGTTTGACTGTATAATCTTCTCATGTTGGAGTAGTCAAAAAACAAAGGCTGAATACAAAAACTGAAATTTGTTACTTGATGGAAACCTCAAATTAAAAATTTATAATATCTAGGGATGTTTCATAAAATGTTGGGGGTACTGATCCCCCGTGGATCAAGGGAGCTCCGTTCCTCGATGTACCCAAATGGAAAATTAAAGATACTAAATAGAAGATATATTTTCATTTGCTGCTACTTATTTTGGTGTGCGAGCAAACAGATAGTGAATTCTTATTTAATAGAAACTACTAAAAATCTGACATTTGATCTTTATCGTGAAATACGGTTAGAGCTCTTGAAATTGAATCTGGATCGTTGACTGATCACTGTGATCTGAATCCGACGGTTGCTGACGCGGCCAATGGACCTGCAAAAAGCCAGAAACACTGGGGGTTGGCCCCGGCGACAGACCCTCCGACGCTCAAGTCAGAACCAGAAAGGGAAAAAAGAGTTTGAGAGAGAAACTGGTGATTTGTTTATTACCTTCTAACTGTAGAGGGGGGAGGGTATCTATAGGCCTGAGAAACAGTTTAGGATATTGAGATCTATCCGTTACATTGATATGAATTCCTTATCTCATTTATGTGTCTCCCACTCAAGAGATAAGTTCTTTTGTTAGGGGATAAGAGATTTGACTCCTAGCCTTCATAAGCTGGGTGTCTCTCCTAGTGGGCCTAATCTGTCAATTTTAATGGGCTTTGAAGAAGCTCATGTTATGTAGAGGAGCCTGAAAAAGGTCTAGACCTTTTAAAGAGACCTGTTATGATTTATCTGCCTTTAGAAGCTCTGAGATCTATGCTAATCTTCGTACGACCCTGATTTGCTGCGATTTTTACCATCATCATAAGCCTCCCACTCCCGGAAGGCAACTTTCATGGTTTTCGGGGAGTAGTACACCGTACTTTTGGACTCTGGAGTATAATCTTAATCGTCAGGGTGTTGGGAGATACCTAGAACTGATCAATGGCTTCTTAAGGCAGTGAATATTTTCCTGGATTTTTCTTAGATTTTCGATATTTTATCAGATTAATTCAAATTTTTCTGGAATTTTCTAAAGTTTTTCCAAATTTTAAAATCAAATTTTGGAATTTTATAATTAATAAACCCAATTTTAAATTATTTTTTGGAAATTTTAATTAATTTTCTGAATTTAAATAATTATTTTGAATTTTTAAATTAATTTTTCGAATTTTTGAATGAATAAATGGGATTTTTATGAATTATCAGAGCGCAGATGAATTTTAAAGCGAACGGGCGCGTCCATCAGATGCTGGCTTCAACGCTATTGCGATTGATTGACAGAGATTTGATGCTGTGATCATTGGCGAAGTGGCCCAATCTGGAGCGCTCATCCGAGGGGAGCTCGTCCGCTGAGTGAAATCAAGCGGAGGGTGACGTGGATCTATCTGAGGCGTCCATCACACTGGAACGCAGTTATCTGGATGATCTAATGGCTTTTGTTCTCTTTTGGAACCCCTAGCTCGGTCGACAATTTGGTCGAGCTATGGCCATTTCCTCTTGGCCGGGATATGGGATAGCTTCCTCGCCGAGCTATAGGCCCTCATTTCTCGCCGAGCTACTGATTCCGTGGAGCTCCTCTCGTCAAGCTATGAAGGTGGCTATCGAACGACAAAGATTTTGTGCTATGGAGTCTTGATCTTAGGTGTTGAGCTACGAGGTGGCCGCAATTTCATCGAGTTGCTTGTTCAGTCAAGCTCTGGAGCCAATCTCGCTGAGCTATGGACGTTGGCGAGCTATGAAGGTCTTAATGTTGCTGAGCTACGAAGTTCTCGCATCGAGCTATCGACTTGGCTGTGCTTTGAGCTCTTTCGTCGTTCGTCGAGTTAGGAAGGAGCTGGAGAGCTATGGGTGTTGGCGAGCTATTTGCTTCAAACCCGTCGCCGAGCTACAAAGTTTTTGCCAACTTACCTCCTTCACCGAGCTATAAAGTAGCGGTAGTCGAGCTATAAGCGGCGGTCTCCATCTCGCCGAGCCATGGAGATGGAGCGTTGTCGTGCTACAAATCCGTCAATTCAAAGAGTTAAGCTCTATTTTAAGCAAGCTGCAGAGCTTTGTTGCCTCGTAAACCTATGGGGCCAGTTGCGATTGAGCTATGGGAAAGCAGCCGAACCATGAAGATCTCAAGCCGTCGTTGGGCTATGAGGCTTCTTTGCTGCCGAGCTACGAACAAATTTTTGGGCTGTAGTCTTTGTTTGGTCGAGCCATAGAGTTTACCAAGCTCTGTTGCCGACCTATGAATCTTCGCCGAGCTACCACCTTCAAGCTATGAGTCCTTTGGCTCTTGCCAAGCTATGGAGTTTGCATTGGGGAGCTATGGAGCTATAGCTCGCCAAGTTCCTACCGAGCTATGAAGTTATCCTTTTGGGGTGATGGGTTCGTGGCCTTTGGAGCTCTGTCAACAAGTTTTTGGTGAGCTTGGAGGCAGCGATGAGCAGGCGTAGAGTTGCGCAACGACGACGATGGGGTAGCTTTTCAGTCGACACTCTGCTTTTTTGAAGAGGATTTTTGAAAAAGAAGTGGTGGAGGAAGAAGGAGTTTTAGGGAGTTTGGATTTGGTACTTCGGGTTTTGAACCCATACTCGCAACCTGTTTAACTCTCATCTTTAGGATTTTGGGGTTTTGTTTTGCGGGTTTGGTTTGCGAACCCAAAACCCAAATAGACCCCTTACTTCTTCTTTTCTTCTCTTTCTTTCGAAAACCGAGAGCCCCATTTTGGTTGGGATTTTTTGCCATTACTTTTGGAGTATAGGTTGAAGCTTTGATCTTGCAAGGAGCTTGCCTCGTTCTGGAGTTTAGTCGTCTTCGACAGAGTTCCTTTTCTTATACCAAGGTACGAGTACTTGTGTTTTTGGATTTGATCACCTCTTTGAAGTTTGAGTTGATTTTGAGCTTGATCTTGATTGGGGGTGAGACTGAATGCATTTGGCGGCGATTGGGAACCATCATGGGGTTAGTAGGCTTCGTCATGTGGGAGCTTGGTTGGTGATGGATTTCTTTTTTGTTGATGGTAAAAATTGTGCCCACCAAGTGTTTGTGAAATTGTCCACTCCATCGGATTTGCCAAGTGTTTGTGAAATTATTTGCCCCATCAGACTGCTTCTTCAATCGGCTAAGAGTTGTGACGTTCGCTCGTTTTGCCGGTCGACTATACTGTTGCTAAGATACCGTTCTTATTGGACCTCGTATAGTGTGATCTGATCGTTGGATGTTGTGGAGGGCTCAGATATCTCTCTCTAGAAAATTTTGAGAGCTTCTCTCTCTAGAAGTTGTGGTATTTTACCGGGCAGGCTGGTGGTTCAGCTGGTGTTCAACAGTGGTGCTAGATTCTGGCTGTAGATTCGTCGTTGCTATTACTTTGACTAGGTAACATTTTCACAATCGTCGTTCATTATGCCTAGCATTCTATCACCATGCGCTTCTCCTCGATTAGTTAGTCTAGATGCAGATGATGGTATTGTGTTTAGCCCCTTCGCCGGAGGGGAGAGTGGGTGTGATGTAGCCGGTTGTTCCATTGTTGTGGAAAAGATCGTTGAGCCTAAAAGAGATAGGGGATGCACACTTAAGACCGTTGCTCTTAGTCCCTGAACTGATTAGGGCGTATCCTATAGTTGAGCAAGAGTTTCTTAGGAGTGACATGGAATATGACGAGTCAGAGCTCGTCTACACTACTGAGGCAGATTATGCCACCACCATCCTTACACGAGAGGAGCTCACCGTGATTTGGGATTCCTTGCGAGTACACCTTACTCCTACCAGGTCCTGGAGTTAGGGCCTGCTACACCATGTCTGAGGAATATTGTTTCTTTCTGTGCGATGCATTCTTCGCGAGGCTTCGCTTGCCCCTTCTCCCATTTGTTAAAGAGGTGCTTAACTGGTATCGGCTATGTCCGGTGCAGCTGTTGCCAAACACATGGATGTACGTTGTCAGATTTGTCTTACAGTGTCCCTGGCTCGGAGCTGATCTGAGTCTTGTGGTGTTTAGATTTCATTTCAAACTCATCCAGCTTAGCAAAGCGGAGGAGCATTGGTACCTTAGACCTCGTAAGAATTGGGGGTTAGTCGATGCTCCCGCTTAATTAGATCTTGGAAGAAGAAATTTATTGTTGTTCGCAGCGCTGAGTCATGGGGAATCCCCATTACATGGAGGAGAATGGTTCCATCGGCGGTGGGAGCGGAGCCAGTGATGACCTTGGAAGAGAAGAGCGTTAGTGATACCCTTCTTGGACTGAAAGTGTTGGCTTGGCAAGACATCATTGACGAAGTACTCTTCGAAGATAATCTTGGCCCAGCTGTTTCTAGTACGGTTTTACCATTGTTGCTTACTTGTCGTTTTATCCATGCCGTTGTTGCTTTCATTTGGTTTTACGAGTTTTAACTCCTTTTTGTTACACCTTACAGGAAGAATAGGCATAGATTACAAAGACATTCTGGCAGACTTGGATGCACTACGTGACAAGAGGAATGACGAGACGAAGAAGCAAAAGAGGTCGGCTACGCATCCTTCTCCTTCCCAGGACTTGCCGATCTTGGCCCCTGCCGTGTGGACTGAGCCCCCCTTCAGAGGTGCCGCCTGCTGTTGATGCAGGTTCTTCCTTAGCTGCGATTGTGGCGAGTGCCGCGTCGGCTCCTCTGACTGCTATGGCTGCCTCAATACTTTTTGATAGGGGGACATGGTCTATACTCCTGACTAGAATGTGAAACCCTAGGAGAGATTTTGGAGAACTCCGCTGCTTGCCTCGAAGCCACCTGCCACATTCCTACTCTAGCTGATAAAGAGACGCTGAAGATGGAGCCCCCCAAGAGATCGGTCCTGGAGATTGAGATGGCACACATGATGGTATGGTTTGGTTCCTTTTGTTCCTTAGCTTAAGCTTTCCTCCCTTGCATCATTACATTTTAACCGTTTTCTCCTTGTTTCAGACGATATGTCACTTCGGGCATCTGGTTGACTTCTATCCGGCCGAGGAGAAGAACCTGAGGGCCCGTATCTCTCGTGCTGAGAAGGATAAGAAAAATCCTTCAATAAGTCAAAGGCAGAGTTGGAGGAGCTGAGGAAGGAGGAAAGGGAGGCGCGCCTTGAGTTGGAGGCGTTGGCGGCGAGTAAGGAGGATATGTGCCTTGAGCTAGAGGCTTCAAAGCAGAGAGAAAAGGCATTGGAGAAGAGGAATGCCGACCTTCTACTTGAGTTGGAGAAGGCTCACGCTTGTGCAGCCTCGGGCTGAAGGTCGAGGTGGCCAAGGTTCATGCTGAGTGTAAGTCCAAACTACAGGGGGTGATGCATAAGTCTTATGCCGCAGCGATTTCACACATGGCGGAGCATGTTCCCGGTTTCGCTGGAAAAGGATACCATGTGATTCTTCGACCTGGCGAGCCCCTTGATACAGGCAGGAAGGATGATGGTGGGATCAGCACTCCTGCGGGTAGCACGAGGAGAAGCTCTGGAAAGAATGACAAGGAGAAGGAAGCAGCTGGGGTTCCTTGTCCATGGTGGCGCCAAAGCAGGTGGATACTTGATTCACCTTGTTATGCCCTTTTTCTTTCATTCTTTCTTTATTTTCCTTTGTTTCGAACTTGTAGCTACTTCTTGTGATGCCTAATTGCGGACTGGCCACCGCATTCTTGTATCTTCATTTTAGTGGTTGAAAATTTTCTTCCAGATTTGTTACCGTTTGTCGTATTGCGTTGATGTGCTCTGAAGTGATGCTTAACCGTGACATCTAGTATTTTGTCTTTTTGCTTGGCCATGCTTTTGAAATTAATGATAGATGATCATGTGAACGGCTGAGAAACCCCGTAGTGACGAGGTTGAGTGCCTTCGCAAGCGACTACGCATAATGGAATTGGATGTTAACCGTTTGTGTGTTCAGTCGGACGACAAATGGTTGGATTTTGTTTGCCTTAAGTTGGCGCTTATCGAGAGGGATTGCGAGTTAGCACTCCTGCGTGCCGCTCGTCTAGCTAAGTTGCCCATGCCTCCAAAAGTGACTAAAGACAGTATTGGAGAATGTGCTCTTGTAACAAAATTAGTTGTCAAGAAAGACTTGGAGTTGTATCGTCTTCAAGAGAGACTTGGTGGGTAACGAACGGTAAGCATCTCGCACGTCATCGGTGCAAAAAATGGAACAATGGTTGAAGTAAAGAAAGACGCCATGACTAATGCAAAAAGGAGTGCAACGGAGGAGTCGGGTCGATTGTTGGGGGGGCAACGCTGATAGCGCGGGTGCCCCCTCGACATCTTAGAGACACCCGGAGTGGCATGTCAGCTTTATTGAGTTTGGCTTTGGTTGGTGGAGAGTCATGCGCCTCGTGTGCCGGCCAAAATTCTCAATCCATGGGGTTGACGTTTTCTGTCAAAGATGCTAGCGGTCAAGAAAAAGCGATGGCCATCAGGAAACCCACAAGGAGTCTCGTATCTCTTAGGAACAACGTCCATCATCCACGGAGTCGAAGGGACGGCTTGTAGATCGAATTGTATGATTCATAATTTTGTACTTGTAAATATCTGTAGCACTACTGGATCTGAACATATGGGTTTGTGATAGTTCTCTGTTTCTTGATGAGATCTCTTTGTGTGCTTAGTCCTTGTAGTGCACCTTGTTGTTGATATTGATGAATCATCGATTGAATTCTTTATGGCTAAATAATAGGACTTCAAGTTTGTTGTGTATAGATAACGAACTGTCAATGGTGTGTAACAGAGTTAAAAGCAGATACAGTCATTGATCTGTCATGTTTGGGGAGCCAGCTCTGAGTCTGGTGTTATAGACTAAACCTTTTGCATGAAGTTATAGGGTTTTTGGTAGGATTCGCCCAGAACGAAAAGCGGTGAGCGAGACGTTAAAGCCATTGTTCTGAGTTAACGAGTCGTTGATGGATCTTAAGTGGTGATTAGAGCATTGAACTCGTTGTTTATGGCAAATACGTTATTTATTAGAGTTGAACGGAGAGCAGAGCGTTGAACTCGCTGTTTGGAGCCAACGAGCTATTTGGTGGAGCTTGAGTGAAGACCAAGGCATTGAACTCATTGTTTGGGGCCAACGAGTTGTTGATGAAGCTCAAGTGGTGAGCGGAGTATTGAACTCGTTGTTTGGAGCCAATGAGCTGTTTGGTGGAGCTTGAGCAAAGACCAAGGCATTGAACTCGTGGTTCGGGGCCAACGAGCTGTTGATGGAGCTCGAGCGAAGACCAAGGTATTGAACTCATTGTTTGGAGCCAACAAGTTATTGATGGATCTCAAGTGGTGAGTAGAGCATTGGGCTCGTTGTTTGGAGTGAACTAGTTATTTGATGGAGCTCGAGCAGTGAGCGAAGCGTTGAACTCGTTGTTTGGAGCCAACGAGTTTTTGATGGAGCTCGAGCGGAGAGCAGAGCGTTGAACCATTCTTTGGGGCCAACGAGTTGTTTGACCGGGCTTGTAGATACTGGTAGTGACGTTGGATCTAAATGCATAGATTTGCGATACTCCTGTGATTTGAAGAATTCTTTTCATATGCTTGATCCTTGCAGTCAAGATCGATGTGTCATCGACTGGGTTCTTTGTAGCTAAATAACAGGGCCTCAGGTCTATTGCGTATAGCTAACGAACCATCGATGGTGTGTAACAGAGTTTAGAACTTCTCCGTGTTGAACTCAACTAGTTGTAGGAGCAACTCTGAGGGAGAGGAGTTTTCCAAACTTGTTGTATGGGTCCTCCAACAAATTGTGAGAGTCACATCGAGTGGTGAGTTGAACTCTAAGTATTGATTTTACAACTCATACTGGAGTAACTGCGATCCACGATTTTGGACCTCCTAATCAATCTTCAAGGAATTTTAACTAGTTTCAGGAACAGATCGAATGGCAAGTTGAACTCTGAACGTGCTTGATTGCAGGTTGCTAAAGTAAATCCGAGCCATGAGTATGGATTCTGAACTTGTTAGTTTAGGTATTAACAGGTTGCAGGAGCAGATCGAATGGCAAAGCGCACTCTGGACTTGCTTCATTGAAAATTGCTAGAGTATCTTCGAGCCATGGGTATGGACTCCGAATCGGTCGTTGAGGCACTAACAGATTGCAGGAGCAGATCGAATGGCGAAGCACATTCTGAACTTGTTTCATTGCAAATTGCTAGAGTATCTTCGAGTCATGGGTATGGACTCCGAACCCGTCTTGTAGGAAGCTTTTAATGGGTTTTTTGTGCCATTTTTTGTGTATAAGTTGGCACTCAACTCATTGTATACATCTATTGACTTTTATTACAAATTGAGAAAATTTGCTACTACTACTAACAGAGGACGTTTCAGACGCCCTCGTTCACCTTGGCAAGGTGTTCCACTTTCCAAGTCCCTACTGATATCTTCTTACCCCCTAAGTCTTCAAGTTGATGAGCCGTTAGACGAACAACTTGGTAGACCTTGCCTGAACTTGCATGTTTTGTAGGGAGCCCCCCATTATTTTGCATAGAGAAAGAGAAATCTTCTTATGCACAATTGTGTTTAGGCATGACTATTTGTCTCCATTGAATGAGCAGTGGCTTCGGGTAATGGATTTAGGTTTATTGTTGCGTTCTGATAAGGATGCACTCGGAAGTGGCAGGAGATAACTTGACAAATTTCAAAATTCTCGATTTGACTGACCAGTGCAGTAGCTTCGACCCCATCTACAGCCTCGGTGTTACTGTGATTATTTTCTGGTAGTAGCTCTGCGGCATGGAAGGGGAGAACCGAGCCCCCCATGGTAGTAGTGTAGCATGCCCGCGCTGCCTGTTGCTTCCCATAACCTGGCTTATGCCTGCTAGAGTTGGGAATTTCATTTTCATGTGAAACACCAAGGCAACCGCATGGAAAGCTGCCAGGCCTGGGTAGCCGAATATGGCATTGTACACGGATTTGACGTCGACTACCAGGAAGTCTAATGCTTTCGTCCGAGTTGCTGGGCCTTTCCCTGCCATCACGTCGAATGTGACAATTCCCTCGACTTGGATAGGTGCACCTGAAAAGCCGTGAAGTGTATAGCTGACTGGCTTGAGTCGATCTCGCGGGAGCTTTAGAGCATCAAATGCATCTATGAAGAGGATGTTTATGTAGCTGTCATTGTCTACGAGGATACATCGCACCTCATGATTTGTCATACCTAGATTGATAACCAGTGCATCGCAATGAGGCATTTTGACTCCCTCAAGATCTTTACCGGAGACGGACACATAGAGGCCTGAACCCTTTGGGGGTGGAGTGTTATGTACTGAATTAACTTTCCTTACGAAGGCTTTGTGGGAGGAGTTAGAATCTTCCCCTATAGGTCCCCTATGAATGGTGTGTAAGATGGCCATGTGCTCGGAGTCTCGTGACTCAGAAGGCCTTTCTGGACGATTATTAATCCCCCGTGGTGGAGGGGTTTCGGTGTTATTGTATTTCTGAACGAATTTGGAGAGGTAGCCCTTGCAAATCAAGGGTTCCAGTTCTTCTTTAAGGGCTCGAAAGTTCTCAGTAGTTTTTCCATGATCTCTGTAAAATGTGCACCACTTATTTTTGTCTCCTCTCTTGCTAGACATTGACATCTTGCGGGGGCAGCAGATCATTTCGTCATTCTCCACTTCCATGAGGATGGCTGATACGCTTGCGTTGAGAGGAGTGAACTTGTTAAAGTGTGGTGTTGGAGTTGGATGGCGTTGACCTGCGCTATTTTTCTGAAACTTCCTGAGTTCTTCCTCGCTTGTATTCTTCTGTTTGTTCCGGGAAGATGAATCATTATTTCCTTGAGGATAGAGAGCTTCCTCGACCCCAATATACTTGTCAATCCTTTCAGGACATCAGTGAAACTTTTGGGTGGCTTTTTTATGAGGGAGGCTTTCAGGTCTTTGTTAGTGACGTTGTGGTGGACAGCTGCAGCCGCCACTGAAGTGTTCAAGGAGGAAATCATCCTTTCTTCAGTTGTAAAGCATTTGACAAAGGTTATCGTCAATTCTCCATCTCTGTGTTTCAGTTCCAATAGGGAAGCACTTGTTTCTTTAGCTTTGCAGCTAGTAACAAAGTGCGCAATGAAGAGCTCCTTGAGCTGATCGAAGAAGAAGATTGATTCTGGAGTCAGACGCAAATACCATTACCTTGCTGATCCTTTCAGTGTTGCGAGAAATGTTTGACACATGAGTGCGTCGGTAGCATTGAAGACCATCATGAGTGCTTTGAAACTCTCGACATGGTCATTCGGGTCTGAATCTCCATTGTAGGATTTGAATTGGGGAGCCTTGAAGTCCCTTGGGATGGGTGCATCGTGGATGGCTTTGCTGAAAGGAGGTCGACTAGGGTCGGTTTCTCTCATTCTTCATCTGCTTTATATGTTCTTCTACTTCTTGGATACGGTGAAGGACTTGGTCGTCCTTCCCCTGGGATCCAGTTGAGTCGGTGGATCTTTCATTGGGGGGCTGGCCCAGATCTTGACTTCCTTGATAGCTTGGAGGATGTTGAGCTTGAACTTATCCAATTCGGCCCTAGTGACGGGCATTTTTTCCTTTGTTCCGCATAAGAAGCTTTCGACTCTAATGAGTCAGACTCCTTATTGTGGTGTGCCCCCTGTGAGAGGAGGATTTCCTTCTGTCTAGGAAAATAGGTTCTTTGGTTTGCTTGATGTCCCGAGTGGGAGGCCTCAGTTCGGGTGCGCCTTTTGTCCAATTGGATTCGCAGATCTGTTCCTTTTTGCCTTGCACTGATGATCTGGTGGAGATCTCTAGACCCCCGGGGGTCTCGCAAGGCCATTGAATCAGTTGAATCATTATGGACTAAGACGTGGTCGTACAGAGGATGTTGTTCATGATGGTTTTTTCGGGAGCCTCCAGTGCCTCTCCATTGGAAGGAGCTTGATTAGGCTGTTGGGGGTGACTATTGAGAAGGAATCGGATCTTCCACAGGAGGAGCTGGTTGAAAAAGAGAGTCGGTGCGACGGCTTGAAGCTGCCCCTCTGCCTCTTAGTCTTGGTGGCATGGCTGCAAATCTAACTTGTGTAGATTCCCACAGACGGCGCCAGTCTGTTACTGCTTATTTTGGTGTAGGAGCAAACAAATAGTGAGTTCTTATTTAATGGAAACTACTAAAAATCTGACCGTTGATCTTTGCCGTGAAATATGGTGAGAGCTCCTGAGATTGAATCTGGATCGTTGATTGACCACCGTGATCTGAATCCGATGGTTGCTGACGGGGCCAATGGACCTGGAAAAAGCCTGAAACACCCGGAGTTGGCCCCGGCGACAGACCCTCTGACGCTCAAGTCAGAACCAGAAAAAGAAAGAGAGTTTGAGAGAGAAACTAACGATTTGTTGATTACCTTCTGACTGTGGAGGGGGGAGGATATTTATAGGCCTGAGAAACAGTTTAGGAGATTGAGATCTATCCGTAAGATCGATATGAATTCCTTATCTCCTTTATGTTTCTCCCCTTCAAGAGATAAGTTCTCCTGTTAGGGATAAGAGATATAACTCCTAGCCTTCATGGGCTGGATATCTCTTTTATTGGGCCTAGTCTATCACTTTTTATGGGCTAGGAAGAAGCCCATGTCTTGTAGAGAAGCCTGGAGAAGGCCCATACATTTTCAACAGGTCTGTTATGATTAATCTGCCTGTAAAATCTTTGAGATCTGTGCTGCAATCGTACGGCCGTGATTTGCTGCGGTTTTTACCGTCATTATCGTTTAATTTCCGTTGTTTTGGTAATAATTCTCCTTTCTTTGGTAATCACCATGTTCGTTGAAATGGGTAATGAGCGTTTCCATTTAATTACTGTTGAATACTCCTTTTATCTTTTATTAGCACGCTAGCCGTGAATAAATAGTTTACCGATTTCACCTTGCTCAAGTTACAGGTTTTTCTTAACAAGGGTAACTTCTTTTAACGGTAGCCACAAGTTTGTATCTGTCTCGATCAATTTACATAATTGCAATTCAGTAAAGCTAAGACGTATATAAAAAGTTTTTACAGAGTATGCTTTTTATGTTACTTAGAAATACTGTTTTCTGCACTGAATTGTTTTCAATTAGTAAGATTATCTCCTCATAAATTATGATTTTCCGTATAAGCTCCTGACTGTAACTTGATCTCTTTAATCAAATTACAGGTTTTTTTCTTGGGCCACTCATGTAGTCACATTACAGATATATTACTCTATTAATAACCTAGATTCTTCTGTCACAAATGCTGATTGCATCATGTCTCCCAGGAGACAGTCATGTTTTTTCCTACCCGATTTATGTCTACTTTCTGATGTCGGCAAATGCATATTAATCTTTGAGTAATGATTATTCCACTACCAATTTTATTTTCAAATTTTTCACTATCTTAAGTGACATATTCTTATTAGAGAGTTTCTCACCTACTCTCTCTTTCCCACCTATTGAAATGTGACACCTAAGATAGTAAAGAAAAATGTAGTAATATTGGTTGTGGGTGTAGCATTACTCTTAATATTTTCGGTGGAGGTGCCGCTCCAGAGCAACACTTCAATTATTTTAAAGACAAAATGTTATTTTGACACTAAAACAATAGCAATTATATATACTAGTATCATGCACGTGCGATGCACGTGGAGGAAGAAGGAAAAAGACAAAAAAAAACCCTACCAACATGTGCATTGCACGTTTTTTTTCGCACGTGTGGAAAATGGGGAGGGGAATGAAAAAGACCCCCAAAAAAAATTTAGTACTATACACGTGCGTTGCACGTGGAAAAAATGGGAAGGGAGAATGAAAAGGATAAAAAAAACAACACGTGCGCTGCACGTGTTGACAAAATGACAAATGGTGACAAATGACACTAACCCCTTCTCCCATTATAATAGTAGATATATATATATATATATATATATATATATATATATATATATATATATATACATGTATTGATGTTTATTTTGATGTGGGATCAAACAGATAGTAAATTAATATATATACATGTATTGATGTTTATTTTGATGTGGGATCAAACAGATAGTAAATTAATATATATATATATATATATATATATATATATATATATATACATGTATTGATGTTTATTTTGATGTGGGATCAAACAGATAGTAAATTAATATTTGATGTAAACTACTAAAAATCTGATATTTGATCGTTGCCGAACAAAGTGGATAGAGCTCCTGAGAGTGGATTTGGTTCGTTGATTGAACACCGTGATCTGGATCCGATGGTTGCTAAGGCCGCCGATGGACCTGCAAAAAATCTGAAATAACGGGGTTGGCCTTGGCGACAGACCCTCCGATGCTCAAGTTAGAAGGGGAAAGAGAAAGAGAGTTTGGGAAAGAAATTGTCAATTACCTTCTGACTGAGGAGGGGGGAGGGTATTTATAGGCCTGAGAAACTACAAGAAAATGAGTCTATACCAGTGTTTCTACCTGGGCGTTTGTAAGAAACGCTGTGATATAGCCATAACTAACTCCGTCATGATATAATCATTGTTTTTTCCTGGAGTTGTTGCAAAACGCAGGGATATAAGGGGTCTATACCGGCGTTTTATTTCCAAACGCCGGCATAGACTCCCCTAAAAACCATAAATGCCCAATATTTTTCACTTCACCCTCTCTCTCTCTCTCTCTCAAAACCCAAAATCGAAAATCAACTCCCACTGTCCACGACGTCCCCCATATCTGCTGTCCTCGGCGCCATCGTCGCCCCCGTCACCTAAACCCTAACTCAAACTTGTTGTCGCCGTCGTCGTCTCCTACCCGAAGCCTTCATCTCCTCTCCTTTCTTGTCCTCTTCATTTCCCGAGCCCGACCTCTCATTCCCTCCTCGATTTTTGAGCTCGAGCCTAAAGGTAATCTCTCATTATATTGTATTTTCTTATTAAGTTAACTTCGCACTGAAATTTTATATTGGTGGTATATTTTGGATGATGGATATCAAGTTGTTCTTGATATAGTTGAGAAGTTTTATTTAGGGTATAACTTGTGCAGAATTATTTGTATCTTTTCAATCCCAGGTGCTTATTTAGATAGCTAGGTGAAGTGCTCAATTCAAAATTAACTTTGGACTTCAACCAAACTTGCAATTTTTAATTTCTTGAATGACTAGAAAAGGAGCGATTTTAGCAGATTGATTGATTACCCATTTTTTTTACAAGTGTGAGGGGATGGAGGAGGTCCGATCGAGTGGAGTCGTGTCCGTACTTTGAGTTTGGTGATTTGTGTGAGTATTTTAAGGAGTGGAGTGCTTATAGAGTTGGAGTGGCATTAGTATTGAATGGGGGCGATGATTCGGTGGTTCAGTATTAAGTGCCTTATTTGATTGGGATTCAGCTGTATGTCGATTCTTCAAGGCTCGCTGCAAGATCGAGGTACATCCTTAATCGCTTTTGTGTTGTTGGGAATAGTTTTGATTGAGTTTTAACTCAATACAAGTTTACAGCTATTGATATGCATTTAAATTGATTACCTTTTGTAAGATTTAATCACGTCATATTTTAATCTGTATATCATAAGTATCATTTAAGTGTGGACTTGGGAAGTGAGTTTGTACTGAATTGGGGCATTGTTTCAGTTCTAAGAATTGGCGACTCCTCCTTCATAGTCGCCACCTTGGCTCAGAAATTGGTGCCCTCAAAGGTCGTTCCACAAGCAGATCTAGTTCTCGTTCGCTTGGAAGCGCTACCAGAGGTTTCAATTTGTATCTTTTTTTTAAAATTATAATTATAATTATTTTATTTAATGTTTATCTTTTAATTTATTTTAGAATCAGGTTTATAAAAAGAATTGGACATACTGTAGATTATGCTTTTGCTAGAAATGTAGATATTGGATTGTGGTACTGTAGATTATGCTTTTGCTAGGAATTGTGGTACTGTAGATTATGCTTTTGCTAGGAATTGTGGTACTGTAGATATTGGATTTAACATGGCATATAGGAATGAAAAGGTCTAGATTCAGTAACCTGAAATACCTTTCCTTCATTGAATCGTCATATTACTTTTATTGGATTTTAGTTTTTTGAATTTTGTACAATGATGATTTGTAGAGGACTAGAGTATCTTCATGAGCATTGTGACTCGCCTGTGATCCATAGAGATCTAAAATTATCTAATATTCTTCTGGATTCAGACTTCAACGCTAAAATAATAAAAATTGTCAGACCATTACTGTGTAATAAAAAATAATAAAAATTGTCAGACCGGTATATCATATACCGTCTGTTGATAAAAAAAAATAATAAAATTTCTCAGACGGGGAATCATTCCCCGTCCTCTATACTATGAGAATTCTCATATCGTTTCTCATATTTGAGAAACAGATTTGCTTGGTTTGCTAAAAAATGGACATTTGAGAAACCATTGCAGCAGTTTTTTTCTCAAAAATGGCAAAATGAGAATTTTGAGAAACCATTGTGGATGCTCTAAGGTCTTTCTTTCTTTCTGTATGTCTTGTCTTTCTTTCTTTTTAAATAAAAATCAACGCAATTTAAATTTAGTTTCAGGTTAGATTTTATTGAACTTTTACACAGACTTTCTCATCCCTTTGATGCAGTTTTTTTTTGGGGAGGTGTGGGCGCACCAGGTGTGAGTTCTTCTCGATTTGTATTTTTGCGGAACCTTGGGTGCGGACGGTGGCCCCGACCCTCAGCTGGGGGAACGGTTTGGGAGTGAGGTGGAGATGGGATGCTTGCTCGGATCTGGAGGCTCGGATCCGGAGTCGCGTGTACCTGCATACAGGTCTAGAAACACCGGGGTTGGTCCCGGTGGCAGACCCTCCGACGGCCTAGTCAGTTACTGAAAGAGAGTAACAGTAACTACGGTTTGAGTGGGGAAAGATTGATTACCTGTGGAAGGGGTAGAGGGTCTGATATTTATAGGAGAAGCCAACTGGGTCTGGACCCGGTTGGGGTCGGGTCTGGACCCGGTTGCCCGTGGGCCTGACATGGCAGAAGCCCAAGCGGTATAGGGCTGACGGAGCGTGGGCCCGGGGTAGTTTAGGGCTGACGTAGCGGAGACCTGTGTGGTTTCCAAGCTGACATGGCGGACCCGGATGATCCGGCGATGCACGCTCTTTGAGGGAATCCTGTGGCCTAGAAGGGGCCACATCATTTGACCCATATCAGGAGCCCCCCACTCCTGGAGGGCTGGGTGACCCAGCCATGTAGGAGTGGTCCTTTGCCTCTGTATGAAGAGCAGGCTGGTGTGTATGGCGAGGAATATGATCTGTATCTTCCAGGAGAGGCCAGGGGGGTAGGGTGAAGGGATCCCCTATTGGAGTCGTGCGGAGTGCTGGGCGTAGAAGAGTCGGAGCTCGGTTTGCCGAGCATCTAGGGTCGGCAGACGAGCCCCTCACTTGTTGGAAAAGCTATGGGATGTCGAGATCTATCGAGTAGGGGGTCGCTTAGTTGAGCGTCGAGGGTCGGTGGACGAGCCCCTCACTTGTTGGAAAAGCAAGAGGATCGTCGAGATCTGTCGATAAAGGTGTCTTCTTCTCGAGTGTCGAGGATCGGTGGACGAGCCCCTCACTTGTTGGAAAAGCAGGGGGCGTCGAGATCTGTTAAGAAGGGGGTCTTCTGGCCGAGCGTCGAGGGTCAGTGGACGAGCCCCTCACTTGTTGGAAAAGCAAAGGGATCGTCGAGATCTGTTGAGAAAGGGCTTTTCTTGCCGAGTGTCGAGGATCAGTGGACGAGCCCCTCACTTGTTGGATAGAGGAGGAATTTGGGGCTCGCTGTGCCATCCGAGCTCCGAGCCTCCTGTAAAATAGAGGAGGATTTTGGGGCTTGCGGTGCCATCCAAGCTCCGAGCCTCCTGTAAAATAGAGGAGTATTTCGGGGCTCGCGGTGCCATCCGAGCTCCGAGCCTCCTGTAAAATAGAGGAGGGTTTCGAGGCTCGCGGTGCCATCCGAGCTCCGAGCCTCTGGTGAAGAGAGGAGTATTTTGGGGCTCGCGGTTCCATCCGAGCTTCGAGCCTCCTGTAAAATAGAGGAGGATTTTGGGGCTCGCGGTGCCATCCGAGCCTCTGGTGAAGATAGGAGTATTTTGGGGCTCGCGGTGCCATCCGAGCTCCGAGCCTCCTGTAAAATAGAGGAGGATTTTGGGGCTCGCAGTGCCATTCGAGCTCCGAGCCTCTGGTGAAGAGAGGAGGATTTTGGGGCTCGTGGCCCCATTCGAGCTCCGAGCCTCTGGTGAGATGGAGGAGGATTTTGGGGCTCGCGGTGTCATCAAAGCTCCAAGCCTCCTGTGAGATAGAGGAGGATTTTGGGGCTCGCGGTGCCATCCGAGCTCCGAGCCCCTGGTGAGATGGAGGAGGATTTTGGGGCTTGCGGTGCCCTTTGATCTCCAAGCTCCCAAAACTTGTTGGAGCTTCTGAGTGGTTTGTCGTCGGTGGGACGTTACATTGGTAATGACAGCCGAATGGAATCTAATGAATTCATTTCATTTAATGCCTGTGGCTCGCGGTGGCATCCGAGCACCGAGCCCCAAGTTTGTTGGAAAAGCTTTGGTGGCTCACAGGGCCATCCGAGTTTCGAACCTCCTGTTGAATAGAGGAGGATTTTGGGGCTCGCGGTGCCATCTGAGCTCCGAACCTCCCGAGTTTTTGGAAAAGCCAACTGGTTTGGAAAATCTTGGGGGGTATTGGGGTAATTTTGTGTCAACTGTTGACGTCATGAGCGCAAGAATCAAAGCGACTTTAGATTCTAGCGGCCGTTGGATCTTGATGATTAAGATCTAATGGACAGATCTTTTCGTGAAAATTGAGGAGTCTCTTTCTCTAATATAAATCTTTTCCCCTCCCCACTTTTCTTTCCCTCATTTCTTTACTTGTTTTCCATCTTTCAAGAACAGGGTTTCTCACTTGCCGTCGGCGACCTTTTTCCAGTGATCTACCCGTAAGCACGATACTTCAGGTTAGTATTTCTGACTCGTAATGTCGCGCTCTCAGTCCGTCTCCGATACAAGCTCGTCAGGCCGTTCCGAGAAGGAGGCTGAGTCCCCAGAGACGTCTTGGTCCTTGGGGGACTATAGGATAAAAAAGGAGGTTCTGTCAGATCCAGGGTCGGACGGCGGGGATGACGTGGTCTTCGTCGTGTCACCCTTGAGATCCCGTAGGCCGGGTAAGGATCCCGTGGATGAGGACGAGGAGGAGGAAGAGAAGGACGATGACAAAGAGCATGATCCCGATGGAGAGGGGGACGTTGAGAATGAGGATGGTGATGAGGAGGAGCATGATCCCGAGGGAGAGGGGGACGTTGAGGATGAGGAGGATGATGAAGAGGAGCAGGATCCCGAGGGGGAGGGCACCGTTAAGGACGAGGAAGACTCCGAGGGGAATCAGGGGGAGTCCGATCGGGGCACCGGGGAGGACGCTGCTCGGGGAGGTGCGAGGGAAGGCACCGCAGGAGGGGTAGCCGAGGGCGAGGGTGATCTGCCCCTTCTGCCACCTTTGTCGACACCGTCTCCTGAGAGGAAGGCTCGTCCTCGTAGGAGGAAGAGAAAGTTGAGCCTTCCGAATAGCCCCCTTCACCGGATAAATATGCTCCTAGACTAGGGGTTCGAGTTTTCCCCAGTCTCCTTCAAAAATCTGGGGTCGATTAGGATGTACCCCGAAGACGTTAAGGATCTCGACCCTCTTCCCTCCGTGCCGGGTGACGCGAGTAGGGTGAAGATCAGGATGGATGGTATTCAATGCGTCTTGAAGGCGGACTATCTGCACATCTTGAAGGCGGCCTACTTCATTCCTAAGGAGTTTGAAGTTCTGATTCCGAGCCCCGATATTTGCCCAACTACTGCTCTCGCGCCGGGTTACTGTTTTTTCCTCGAGGATGCCTTTATCTCGGGGCTTAGGCTGCCACTGCACCCCTTTTTTAAGAGGGTCTTGAATTGGGTGAAGCTAAGCCCGATGCAGTACGGTCCCAACTCTTGGAAGCACATGGTCTGCTTTATCTTGAAGTGCCAAGAGAAGGGGGTCAAGCCGAGGCTGACGTACTTCGTGATATCTTGGGGATCAGCTCGTTGGGAGATGCAGAGGGAATCTTTTACCTCTCTCCTAGGCCTCATAAGAAGGTGATACCCGACCATCCGAACTCCATCAAAGGGTGGAAAGAGAAGTATTTTATAGTCCGGAGTGAGAAGACTTGGGGGATCCCGACTGCTTGGAACTTTTTCAAGCCGAATCATAAGCCTCCGAAGCGTAGCGAGCTGACGAAGAAAGAGTGGGCGAAGGTGGAGAAGATCGGTGGGGGGCAGAGCATAGGGTGGCCTCGAGTGACGGAGATGCATTTGGCCCGAGCCGGACTTAGCCCAGCCGACCCTAGTATGTTTTTGTTTTGAATTTTTGTATCTTTCTGCCTTCGTGTTAACGTTAGCCTCTCTTCTTCGATTTTACAGAGATGACGGCCAAGCAGCTCGACAGTAGGCAGGGCTTGTTGGAGGTTGCCGACAAGAGGAAGGCGGAGAAAGAGAAGAAGGCGAAGCAGGATGCGGTGGCTGCTCAGGGCGCGGGGTCCAGCAAGGCACCGACCTCGGAGGCCGTGGAGCCGTCCCCTAAGAGATCCAAGAAGCATCACTATGCGCCGAGGGCGTCTAGGGAGGTAGGGGGAAGCTCGGGTAGCAAGAGAACTTCCGAGGTCTCGGAGCAGAGGCTTCCCCCACCTCGGCCCACAGCCGAGCAGATGGTCGAACAGCAGGGGCTTAGGCCACACACCCCTGATTGGTAGGTTGTTGCAGGGGATTTTCTACTTGAGGGTCCCGTGGCCATTGAGGTGGTCAGGAACCTCGCCACCGAGTGAGATCGCATGGCACTTGCGGTGTAGACGTCTAAGATGGCCTTCATGCGATGGTCTCAGGCGCAGCTATCGGTGAGTGGTTGTACTCTTGCATTGAGTTTAGATTCTAGGATTTTTTCTAACCTTTCCTTCCTTGGACAGGCGATGCTTCATGGGCAGCACTTTCAGAAGTGCTTGGAGAAGGAGATCCTCATCAAGAGGAGGAATGCGGAGACATACCTCCGCAAATTGATCAAGGCGACGGACGACCTAAAGGAGGCTCATAGCATGGAGGCCGTCCACGAGGCCCAGATGGTCTCGATAATGGACCATCATAAGAAGGATGTGGATCGCCTCAATGAGTAGGCCCGGGTGGAAGCTGAGAAGGCACGAAAGGCCATGGAGGAGGCGGAGTTCACTATGGCGGATACCCTGATCCTAGCGCAGGACGAGGCCTATGATAAGGCCAAGGAGCATTTTTGGTTGATCTATCCGGACAAGAGGGTCGACCACCTTCACTACAACTGGCAGCCGGAGCATCCGCCAACACCCGGTGGCGAGGAGATGGGAGTCACTTGCCAAGAGGAGGTTGGGGGCGACCTGGCTAACGAAGAGGTGCCACCCCCCCCCCCCCCCTCAAGCGTAGCTTAGGTTTTCTTTTTTGATTTTGTAAATGCTTTGCGCGGACTAGCCACCGCATTTTGTAGCACAAAAAAATGTTGAAACTAATGAAAGAAAATTTTTTGGCCGATGCTCCATGACTTGTGCTTCTTTAGTCTCTTTTGTGACTTGTTGTTTCCCCGTCTTTTGATAGACGCATGAGGTCTTGGGTGCCGACCCTATTTTCGCTGGGGAATCCTTGATCCGCGCTGGGTCGGAGGCCATGGAGGCGGCTTTGGCTTGCCAACAAAAACAGGCTCGGGACCGAGCGGCCGCAGTGAATTATTTCATGAACAAGTCCAGAGAGCTCGGCTTGGAGGCCACTTGTCTAAGGAAAGCCATAGCCGTCCGGGACTAGTGGGTAATCGAGACGAACTGGTCGATCTCGGATGTCTCTAGCGGGCGGTCGGCTTTGGAGTCTTTTATTCGTGAGGCCGTTGTTGAGAAGGAGTTGGAGATCCGTAGGTTGAGGCTGGTGCTAGGCGCCGGTTTGATCGAGGAGGCGAGCAATTCGGTATTAGGACCGTCTCCGACCTTTTTTTTGGAGGGGGCCCATCTTGATGATGCCGAAAGCTCGGTGGCAGGGAGCCTTCCCCGGTCGAGCTGGCCGAGCGAGAGAGGGAACCTGAAGGAAGCACCGAATTTGAGTTTTAAGCAGAGAGCAAGTGATTTGTAAGCTTTTCATTGTATTTGTGCTGCCGTTACAGGCGCACGATGAGTAATAATAAAAAAGACTCCCGACTTCTTTAACCTTGATAATTTCTTTGAGTGGCGATTGTTGCCGGGCTCGGCCTTGAAAGGGGTTACCGCCGAGGCAGAAAGACCACACGTTGACTTTGCACAGGCGACGCATAATCCGTGGCATCTCACCTCTCGATTAGCATTAATGGAGACGTTTCGCCTTCCGATAAGCATTAATGGCGACGTTTCGTCTTCCGTCGTTTGGGCTTTCCAGATGCAATAACTGCGTTTCTGTGGGGGGCTATATAACCCCCATCCCTTCCTTGTTGGTTGTTAGGGATTGGGGTTGGCTCATCTGCCATACGATTTAGGTGCCTGCCGAAGGCAGGTGCCCTAGAATTAGAACTTTTAGCCCGAGGGTTCCGGATTAGTGGTGCATCAATCACCTTCGAACAATTTGGGGTTTTGGCCTTGGTGGCCGTAAAACCCCAGATTGTTCATTGGTGAGTGGTGGGCCGACCAATTGGTTCGGAAGCTCGGAGAGAGCCCTGGGTCGGTGGCTCTCCTGCCGCCATCGAATAATTCGGGGTTTTGGCTTTCGAAAGCTGCAAAACTCGAGTTGCTCGCGGGTGAGAGGAGGGTCGACCAACGACTCGAAGCTCGGGGGGTTTACCGAAGGCGGGCACCCTAAACCTTAATGAAAATTTTTCTGCAGTGGTCGTGGCAGAAGTTCGTCGCCGAGCGTGATGGTCGAGTGGTTGTGAAGAAAGCCGCAGCCTTGCTCGGGGTCGACGACGAGCCCTCGTACTTGTTCTTAGGAAGACGGAGCGGGTGTGGCTGGCGGTTGCCGCCGTGCGCATAGGTTGATGGGGTTGAAGAAGCCCAAACCATGCTAGGGGCAGATGCTGAGCCCCCACACCAGGGGAGAAAGCTGATAATGGGCGTAGCTGAAGGTCATCGCCGAGTGTAACGGTCGAGTGGCCTTGAGGAAAGCCGTGGCCTTGCTCGGGGTCGACGACGAGCCCCCACACTTGTTCTCAGGAAGACGGTACGGGTGTGGCTGGCGATTGCCGCCGTGCGCATATGTTGATGGGCTTGAAGAAGTCCCAAACCATGCTAGGGGCAGATGCCGAGTCCCCACACCGGAGAGAAAGCCGGTAATGGGCATAGTTGAAGGTCGTCGCCGAGCGTAACGGTCGAGTGGCCTTGAAGAAAGCCGCGGCCGTGCTCGGAATCGATGACGAGCCCCCACACTTGTTCTCAGGAAGACGGTACGGGTGTGGCTGGCGGTTGCTACTGTGTGCATAGGTTGATGGGCTTGAAGAATTCCAAACCATGCTAGGGCCAGATGCCGAGCCCCCACATCGGGGAGAAAGTCGGTAATGGGCATAGCTGAAGGTCGTCACCGAGCGTAACAATTGAGTGGCCTTGAAGAAAGCCCCGGCCGTGCTCGGAATCAACAACGAGCCCCCACACTTGTTCTCAAGAAGATAGTACGGGTGTGGCTGGCGGTTGCCGCCGTGCGCATAGGTTGGTGGGCTTGAAGAAGCTCAAACCATGCTAGGGGCAGATACCGAGCCCCCACACCTAGGAGAAAGACGGTAATGGGCGTAGCTGAAGGTCGTCGCCGAGCGTAACGGTCGAGTGGCCTTGAGGAAAGTCGTGGCCTTGCTCGGGGTCGACGAAGAGCCCCCATACTTGTTCTCAGGAAGGTGGTACGGGTGTGGTTGGCGGTTGTCGCCGTGCGCATAGGTTGATGGGCTTGAAGAAGCCCAAACCATGCTAGGGGCAGATGCCGAGTCCCCACACTGGGGAGAAATCTGGTAATGGGCGTAGCTGAAGGTCATCGCCGAGCGTACTGGTCGAGTGGCCTTGAGGAAAGCCCCAGTCGTGCTCGGAATCGATGACGAGCCCCCACACTTGTTCTCAGGGAGATAGCAAAGGTGTAGTCTTCTGTGGCTCGCGGTAACTTCCGGATGTTGAGCCCTAAGCCTGTAATGGAAGCTTTTTGTGGCTTGCGATGCTATCCGGGCACTGAGCTCTAAGCTTGTAAGGGAAGCTTTTGTGGCTCGCGATACCATCCGAGCACCGAGCTCTAAGCCTGTAATGGAAGCTTTTTGTGGCTCGCGATGCTATCCGAGCACCGAGCTCTAAGCTTGTAAGGGAAGCTTTTTGTGGCTCGCGGTGTGGTCCGGATACCGAGCCCTAAGCTTGTAATGGAAGCTTTTTGTGGCTCACGATACTATCCGAGCACTGAGCTCTTAAGCTTGTAAAGGAAACTTTTTTGGCTCGCGATACCATCCGAGCACCGAGCTCTAAGCCTGCAATG
Source organism: Hemerocallis citrina (assembly GCA_017893485.1). Classification (NCBI taxonomy): domain Eukaryota; kingdom Viridiplantae; phylum Streptophyta; class Magnoliopsida; order Asparagales; family Asphodelaceae; genus Hemerocallis; species Hemerocallis citrina. The sequence continues at coordinate 245,104,736 of CM030358.1, forward strand.
GAAGTTTTTTGTGGTTCGCGATACTATCCGAGCACCGAGCTCTAAGCTTGTAATGGAAGCTTTTTGTGGCTCGGGATGCTATCCGAGCACCGAGCTCTAAGCTTGTAAAGGAAGCTTTTGTGGCTCGCTGTACCGTCCGGATGCCGAGCCCTAAGCCTGTAATGGAAGCTTTTTGTGGCTCGTGATACTATCCGAGCACCGAGCTCTTAAGCTGGTAAGGCATGCTTTTGTGGCTCGCGATACCATCCGAGCACCGAGCTCTAAGCCTGTAATGGAAGCTTTTTGTGGCTCGCGATACTATCCGAGCACCGAGCTCTAAGCTTGTAATGGAAGCTTTTTGTGGCTCGCTATAGCTCTAAGCTTGTAAGGGAAGCTTTTGTAGCTCGCGGTTGCTTCCGAATGCCGAGCACGAGACATGTTTTAAAAGAAGAACTAATACGAAGCCGAAACTTATTTTGAGAAAGCTGGCATAATTACAAAACATTTGAACTTTACCAAAAACAAGGCACGACGTGCCGATTACATCCTTCATAATTTACGTGCGCTGTAGAGTTGCTAACCCTCCCCTTCTAGGATTTGATGAGGTGCTCTGTGTTCCAAGGTCTCTTGACAGCCTTGCCCTCTGGGTCGGTTAGGCGGTATGTGCCCGGGCATACGACCCCAGATACTTTGTATGGGCCCTCCCAATTCGGGGCCAACTTTCTCTTTTGGCCGGGGTTGGATACCGCCAGCTTCCGGAGGACGAGGTCTCCGAGTTTGATGTCGGTGGGACGCACCTTTTTGTTGTAGAACCTTTCGATCCTCTGTTGGTAGGTGTTCCTCCTGATGGCGGACTTCTCCCTAACCTCGTCTATGAGGTCCAGGTCGGCTCGCAGCTGTGCAGAGTTGCTCGCTTCATCAAAGGCCATGATCTGGGGCTAAGGGATCCCGATCTCCAGGGGAATGACGGCCTCCGCGCCGTATGTCAGATTGAATGGTGACTCTCCCGTAGGGATTCTCTTCGTGGTTTGGTAGGCTCAGAGAACGCTCGGAAGCTCATCGATCCATAACCCCTTGGAAGAGTTATCGAGTCGCTTCTTGAGACCATCAAGGATTTGGTGGTTCGCATTTTCGGCCTGACCATTTGATTGCGGGTGGCATACTGAAGAAAAACGCTACTGGATCCCTAGATCTTCCCAGAACCTTCGAAAATGTTTACCCGAGAACTGAGTCCCATTGTCTGTAATGAGCACCTGTGGGATTCCGAACCGGCAGATAATGTGTTTCCAGAAAAACTGTTGGGTCTGCTGCTCGGCGATCGTGGCTAATGGCTCGGCCTCGATCCACTTCGTGAAGTAATCGATTGCCACTATGAGAAACTTTCGTTGGCCTGTTGCCTTCGAAATGGGCCTACCAGATCCATCCCCCACATTGCAAAGGGGGTAGGACTAGCCATGGAATAAGAGGTTTGCTTGCGGAGCCCTTTTCACAGGGGAGAACCGTTGACAGGGCCCACACTTCTTGACCAGGGTGAGGGTGTCTTGCAGCATTGTGGGCCAGTAGTACCCGTGGTTCAAAGCCTTTCGTGCGAGCGAGCGGCTTCCCATATAGCACCCGTCGATTCTCTCATGTAGCTCCTTGAGAGCGTACTTTGCTTCCTCGGGGTTTAGACAGCAGAGGTAGGGTCTTCCGTCCGTCGTCGTGTACGACCTTTTGAAGAGGGTCTCGTTGATCACGACGAACCTTTCTGAACGGACCCGGACCCACCTTGCTTCAGCTCGGTCTTCGGGGAGCTCTCCCTTGATTAGAAATTTCTTGATATGATTGGTCCAGTCATCAGGAGGAGCTCCGTCTTCAATGCAGAGTGTCTCGAGGAAGTCGGTACTCGGCTTTAAGAGCACTTCGATCAGGACGGTGCGATCGAGACCTTCGAAGGACGAGGAAGCTAACTTCGACAGGGCGTCGGCCTGGACGTTTTGCTCCCTGGGGATCCTTAAGACCGCCGACTCGTCGAAGGACGTCAGTAGCCGTTGGACCACGGCCAGGTACTTGATCATCCGATCGTCATGAGCCTCGTACTCTCCGGTGATCTGGTTGACCACGAGCTGAGAGTCGCTAAAGGCCCTGATCTGTCCTGGTGCCGGCCTGATGCGCCAGGGTGAGCCCGACGATCATGGCCTCGTACTCAGCCTCGTTGTTAAAGGTCGGAAAGTTGAGGCGGAGGCAATATTGAAGGAGGAAACCATCGGGACCCCGCAGAATGATGCCCGCACCACTCCCCGCTTCGCAGGAGGAACCATCGACGTAAACTTGCCACGTCTGGTCGGCCTCCTTACTTTCGGATTGCTCGGAGATGGTGCATTCCGTGATGAACTCGACGAGGGCCTGCCCTTTGATGGCCGTCCTTGGCTGGTAGCCGATGTCGTATTGACTGAGCTCGATCGACCATTTGACTAATCGTCCCTGAGCTCTCGGACTTATAGAGCACGACCTTCAGAGGCTGGTCCGTGAGCACCTGGACTGAATGCGCCTGAAAATAGGGTCAGAGCTTCCGCTCGGCCATGACCAGGGCGTATGCTATCTTCTCCATTCTAGAATATCTGGTCTCGGCGACGAGTAAACCTTGCTTACATAGTACAGAGGCTTTTGGACTCCTTACTCTTCTCGAACGAGGACATCACTGAGCACATTTTCTGAAGCCAAAAGATAAAGCCAAAGGGGCTCCCCAGGTTCGGGCTTGCAGAGGAAAGGAGGGTTAGCGAGGTACTCTTTCAATTGGGCAAACGCCTCTTGCTGCTGAGTACCCCACTCGAAGCCTCCGGTTCCTCGCAGAGCCTTGAAGAATGGGAGGGACTTCTCTCCGGACTTGGAGAGGAAACGGCCGATGGCCGTCAGTCTTCCTGTTAGCCTCTGGACTTCTTTGATGTTTCTGGGAGGGGCCATGTCTATTATGGCCTGAATTTTTTTTGGGTTCGCCTCGATGCCGCGCATGCTGACGATGAACCCAAGGAATTTTCCCGAGGAGATGCCGAATGCACACTTCACCAGATTGAGTCTCATATTGTGGGTCCGAAGGACCCCAAAGGTCTCTTCCACGTCGGCGACGTGATCCTGTCCCTGCTGGTTCTTGACGAGCATGTCATCGACGTACACCTCCATGTTACGCCCAATTTGATCCTTGAAGACTCGGTTAACGAGCCTCTGATAAGTAGCGCCTGCGTTCTTCAGCCCGAAGGGCATAACCCGGTAGCAGTAAAGACCTTGGTCCATGACGAAATACGTCTTGGCTATATCGGGAGGGAACATTCGGATCTGGTTATAGCCCGAGAAGGTTTCCATGAAAGAAAGGAGCTCATGACCCGATGTAGCGTCGATCAGAGCGTCGATGTTGGGGAGAGGAACGGATCTTTGGGGCATGCCTTGTTGAGGTCTGTGAAGTCTATACAGATCCTCCATCTCCCGCTCGCCTTTTTGACCATCACGACGTTCGCCAGCCACTCAGGGTAGCTGACCTCCTGTATGAAACGAGCGGACAAGAGCTTGTCCACATCCACTTTCACCACCTGTTGCCTCTCCGGGGCGAACTTACGTCGCTTCTGGACGATCAGCTTCGAGCCGGAAATCACGCTGAGTTTGTGCATTATGAGGTCCTCAGAGATATCGGGCAAATCGGAGGGATTCCAAGAGAAGAGGTCGACATTGCGACGAAATACAGTTGATCAGGGCAGATTTGAGGTTGAGAGCGAGGGAGCAGCTCACTCGGAAACACTTTGACGTGTCCCCTGTCTCGAACGAGACTTCTTCTAATTCATCTGTCGGCTCAGGTTCTGGCTGGGTTCTTTCGGGCTGCAGCTTGACGGCATCTAGGGGGAACACATCACCCCCGATTATCGTCATGTAGCACGATCGTGCCGCTTCTTGGTTCCCTCGGACAACTCCGACACTTGACTTGGTGGAGAATTTCAGCTTTTGGTGGTAGGCCGAGGGAACCGCCTAGAGGGAGCAGAGCCCGGGATGGCCGAGGATGGCGTTGTAGACTGTCTTGACGTTTACAACCATGAAGTCCATCGACTCGGTTAGCCTGTGAGGGGTCGTACCGGCGGTGACATCTAGGGCCACGATCCCCTCGATTGGCACCAGAATGGCAGAGAATTCGTGCAATGTGTACCCGGCTGGCTTCAGCTTATCCCAGGGAGAGCTTCAGGTTCTCGAATGCCTCGAGGAAGAGGATGTTTACCGAGCTCCCGTTGTCCATGAGGATGCGACGGGCCTCGAAATTTGCCATGCTGAGACTAATGACGAGCGCATCGCAGTGCGGGAGCTGAACTCCCTCCAGATCTTCCCTAGAGAAGGAGACAGAGAGTTGAAGGAGACAGAGAGTTGCTGGACCTAGGAGGAGAGGGGACCCTGGACGGCGTTGACCCCTCAAACGAATGCCTTGCGGGAAGTGTTGGACTCCCCTCCCATGGGCCCTCCATGGACGCAATGCAAGATGGCTTGACCCTCGGGTTCTTCAGGCTCGGCATTTAGCTCAGGACGCTGTATGAGTTCCCGAGGAGGAGGGGAAGGCCTCCTGTTCCTCGTGTCCCTCTGGTCCCTCTGGTCCCGAGCGTCTTCTCGTTTGAACTCTCGGAGGTACCCACATTGGATGAGGGCCTCGATTTCGTCCTTCAGGGTGCGGCAACGGTCGGTGTCGTGCCTGTTGTCTCGATGGAAGCAGCAGTAAAACCGCTGGTCCCTCTTTTTGTTATTGGTCGGTCGAGGAGGGAATTGGACGAGGTCCCTATCTTCGATCGCTAAGAGGATGGTTGACACGTTTTGCGTCAGCGGAGTGTACCTCTCTAAGCGGAGGACAGGAGGGACCCTTTTCGCGATGCCCCCGTCTCTTGGGACCTTCTTTGCTAGCTCCGCCTCGTCGTCCTTGCGTTTCCCCTTTCCGGGAATCTCCTTGGGGTCCTCTGGATTCAGGGCCTCCTCGGCCCGGATGTACTTTTTGACCCGATTGAGCAGGTCCGGAAAATCGATCGGAGGCTTCTTTGCCAGGGAAGCCTTCAGCTGGCCGTGCCAGACGTTGTGCCGGAATGCTACCTAGGCGACCCCTAGGTCGAGGGAGGAGACCGACCTCGCCTCAGTGGTGAACCTTCGGACGAACAGCCGGAGTGACTCCCCTTCTTTTTGTCGGAGGCCCAGTAGGGATGCACTCGTCTTTTCGGCCTTTCGGCTGGTCACGAAGTGGGCGAGGAAGTTGCCCTCCAGTTGGTCGAAAAAGTAGATAGAGCCGGGGGTGAGCTTGGAGAACCATTCCCGAGCCGGGCTCCGGAGGGTGGTGGGGAAGGCGCGGCACAGGAGGGGATCCGATGCGCTGTGAATCATCATGAGGGTCTTGAAGCCCTCCATGTGATCAGCAGGATCACCCTCACCGTCATAAGTCTCGAATTATGGGGGACAAAAATTTCGGGGTATTTCTGCCTGTAAGATGGCGGTGGAGAAAGGAGGTCAGGTGGGCCTGTGGCCCTAGGCCGGCCTCGGGCTACCATCGCAGAAGTGGGCGAGGCGGTCTTCCATTTTTTGGAGGCATTTCAAGACGTCATCGTCATACTCCGGCGGGACTGTCGGGCCACGGGACGCGCTGGCCTCGACATCCAAGTGTGAGTGAGAGCGGCGGACCGTCTCGTCAATGGGGGTCCCCCGGATAGCCTCCATGATCTCTTTCCGGAAGTCTTGGAACTCCTGGTTGGTGACCGGAGCTCGTTCAGCCTGGCTACGTTGGGCTGACGGCCTCCGGCCAACGCGGCTGAGTGCCGGAGCCCGCCCTTGGGGCGGAGGTCTGGGATGGTTTGGGACCGAGTTGGAAGCAGCCCCTCCCCTAGTCTAGCTTTCTTGCCGATTCTGGATGACCCCACGTAGGTCGGGTACAACCGAACTGGAGGCCCCCGACTGGTGTCCATGGCTGATCCCCTTTTGTTGGATCCATGAGCGTCGGTAGGGACGTCCTGAAGAGGGATGTCCTGGCGACGTGCAGAGGTGACAGCTCTCCTGGCCTTGGGTGCCATGTGAGCTCGGATGGACAGGATATCATTGATAGCTGAGCTCGGGCCGGCATCTGCACTTAAGTTCCCACAGACAGCACCAACCTGATGCGGTTTGTTTTTGGGGGGGGTGGGCGCACCAGGTGTGAGTTCTTATCGATTTGTATTTTTGCAGAACCTTGGGTGCTGACGGTGGCCCCGACCCTCAGCTGGGGGAACGGTTTGGGAGTAAGGTGGAGATGGGATGCTCGGCTTGGATTTGGAGGCTCGGCTCGAATCTGAAGGCTTGGATCCGGAGTCTCGTGTACCTGCACACAATCTAAAAACACCAGGGTTGGTCCCGGTGGCAGACCCTCCGACGGTCTAGTCAGTTACTGAAAGATAGTAACAGTAACTACGGTTTGAGTGGGGAAAGATTGATTACCTGTGGAAGGGGTAGAGGGTCTGGTATTTATAGGAGAAGCCAACCGGGTCTGGACCCGGTTGGCTATGGACATGATGTGGAAGAAGCCCAAGCGGTATAAGGCTGACGGGGCATGGGCCCGAGGTGGTTTAGGGATGACATGGTGGAGACCTGGGTGGTTTCCAAGCTGACGTGGCGAACCCGGATGATCCGGCGGTGCACGCTCTTTGAGGGGATCCTATGGCCCAGGAGGGGCCACGTCATCTGACCCATATCACCTTCCATATTTCTTACTGTAGATTTTGGATTTTTGCCTTGCGGTAGCTAGGATTAACCAAAATAAGTGCATCATCAAACTTTCGGCACACTTGGTTATGTAGGTCCAGAGTACCTTCTAGATGGTTGTTCTTAATTCTCTAATTGTTCCATAATTGAATCTCGCCTTTTCCAGTGCCAATGCCTTGTGACCATTTGTTGTGTGTAGGCTATGCCTCAGCTCACTGATAGATCTAAGCTTCCAAACATATGTTGGTGTATGCCCTAGAGACCAGTAGTGTATTGACAATACTAGTTTACATTGCATCATGACATCTATTTCATATATAAGACATTTATTTATTGTGATATTTATTGTGATTAAATGGACATAATAAAGTCCTTAGAATAGTAGTTTCAATACCATGAGATATCAAGTGCATGACTTGATTGTGAGAATCTATTAGTTGTAATCAAAACACTATTCTTAAATGTCCATGTCAAAAATTATTGTGAATTAAAACAACAATAATACATAGAGACTAGTATGTGCGTAGGTTGATGACCATATCTCACAGGTCATGGATATGAGATATCAAGTCTTTACATGGGTATATATTAGAGTAATAATGTATTGGACTGACCCACCATGTAAACATTGCATGGATCGTTACATGAGTGTCATAAGCGGTTCTCACAGTGATCATGGTGTACGTAGTCCTTTGACTTGAAGTCACTATGGTTCCCTACATGAAAAGTTATATGTTTTAATGTCGTCAAACATTGCCGTAATAAGGTGATTATAAAGTCGACAATTGGATATACTACAAATCATGCAGAGGGATGTGAGTGACTTAGATAAGATTTGTCCTTCCTACATAACAGGAGCGATATGTACGAACCCCTTGATTGAGTGAGACTACAAAATGCATGACTGTGCTTAAATGAGTCAATATTAGATATTGAGCTCATTTGTTTCAGTAAGTCTACTCAGACATCAAGAAACCAAGGATTGAACTGTACAAGGGTGACACGCTATATGCTTTGTGGTCAATTAAGATATCTGGTCAAAGGGACAAAACTACATGGTAACATTGGTCAAGGATAGGTTATGTCAAATTACTGACATTCCGTTACTTGAGCAGCAGTGATGTATTGCTAGATATCGCTCACTATTTATAATACTAGAATATGATTTAAATATTACTGTCAACGTAATGAGAACCTACATGGTCACACACTTAGAATTGATCAAAATTCGGATTCAAATTCATAAGAAGAATTTAAATGGGGATCCAAGTAAGACTTGGACTCCTGATATTGGTTGGACATTTAATTAGATTAAATGGGCTGACTAGAGTTCAAAGGCCCACACACGAATTGACCCAGGTCAGACTGTGAACTCAACAACTTCATTATTCTCTTAGGGTTGATTTTCTATACCTCAATGTATGATATGTATCTGTGAAAAAGACACACGTGAAAAACCCTAGCTATCACAGAAAGTGGGAGAGAGATCGTGAGGAGGAACATCCCCTTCCCGCAGCTAGTTTTCGTTATGTTCGTGTGGATACTGTAGAGGGACCGCGATATTGCAGTGCTGTGATTGGCATACTTTGAAGACAGCAGATCCATTTTTAAGGTATAATCCCTAAACACGATTTATAGTTTTCGCATGGATGCCTGGCTAGGTTTCGATATTTTTTTTAATTAATTTTTTCCCTGTGTATTTAATCCGTGATTATCTTCGAAACCTAATAACACAGTGGATACTGCAATAAAAATTATGATGGATTTAAAACACTTATACCAAGTTAGTCCCCTCTCAGAGTCTTTAACTTATAACATCGACTTCAGCCTTATTGTACATTTCGATTGTGGTAGGTAGAAGCTGTTGCAGTTCTGTGTATCCAACCTGAATCAACTTATCGGCCTCTAATAACTGAAGTTCTACATTCTTTAATTCCTTTGGTGCCTATAGAACTCGGAGGAACACTTATAATTTTGTATCGATCAGCTCAAGGAGTCCAAAAGTCCATTACACACTGATCATAGCAAGTCGCTATGTCAATAATTTAATGGATATTAAGAACTTGAAACTGAGTACAGAATAAATTTTCTGTTGTTTTGTAGTATTTTCAGCTTTTAAAGGAAGATAGGGGATTAAGAGATTGATCAATTCTCTGTTTGGCAATGGTTTGTGAACATTCTGAAATCACTTTCAGTTAGACTTGTTTCATAACACACTTTCAGTCAGCCATGCCTGAGAGTTTTATGTTGATTCACACAAGATTGTCATATTTCTATGTATCATCTCTCTTTTGTAGGACAAGATTGTCATATTCGTGTTGATTTCAGTTGATTGTATTGAATGAAAATGAGGAGTTCTATATATCTTCTCTCTTTTGTAGGACAAGATTGTCATATTCGTGTTGATTTCCATTGAGTGTGTTGAATGAAATTGAGGAATTCTATGTTGTTTTATAACATATGTGATTCTATTACATGTTTGGTATTTTTTTATTAAAAATAATTTTAAAAAAATTATTAAAAAAAATTAACCTTTTTTTTAAAAGTTAATAACCTATCCTGGCAATTTTGACCAAAAACGTCGGGATAGGGTATTTTAAAAAAATAATAATAATAACCTATTTCGACGTTGTTTACCAAATACACCGGGATAGGTTATTTTCCTTTTGTTAAATAAGCGCTCTATCGCGGTTTTATTGAAAACGCCAGGATAGGCCCTAATCTGTCTCGACACTCGCTATAGCAGCATTTCTGGACGTGAATTCAGAAACGCCGCTATGATCTATCCAGAAGTTTAAAAATGTCGGGATAGGTAAAAAAAACATCGGGATATCCATTGTGTTTAGTAGTAACAGGCGATTGGTATGAATCCATTAGATCGACTATGAATTCCTTGTCTCCTATTCGAATCTCCCCCTTAAGAGATAAGTTCTCTTCTTTGGGGATAAGAGATTTGACTAACAACATTCATAGGCCGAGTCTCCATTAGTGAGCCTAATCTATCACTTTTAATGGGCTTGAGAGTGGTCCATATTTTTGTAGATGAGCCTGGACCAGGCCTGGACTTGTTAAAGAGGCCAGTTATGATTAATCTGCATGTAGAAGCGTTAAGATCTGTGCTGAATTCATACGACCCTGGTTTGCTACGATTGTTACCATTATCATAAGTTCCCCACTCACAGGAGATAATTTTCTTGGCTTTCAGAAAGTAGTTTGCCTTATTTTTGGATTCCGAAATACAATCTTAACTTCCAGAGTGTATTGGAGATACTTGGGACTGATCATATGCTTCTAAAGGCGGCGAATATTTTCTTAGATTTTTTCTAGAATTTTTATATTTTTTCAGATTTCTCCAAAATTTTCTGGATTTTTGATGAACTTTTCCGAATTTTAAAATCACTTTTCTGAATTTTTAATTAATAAACCCAGTTTTAAACCATTTTTTAGAATTTTTGATATTTTTCCGAATTTAAATAATTATTGGATTTTTAAATTAATTTTTTGAAATTAAAATGATTTTTTTATTATTAATCGGATCTTGGCACGCTTCTTGGCGTGATCCGGGATGTTGATCAAGGTTTAGCTCGCTCGTTGATGGGTTTGAGCGGCCTTGATGCGAAATCAGGGGAGAGAGGCGACGTGGCGGCATCTCGCATGTTGATCGCGTGTTGGTGCGCTATTTGGCGTGATCGAACAAGTACAAATGGAAGCGAAGTAGCCGGTAAGGCGATCAGAGGCATGGCTTAATCTCGTTCGTTGATCAAGGGCGTGTGACTCTCTGAAGGATCTATCGGTCAAAAATGGCTGCGAGAGCGCCCCAACTCGACCGATAAGTTTTTCGAGCTCAAATTTGTCGAGCTCCATTCCCGTCGAGCTAGAGATTCGGTCGAGCTCCTCACCGTCTCATCGACCTCAAAGTGGGCGAGCTATATCCTTGTCGAGCTAGAGATTCGATCGGCCTCCTCCATTATCGTCGATCTCAAAGTTGGTTGAGCTAGAGTTTGGTTGAGCCCTTCCATTCTCGTCGACCACGAAGTTGGTCGAGCGCCATTTCAGTCAAGCTACAGATGCGGTCGAGCTACCTACTACTTTGGTCGAGCTGCTAGATTCGGTCGAGCTTTTTTTCGAGTTTCCACCTTCGTCGAGCTACGGAGTTCGTCGCAGTCAAACTACTCACCGCTTTGGTCAAGCTATGAGGCTTGGTTGAACTGCTACTATTCCCCTTAGTTGAGCTCAAACTTCAGGCGAGCTAGGAGTTTAGTCGAGCTCCTCCTTGTCTCGTCAACCTACAAGGTTATGGGCGAGCTCCATTCTCGTCGAGCTGTGGTTGTTGTCGAGTTGAGCTTTTGGTTGAGCTGCCGACTTGGTCGACAGAGCTTCGAGGCCTTTGGTGCTGGGTTTGGGAGCTTTGGGTTGTAGTCGAATTTCGGAGTGAATTCAGCGAGTGTCTTGCTTTGAAGTTAGAGATTAAGGATACGAGTCCGCCTGAGAGGAGTTTGGAGTTAGGTTCGAACTTGGCTATTGGAGTATTTTTTGAAGAAGATGGGTTGAAGGAGTCTTGTGTGTTTCGGGTTTCATTTGGATCCGACCTGAAACCCTATAACTCTTTTAATGAGATGCGGGTTTGGGTAGGAGTTGGGTTTGGACCCAAAAACTAACGATTAGATGAAGTTTCCATCTTCTTTACTACGTAGTATTTTTTGCTCATTCTCCCATCACGTATCTTGGTCATCTTGGTTTTTGAGCTTGCTGAGTTTGAAATGGAGAATGGTTATATATATATATATATAGTCCCCTTCCGTTATGAACTAGGCCGTCGTGTGCACTCGTGTGCACTCGGCCTTCCCGCATTAGTATTGACGATCCAAATCGTTCACGTTGATCTATATATCTAAATTAGTCTAAATATTTAAAATCAAATCATTTGAAATTCATTTGCTCATCCATCATGAGACTATAAAAAATAATGATTTTCAGCCATACAATTTCGTAACACTCTAATGGATAGGCAAATGAATTTCAAATGATTTGATTTTACATATTTAGACTAATTTAGATGTGTAGATCAATGTGAACGGTTCGGATCATCAATACGAATAGAGGGAAGGCCGAGTGCACACGGCAGCCTAGTGCACAACGGAAGGAGACTATATATATATATATATATAATAAAACACAAAGAAAGCTATCAAGTGGCTCTCATTCAATAGGGTTGAAATCAATGGTCCAGATCTAACCTCACAAAACATATTTTTCCGTCTAAAAGTTTCCCCCCAAAACTCAAATTCAAATCCCCAAAACAACTCCTTTATTTATTTATTTATTTATTTATTTATTTATTTCTCTCTCTCTCTCTCATTCTCTCTCTAGTTACTCAGAAATTTATATTTTCAGATTTCAAGTTGTAAATTTTCATATTTTTTATGCATTTTTTAATTTCTCATGTTACATTGAAATACCAAATATCTCATCAACAGTTAAATTTCATCATTTTCCACACTCAAAGTTCTATGAAGTTGGATTTTACACCCCCATTTATAATTATTTTTTCAACATATACTAATAGAAACATGGACGTTTATTTACAACTAATTATTGTTTTAACTTTTCAAACTTGAGCTACAGAATTGTTGTTTTACTGTTTACAAGACTTTCATATACTGTATCGTTCCGAAGATGCGCCGTAGGCACGTGCCCACGGGCAAATTTAATATATATATATATATATATATATATATATACAGTGGCGGAGGGAGTGAAGGGCCAGGGGGAGCAGCCGCTCCCCCTGAATTTCGTCAGCACTTTAAAAAGTCCAGTACATAAAAAAATCTGCTCCCCCTCACTCAGCCCAAATCGCTCCCCTCCCAGGCCCAAGCCCAAATCTGTTTCCACTCAGCCCAAAATGATAATCTGCTCCCACTTCCCCTCTCCGACTTCGACGCCTCCCCTTCTCTCTTCTTTTCTTTCTTTCTTTCGTTCAGTGCTTCAAAATTTGAAACCCTAGCTCTCAGCCTCTCTCAATCTCTCCTTCCTTCTAGCCTCCAGGCCCTCCACTGAAACCCTAGGCTGAGTAGGCTCCCTACCTCTCTCTTCTTTCTTCTTTTCTTTCTTTCTTTCCATGCTCCAATCTCCATCATCTACGAATCTCTGTAGTCAACTTTGACTCGAATTTATTATTGTTCTTTTTAATAAAGTTCTTTTTAATTCTTATTATGCACTATGTTTAACACGAGTTTAATTCACTTGTTTTTCTTTCTTTCAGGAAAGCATACAATTTTTGGGAGAGTTTGCAGGGGGATGGAAATAATTCAACGCCTAGGAAGCTTTCAAACTGATAACAGCGATAGGTAGTTTCCAAGTCTTAAGGATCTCTACTTTTGTTCTGAACCCAGGAAAATTTTGAATTTATTGCATCAATTCGATATTATTGCTTAGATGTATAAATTGGGGTGTTATTTCTTGTGCAATTTGCAATATCCCAAAGTGGTATAAGTAACTGTTGTTTAGCTTTGTCTGATCGAAAACCAAGCCAATGTATTAGTGTAACATGTAGTTTATACTACTTTGTTTACTTTGTTTCGTTATTCGAAGAATAGCAAGTACACTATTTGTGTTTGTGGCAACTGGCAAACTGTAAAGTAAATTAGTTTATATAAAGTGCTTCATTTTGGTTGCCCTCAACTATAGCTGCATTTCTGTTATTTTGTTTCTTTTAGCTTGATGCCACAGTCATAGGTATAGTCAATAATATTCTATAAACAATCGAAATATTAGGATAACAATAAAAAAGCCAAGATCCAACCACAAGTCAAAATCCTTAGTCCTCAACTGTTCAAGTTAGAATTAAAATGTAAAAAAAATTGAAAAGAAAGTTGAAAATTAAAAAATAACTCAAGAACCAAGAAGGCAAGAACCATAATTATTAAATACCAAATACCATGTTACAACCTGTCATTATGTCAACCCATTATTGTTGAATTTGGAACTTGGACAGTTGAGACTCTCGGAGTCTCTGTGCATTTTTTTTAATAACTTAAATTTCCTTTTTTTTATCGAAAAGTTATAAAAAAAATGGACCCCAAATTTTGGGGGTCCAGGGCGGTCGCCCTCTAGGCCCTGCCCCAGGGCCGGGCCTAGTGCAAACACAAGATTTATGACTAGCTATAATAGATATGACTGTTGGATGTTGGTAACTATAGTTATCGGAGCTAGGAAAGAAACCTTGACCGCTTCGCAGCTTTCGCTTATGATATTAAAATTTATTTGTAAAAGAAAGAGAAGAAGGATTAAGTGCACCAAAGCATAATTGGTCCCTGACCTAAAGAATACCCATTCTTCCCAGCCACTTAATTTTTTTACTGTACATTTCGCTTATGATCTCAACATAATCAGGTTGTACAAATAATTCACATCAGTTGCTTCTTTGTTCAGATAACTTATCAAAACTACTGTACATTTTGTTTTCGATGAGCATGTCCTAGTGTATATGCATAATTTCACATGATAATTGCATTTGTATTTTTTATATATTATATCATAGTATTCTTTTTTTTTTTAAAGGCAGGGGTCCCAAGCTAGAAGCTTCAAAATACAAGAACCGCCAGCGCCTTTATCTTTCTGAGTAGGCAAGTGATGCTACAAATTGCTGCTAAATTGGATATTTCATATTAATTGACTGACTTAAAATTATTTTTGTATTCCTTGTTTCAAAAACTATAAATTAACTTCAAACTAGTCTTAGATTGCACCTAGAACATCTTTTAACAAAAACTACACACCATAAGTCTCTCTTTTATAAATTTGTGGTTCTTGTGATTTCGCTCCCGCTGGATGAAAATCCTGGCTCCGCCACTGTATATATATATATATATATATATATATATATATATATATATATATATATATATATATATATAGTGTGTGTGTGTGTGTGTGTGTGTGTGTGTATGTGTGTGTGTGTGTACACAACATTTTATCTCATAACCCTTGGTCCATAGGCCAACTGAATCTTTTTGATGAGTTATCATTTCTCCGTCGAATTTCTCTGTTGTAGACCATATGTTGTATTATTTTCTTGTTTTGTCGATTGAACATCTCTTTACTCATTTTGCCAAACCGCTCTTTGTTGACCAAGCGTTGTGTTGTTCGCTGGTTTTGTCGAATGAGCGTTTTGTTGTTGGATGAGTGCTTTGTTGGTCTGGGGGCTGAGTACTTTGATCATTGAATCTTGTGTAGGTGTAGTTTTCCTACAAGAGTTGTTGTGGAGACCGACTCTTAAAGGCGATCGGACTGCAGACTGGTGTTGGATGTAGGACTTGTCATTTGATCCCCACATTTGTAGAGACAACCTTGAGACGGTGTTGGATGTAGGACTTGTCGTTTGATCCCCACAGGTTTTTTAGAGACAACTTGGAAAAAGAATTAGTGTAGATCTTGTAGTTTGATACCGGCAAGTTTGGAGAGGCAAATCTCAGACAGAGTTGAGTGTTGAACTTGTTAGTTGCGCCCAGCAAGTTTGGTGATTCAACTCTAAAACGGAATTGAACGATGAACTTGCAGTTTGCACCCTACAAGTTTAGAGAGGACCCTGTGATGGAGTTGAACGTTGAACTTGCCATTTGCGCCCAACAAGTTTGGAGTGGCAACTCTCAGATGGAGTTGATGTTGAAACTGTTGTTTGATCCCGACGAGTTTGCAGACAACTATGTGACAAAGTGGAACATTGAACTTTCCATTTGCGCCCAGCAAGTTTGGAGAGGCAACTCTGAGACGGAGTTGGTCGTAGGGCTTGCCGTTTGATCCCGACAAGTTTTTTATGACAACTCTAGACGGAGTTAGACATTGAGCTTGTTGTTTGCGTCCAACAAGTTTTGTAAAGGCAACTCTGTGATGGAGTTGGATGTAGGACTTGCCGTTTGATGCCAACAAGTTTTGTGAGGCAACTCTGTGATGAAGTTGGTTGTATGAGTCGTCATTTGATCCCGGCAAGTTTAGAAGGGAAAATCCTTAATCGAGTTAATGTAGAGCTTGCCGTTTGATCCCAGCAAGTTTGTAGTAGGGACAACTCTACAACAGAGTTAAACGTTAAACCTGTTGTTTGTTCCCAACAAGTTTGTAGGGGCAACTCTAGTCGGCGTTGAACATTGAACCTACCATTTGATCCCGACAAGTTTGGAGAGACAACTCTGCGACGGAGTTGAACATTAAACCTGTTGTTTGTTCCCAACTAGTTTGTAGGGGCAACTCTAGTCGGAGTTGAATGTTGAACCCGCTGTTTGGTACAAGCGAGTTATAGAGACATCCGTGAGATAAAGTTGGTCATTTGAACTTGCTGTTTGCACCCAGCAAGTTTTGAGAGGCAACTCTAAGACGGAGTTGAACGTTAAACCTACCGTTTGAGCCC
Source organism: Hemerocallis citrina (assembly GCA_017893485.1). Taxonomy (NCBI): domain Eukaryota; kingdom Viridiplantae; phylum Streptophyta; class Magnoliopsida; order Asparagales; family Asphodelaceae; genus Hemerocallis; species Hemerocallis citrina. Next base: position 245,120,835 of record CM030358.1, read on the forward strand.
AGCAAGTTTTGAGAGACAACTTTGAGACAAAGTTCAATGTTGAGCTTATTGTTTATTTCCATCAAGTTTTGTAGAGACACCCTATACGGATCAGACATTTTGGACTCATTATTTGCACCCAACGAGTTTGTAGAGACAATTCTATGCCTGTGTTGGATGTCGAGCCTATTGCATAAAGATGAGGGGTCATTGGAATGACTCGAGCAAAGAGCGGAGTGTTGTACTGGTTGTTTGGAGTCTACGAGTTATTAATGGAGCTTGAACGGCGAGCAAAGCATTAAACTCATTGTTTGGAGTCAACAAATTGTTGACGGAGCTCGTACAGTGAGCGAAGCATTGAACTCGTTGTTTGGAGCCAACGAGTTGTTGACAGAACTTGAGAAAAGATCAAGGCATGGAACTTATTGTTTGGAGTCAACGAGTTGTTAATGGAGCCTGAGTGAAGGTAAAGGCATTGAACGCATTTTTTGGAATCAACGAGTTGTTGGTGGGGCTCAAGCGGTGATTAGAGTGTTGAACTCATTGTTTGGAGCTAAAGAGTTGCTGATGGAGCTCGAGCGGTGCTAGGAGTGTTGAACTCGTTGTTTGGGGCCAACGGGTTGTTGATGGAGCTTGAGCAATGATGAGAGCGTTGAACTCATTGTTTGGAGCTAACAAGATGCTGATGGAGCTTGTGCAGTAAGCAGAGCATTGAACTCGTTGTTTGGAGCCAACGAGTTGTTAACGGAGCTTGAGCGAAGATCAAGACATTGAACTCGTTGTTTGGAGTCAACGAGTTGTTGATGGAGCCTGAGCAAAGATGAAGGCGTTGAACTCGTTGTTTGGATTCAACAAGTTGTTGATGGAGATCGAGCGGTGATCATAGCATTGAAGTCAATGTTTGGAGCCAACGAATTGATGATGGAGCTCATGCGGTGATCAGAGCGTTGAACTCATTGTTTGTGGCCAACGGGTTGTTGACGGAGCTCGAGCGGGGATCAAAGCATTGAACTCGTTGTTTTGAGCCAACGAGATGTTGATGGAGCATGTGCGGTGAGCGGAGCGTTAAAATCATTGTTCGGAGCCAACGAGTTGTTGATGGAGCTCGCGCAGTGTGCATAGAGTTGAAATCATTATTTGGAGCCAACGAGTTGTTGATGGAGCTCGAGTAGTGATTAGAGCATTGAACTCGTTGTTTGGAGCCAACGACTTGCTGATGGAGCTCGTTCTAAGTCTTCTTGATGTCGAAGTGAAGTCCTTTGTGTTTGTTCAGTGTTTGAAGTAATTCCGTTATTCTCCGTGCTGAAAAGCAGTCATGTACACCAAATGATGTCCTCAGTATACGGAGTTTACACTTGTTTGCACTATGTTGTGCTCAACAAAGTTAGGACTTGTCTGTTTGCGGGGCGTGTTATGCGGGACGGAATTGAAGCTTGATCAGGTGAAGGTGGTAGCATAAACCTGGAGCTTGGCTGCCTAAGGCAGACTTGTTTTGAATTTCATCGTCAAGAGTTGAAGCAGCCCTGAGGAGCTCTTAGCTGGCAGGAGGCCGGTGAAGAGGTTTGTGTTTCTTAGGTGGAGCATCCCTCTAGCGTGTAGCTGGAAGTACGACTTGCAGGATAGTTTGATGTACAGTATTTGCAAGACATTTATAGCGATTCTTAAGCATGAAATGTAAACTCATTGTAATTCTGCAGTTGTAATGAGACTTGTTGTTGACTGTGTTCTTTGTAACTAAATAACAAGACCTCATATTTGTAGTGTATAGCCAACATACCATCGATGGTGTGCGTAATGTTTGACAGAGTTTAGAACTTATCCGTCTTGTACCCAGGTAGTTGTAGGAGCAACTCTGAGGGATTGCTATTTTTCCAACTTGCTGTATCGGTCCTCCAACAAATTGTGAGAGACATCGAGTGGCGAGTTGAACCCAAATATTGCTTTTGCAAGTTTTATTGGAGTAACTACAATTTTACGATTTTGGACTTCTAATCTATCTTTAAGGAATTTTAACTAGTTTTAGGAACATAATGATTGGCGAGTTGAACTCTGAATGTGCTTGGTTACAGGTTGCTAAAGTAACTCCGAGCCATGGGTATGTGTTAGGTTTTGAGGGCAATCACAGATTAAATACATAGCGGAAAAAAATCACAAATATCGAAACCTAGCAATGGATCAGTGCGAAAACTATAATTCGTGTTTAGGAGTTATACCAAAAAACTGGTGTCTCCAAAATATGCCAGTCACAGCACTGTGAAAGTTTCGGTGCCTTTACTGTATCCACACGAATGGATCAAATCAAGCTCTCCCTCACGCCGATGTGCTAGCTGCGGGTAGTGGATGTTCCTCACAATCTCTCTCTCTCATAGTTTCTGTGACGGCTAGGGTTTTCTCATGTATCTTTTCCATAGAAATATATCGTATATATAGGTGCAAAAAGTCAACCCTAAGAGAGTGGTGAGGTGGTTGGTCTTACAATCTGACCTGGGTCAGATTTGTGTGTGGTCTTTCTAACTTTAGTTGACTCATTTAATCTAATTAATGAACCAACCATGTCAGGAGTCCAAGTCTTACTAGGATTACCAATTAAATTCATCTCAAGAATTTAAATCTCATTTTCAATCCACTCTATGTGTGTGACTATAGGTTCCCATTACGTTGATAGTAATACTAAGATCCTATTCTAGTGTTACAAACAGTGTGCGGTATCTAGCAATACATCACTGCTACTCAAATAACGGGAATGCCAGTTATTTGACATAACCTATCCGTGACCAATGTTACCATGTAGTTTAGTCATTTTATCTAGATATCTTAATTGACAATAAGGCATAGTGCATGTTACCATTTTACAGTTCAATCTTTGGTTTCTTGATGTCCGAGTAGACTTACTAAAACAAATGAGATCAAAATCTCATATTGACTCATTTGAGCACGACGATATATTTTGCAATCTCACTCAATCAAGGGGCCTGTAGATATCGCTCTTGTTATGTAGGATGGAAAAATCCTATCTAGGTCACTCATATCCGTCTGCATGATTTGTAGTATATCTAATAGTTGACTTTATAATCACCTTATTACTGGCAACATTTGACAGCATTAAAACATATAACTTCTTATGTAGGGAACTGTGGTGACTTCAAGTCAAAGGACTACGTACACTATGGTCACTGTGAGAACCACTTATAACACTAACGTAACAATCCATGCAGCGTTCTCAAGGTGGGTCAGTCCAGTACATTATTACTCTAATATGTACCCATGTGAGGACTTGATATCTCATATCCATGATCCTTGAGAATGGTCATCAGTCTATGCACACACTAGTCTCTATGTATTATCGTTGTCCTAATTCACAATAATACTTGATTAGGGACACTTAAGAATAGTTTTTTGATTTCAGCCAATAGGATCTCGTAATCAAGTCATGCACTTGATATCCCATGACAATAAACTTACTATTCTGGGGACTTTATTATGTTCATTTAATCCACAATAAATAGAATGCCTCAATAGAAAATAAGTTGCCTCATGAAACAATGTAAACTAGTAATGTCAATACACAACCGGCCTCTAGGGCATACACCAACAGTATGGATTCCGAACTTAGTTTAGGTATTTATAGGTTGCAGGAGAAGATCGAATGATGAGTTGAACTTCAGACTTGCTTTGTAACAAGTTGCTAAAGTAACATCGAGCCACGGATATGGACTCCCGAACCTACCGTCGAGGCGCTAATGGATTGTAGGAGCAGATCAAATGGTGAAGCGAACTCTGAACTTGCTTTGTTGCAAATTGCTAGAGTAACTTCGAGCCGTGGGTATGGAATCTGGACCTGTCTTAGAAGTATCTTTTAATGAGTTTTTTGTGCCATTTTAGGAGGAGTCTTGACATTTAACTCATTGTATGCATCCGTAGAGTTATACAATAATTCTACAAAAAATTAATACAAAATTTTATTGAAAAATAAAACTAAGTGACTGCTCTAGTGGTTGGCTGTTAATACATGCAGTGACCGGTAGTGAAAGCGGTCTTTATTGAGAAGTAAAACTAAAAGGCTGCTCTAGTGGCTGACCTTTATTACAAATTGAGTAAATTTGCTATTACTACTAAGAGAGGATGTTTTAAACGTCCTTATTCAACTCCATAAGGTGTTCTACTTTCCAAGTCCCTGCTACTTTCTGCTTGGCCCCCGGATCTTCAAGTTTATGAGTCGTTAGGCAAACAACTTGGCAGACCTTGTCGGGACTTGCCTGTTTTGGAACGAGACTCCCATTATTTTGAGAAGAGAATGAGAGATCTTTAGGATCGCCTATGTGTTTTGGCAGGACTATTTATTTTCGTTGAATAGGTGGAGTGGCTTTGGGCGGGGGATTCAAGTAAGTTGTAGTATTCTGATGAGGTTGAATTTGGATCTTGTGGGAGTTAATTTGGCAAGTTTGAAATTTCTTGGCAGGGTTTTCTATGGCAGTGGCTTCAAGCTTGTTTGCGGGCTTTAAGTTACTGCGACTGCTTTCCGGTGGTAACTCTATGCATCGAGGGGGAGAACCGAGCCCCCCATTGTAGCGGTGTAGCATGCTTGTGCTGCCTATTGGCTCCCTACAATTTGGCCTACACCTACTGTTGTTGGGAACTTCATTTTCATGTGGAAGGCGGAAGTAATTGCATGGAAGGCCGCTAAGTCGGTACGACCGAATATTATGTTGTGTGCGGCTTTAACATCGACTACCATAAAGTCCAGTGCTTCCGTTCAAATAGCAGGGGCTTTTCCTGCTAGCACATCGAGTGTGATGATTCCTTCTACTTGAACAGGGACACCGGAGAATCTATGGAGTGTACAGTCGGCAGGCTTGAGCCAGTCCCGGGAGTGCTTGAGGCCATTGAAAGTGTTCATGAAAGAGATGTTTAGTGAGTTTTCATTGTCTATCAGGAGCGGCGTACCTCATGATTCATCATGCAAAGTTTTATGACCAATGCATCACAATGAGGTATTCAGACACCCTCTAAGTCATTGTCGGAGAAAGATATTGGGACTCTGGTGCTCTTGGTAGGTAGGATGTTATGTACTGAGTTGACCTTCCTGAAAAAGGCTTTGAGGGAGAAATTGGAATCTCACCCCATAGGGCCTCCGTGAATGGAGTGGAGAATGACCAAGTGTTCTGAGTCTTGCAATCCAGAGGGCCTCTCTAGACCCCCGTGCCGGAGGAGTTTCGGCGTTGTTGTTTTGTTTGACAAATTAAGAGAGATAACCCCAGCAAATCAGGCCTTCAAGTTCTTCTTTGAGGGCTCGACAGTTGTCAGTAGTGTGTTTATGGTCTCTATGAAATGCGACCACTTATTTGTATCCCTTCTCTTGCTAGATGTTGACATCTTTGGCAGGGGGGTGGAGGCAGGTTATTCTGTTCTTCTCAACTTAAGAATGGTTGATACGCTTGCATTAAGAAGAGTGAACTTATTGAAGCATGGTGCTGGAGGTGGATGATGCTGACCTGTCTGAAACTTCCTGGGTTCTTCCTCGCTTGCATTTTTTCGTTTATTCCCGGATGATGAATCGTTCTTATCCTGAGGATAAAGAGCTTCCTCGACTCTGACATATTTGTCACCACATTCTAGGAGCTCAGTGTAATTTTTAGGAGGGTTCTTTGCGGTAGAGGCTTTTAGGTCATTATTAATGACATTGTGGCGGAAGGCGGCAGCTGCCACTGATGAGTCTAGGGATGATAGACCATGCTTTGGCTGCGAAGCGTTTGATGAATTCTTTCAGCAGTTCTCCATCCTTCTTCTTCAGTCCCAACTATGAAGAGCTCCTTGAGCTGGTCGAAGGAGAATATTGACTGTGGAGTGAGGCGGGAGTACCATTCCCTTACAAATCCTTTCAAAGTTGCAGGGAATATTCAACACATGAGCGCATCGGTGGTGCTGTATACCATCATGGGGGTCTTGAAACTCTTCATATGGTCAGTCGAGTCTAATTCCCCATCATCTGATTCATATTGAGGAGCTTTGAAGTCCTTTGGTATGAGTGCATCAATGATGGTTTTGCGTCGACTGGGGCGGTATGCCCTGCTAAAACAGTTCCCTTCATTCTTCATCTATCCTATGCGATCTTCTACCTCTCAGATATGGCAAATGACTTTGGTCATCCTACCCCTTGGATCCAGTTGAGTCGCTGAATTCTTCTTTTGAGAGTTGGCCCTGATCTTGACCGACTTGGATGGCTCGGAGTATGTCAAGCTTGAATTTTTCCAATTCGGCCATAGTTATTAGGGCAACATTTTCTTTGTTCCACTCAAGAAGCTTTCGATTCTCATGAGTAAGGCTTCTTTCTGCAGTTCACCATTTGTAAGAGGAGGGATTGTTGATCTCGGTCTTTGAGGAGAGTTTCTTCTCCAGTTTACTTGACGTTCCGAGCGGGAGACCCCGGTTCGGGCATGCCTCTCATCCAAACGGGTTTGTAGGTGTGTTCCTCCTTGCCTCGCGCTAATGATTTGGCGGAGATCTCTTGACCCCTTGGGGCCTCGCGAGGCCATTGAATCAGTGGAAGCATTATGGACTGAGACATGATCATGCAGAGGGTTCCGCTCATGACAACTTTGTCGGGAGCCCCCCTGTGCCTTTCCATTGACAGGAGCTTAACTAGGCTGTCGAGGCTGCTGTTGAGGAGGAAACAGATCTTCCACAGGAGGAGCTGGTTGACGAAGAGAGTTGGTGTGACGGCCTGAGGCTGCTGCTCTGCTTTTTAGTCTTGGTGGCATGGCATAAGTCAGATTTGCGTAGTTTCTCATAGACGGCGTCAATATGTTGCTGCTGATTTTGGTGTGGCAGTAAACAAATAGTGAGTTAATATTTGATGGAAACTACTAGAATTTAACCTTTGATCATTGTCGTGGAAAGTGGTTAAAGCTCCTGAGAGTGAATATGGATTGTTGATTGAACACTGTGATATGGATCGGACAGTTGCTGACGCGGCCGATGGACCTGTAAAAAGCATGAAACACCGGGGTGGGATGACAGACCCTCCAATGCTCAAGTCAGAACCAGAAAAATAAAAAGAGTTTGAGGGAGAAATTGCCAATTACCTTCTGAATGGGGAGGGGGGAGGGTATTTATAGGCCTGACAAGCAGTACATGAGATTGATATGAATCCATTTGATTGACTATGAATTCCTTATCTCCTATTCGAATCTTCCCCTCAAAAGATAAGTTCTCTTGTTTGGGGATAAGAGATTTTACTAACAGCCTTCATAGGTTGGGTCTCCCTTAGTGGTCCTAATCTATCACTTTTATTGGCTTGAGAGTGGCCCATGTTTTAGTAGATGAGTCTGGAGAAAGTCTGGACCTGTTAAAGAGGTCCATTATGATTAATCTTCATGTAGAAGCTTTAAGATTTGTGCTAGAATCATACGGCCCTGATTTGCTGCGTTTTTTAACCATTATATATATATATATATTGAACCTTATATTTATATACCAAGCATTTATAGTCTAGTTGACAAAACTTTTAAGTAAGAAATTATATATTTGATTCCGGTCTTGAGCATAATTAATTAGAGATGTTGAAAATCCCTCTCTCTTCAATGTGGGTGGCTACGGCCAATGTAACAACCAAAAAAAAAATTCTACTGAAATAATTTTAATGGGTTTCAATTAAAATTTGGGCAGAGTCTCCTCTAAAATATTAGCCATTTTACAATAATCCCTTACGTAATTCTGCTAACAATTAAAAATATCACATCACATGCAGTTAATATCAATCCTCCCCAAGCCATTCCAAGCAACATCACATAGGCATCACATATATTGGGCTTTGGGGGCAAATATCTTCATATGATGCAAGTTACAAAATAAAAACCAATACAAAATAAAAACCAAGATTTCATTTGAAAACGTAATGGATTTTTTAAAAAAAAACTTTGAAAAATATTTGAAAAACCACACACAGAACCCAATACTCACAACAGGGCGGGTACGGGTTTTAACATACTATATCCCATCACTATATATCATCATCCCATACAGATACTTACATAATCTCCCAAAATACTAAACATTACACAGATTTTCTTAATTACCCTCATTCTACATAACTTAAGTTAACAAAATATACTACTAATACATCATCCACCAACCCTACTACCGAAGAGAGAGAAACTACAAAAATAAAGATTCCATGGTATCTCACCTCGCTCATAGTCAAATCTTGCAAAAGGGTCTAAGGACGTCCACTTTCAGGGAGGGACTCCTCTGACCCCCAAAAACAACATGGGTCAGCCAATACTTGTGTGAGTGGAATCTACAAGGTTAGTTACTAAAATAAAAAAAATTTAAAAGAAATTTAAAAAACTTACTAACATGAATATAAATGAATATATCCTGAGAATTAAACATGAACACGTAATGAAAGAAACCTTGATAATGCACAAGATGTAATTACTAGTCTGCATCCAATCTACCATATTAACACACCACCCGAACTACCGTGGAGTCGTGCCTAGGCAGGTAGTTCCCACCATTTTCAAAGAAATAGCGGGCGAGTAGTTCCTCTACACAATTCCAAGGCGTTCCACTCTCCTGTTATATCTTATTTTACTTTAATAATCATTATCATCTCATAATACAACTTACTTTACTTTTCATTTTCACCTCATAATACAACTTTCTTTACTTTTCATTTTCATCTCATAATACTTATTTTATTAATTTGTTGATCAGTGCCCACATAATCATCAAACTGAAGTCGATAGCCCAGGAATAAAACAAACAAGCGGATCGATGCTCACACAGAGTCTTACACGTCTGAGGCTACCTCTTCCTCTTGGCCCTTTACCAGCGAGGGAAATACACTGCACCCCAAGTGAAACTTGGGTCATATACACCAGACCCCAGGCCGATAACTTGGATAATATAACACCATTAATTTCCTATAAATATACGCGCCATGAATATCATGCATATGAATGCACAATTCCATCCATATACAGTGATTAGATAACTCCAACCATATGGTTATATAACTATATATTCATATATCCCTTTATCAAGTAAAATACAAAACACCACATTTATAAATATAGCTTTGTCAATATTTAGTTCGTATTACTACTATAGTATTAGTAGATAAAATCTTATCAATTATATCTCCAATATTTTCCGTAAATATAAATAATCTATGTAGTGCTATCGGTAATAAAATTACCAACTATTTTTATCTTAATTAATATCATTATCTTCACATATATATATTCGTTCAATATATATATATATATATATACATATTTATATTTTTCTCCTTTCAGTGCCCACACAACTGACTACTCCTCAAAGTCAACATAGGGATCTCTGTGTCTCCCCCCGTACCTCAATCTCGGTAACCCACTATAAAATATCACCTAGATCCAGGTGTCATATAATAATCTACAAGTAGTGGGTTGGATTGACTGTATGGTTGCGCTCATATGATAAATAGACTAAAGCTGATAGCCTATTCAAAACTCCTCCCAAGTAGAACTTGGGTATAACACGCGGATCGCTTCTACATAGGTCTTATGAATCCGAGGCTACGTCTTCCTCTTGGCCCTATATCAGCGAGGGAAACACTCCTCCCAAGTATAACTTGGGTATATATATATATATATCCTATCTCCAGGTAAAACCTGTGCAGGTGGGGGCTAGCCCAGAAACCTGGGAGATTGTGCGGCACTGCAAGATTAAAAAATCTCCTTTATGTCTTTGTATATAAGTATATCACCAGGCATATACATCTGTATTACCATTGCTCCTTATATGTTTATCATAAATATCCATTTAGTCTTATACACATATTATATACACATACGCATAGATAAATAAATATATGTTATGACGCCTTATTTCCGTATTATACATACACCATGTCATGTATCTCATCATATTATCATATATAATTCCCATATATCACCCGCATATCATACATACACCATGCCATGTAACTTATCATATTATCATATATAATTCCCATATATCACCCGCATATGATACATACACCATGCCATCAATCACATCATTTATCATGTATATATTTCTCATTTATCATCTGCATATCATATATACACCATGTCATCAATCACATTATTTATCATGTATATAATTCTCATTTATCACATGCATATCACACATACATCATGCCGTCAATCACCTCATATTATCATATATAAATCCATTTCATCACTAAAAGCACCAAACATTCAAAATCATGCTAAAGCACCACATAAAAACAATTTCAACTATTGAAATTCCATATTCTCCGTAAATTAGTCATCCGGCCATTCCCTAACATTTACATTTTACCACAGCATAAAATATATCTAGTAGGATCATACTCACCTGACGAACTGACAGGAATATACCCCACGCTTGCCCAGCCGCTAACCAAAACTCGCTTTTAACACACCTATTAAGGAATTATAGACTCATTAGCCTTTAATTCAAAACACACTATATTTACGCTCGAATTTACATTGGATCATACTCATACGTCATAAACAACCCCATAATACCCCACACAGTCCAAAATAATTATTAATATAATAGAAATATAATTTTCTATTCCTTCCCTAAACTCAAACCCTAGTTTTTAAAAAATTTCCATATTTTCACCATTAAAACAGCAATTATCCACCCTAAGCATGCTACATATACTCTACTCATCATCCTACCATAGTTTTTATCAAAAGAAATGAAAAACATAAAATTCAATATACAAATTTATAATTAGGTATACCTTAATGAAGTTTTCTCCACAAGTCCACACGACCATGACAAAGAGCACACAAAACTCTACCAGAATCCCAAAAAAAATTAAAGTTTGAAGTGGAATGAAGGGTAGATTAGCCAAACCCTAAAAATGGATTAGGGGGGGGTTCAGTTTCGGCCAGCCAAGAAAGAAGCAGGAGGGAGAGAAGAAATGGGAGTGGAAATTTGGTAAATAAGAGAGTTTTAAATAATATGAGTTTAGGGTTATAGGCTTAATCTCAATATCCAATAAAATGAAACAATTTAAAGGTTATTTTCTACCCCAAACTCCAAATTAATCTTTATAAAATAGAGTAAACCAATTAATATAAGAAAAAATACTCAAAATAATAGATAAGACTTTATATAGACAATCTAAATCATTTATCATATTATTTATGTCATAAGATGCATGTGTATAAAAATTGAGCTTATTTGAAGGTTTCTTATTGATATGGGTAATTGGAACCACACGATCTCAGTGCGCATCTCAAAGCTTCCCACGACAGAATAGTATTTTTCCAATAGGCCCACTAGAAGAGCATCGGTGTCTTCAAGCCCATCAGCTCAACTAAATCCACACCTGCTATAACCCCTTTTTCATAAATACGTATTCCCGAACATTTTCTGTATTTCGATATTTATAAATTCAGTATTTGTTAAATTCGACTTGGACTTTACATTAAAATATTTTCTTATGGAAAATTATACTTATTTTCGAATAATGGAGTATTTCAACCTTATTTTCCGTTTCCAAATGATCGACTATTTATATTTTAGTCCAAATCTAATATGTTATTACTATTTGGATTTCAATGAATTTGTTAGACTCAAATCATATTTTGATGTTTATATTATTATTATTATTATTATTATTATTATTATTATTATTATTATTATTATTATTATTATTATTATTATTATTATTATTATTACTATCATTATTTTATCATTATTCTAATTATTAATATTGTTATTGTTATTATTATTATTGTTACTATCAGTATTATTTTGTTAGTGTTATTATATTCATTATTATTATTTTTATTGTTAATAATATCATTATTATTGTTTTATTTTTATCCAGAACATACTCTAATTTATCTAATATTTTTATAATTATTTTCTATTGGATTTAACACCCTAAACCCTATTCTTTCTTATTGGATATTTATACCCAGTACCCATTACCCTGTATGCAACACGTTAACAACCTAATAACCATCTCACCCTATATATATATACTACCGACTGTATACTACCCTATTACCCTATTCCATCTCAAAACCCTAGCCGCCCTACTTCTTCACCCCTACCCCCGTTCTCCTCTCATCCCCTACCTGCTACACCTCCTGCAGACTCCCGAACCCAAGACTCCTGCTCTCTCCTCCTTTCCCCTGTGCCCCTCCATCTGCATCGCCCTTGTGCTGCTCGCGACCGCCCTCACGACCCCCAGTTGCGCCTCCCTTCTCTTGTTGCGACGCCACAACGACGCAGCAGACCGTCCCGGTGCTCCCTTCCTGTCGCGACCTCACAGCAACAAAGACAGCGGCAGACAACACACCGACCACATCTGCAACCTTCCCCTGTGCGCCCCCCAGCCAGTCGCGATGCCCTGCAGCACCACCCGACCACCAAGCGCCTCCTCCCCATGTTGTTCCCTCCTAACCACAGCATCAACAGAAGCAGCGCCGCCTGTCGCATATCATCGTTGCCTTGTTCAGCCGCGGTGTCGTCCCCTTGGCCACCATCGTTTCCTCCTCGCAGAGCACCCCTTGGCTCTGTTGGTTTTGATCAAGCTATCCTGTCCGTCTGATGCATTTTGATCATCATCTTCACCATCATCTGATCTGGATAGTCCGATCATGTTAATCTTGATCTTGCTCTTGATCTTTGATCTCAGCCATCTGATTGTGTTCGTGATCTCGATCGTCTTCATCTTGTTCACAATCGGTTGTTCATCTTGTTCGTGATTATCTCATTCGTGATCATTGGTGTTGATTTCGTGCCTGGGAATCCGTTCCCATTATTCTCGCACTTTGCATCGTCTCCATCGTCTCTCAAGGCAAGTAACTTGTATAATTTTTGTTTGCATATACAAGTACTAAATATTGCTTGTAGTGTAGTTTCTTCAAGATCTATTCCTACGAAATCCCTTGTTTGATCTTTTCTCTAGTTTTTGATCCATTCATAGTTGTCTCGCACACACACGACATAAAATAACTTAGATCTAATAAACTCTTGATGTACACATGCATGTTGTTCGTGATTTATGAGGTGTTGTATGATGTTGTATGCTTGATGTGTTAGTAGTAGTATAACTTGTTGTGAACTTGTTAAATACCCTATACCATGTTGCTTGGACATCTAGTACACCATATTTCACACTTTGTTATGATTTGGAGGTGTTACATATGAGCTAGTTGATTTTATGCATGAAGAATATTTCTTTCTTTTCTGTTATCCCGTTTTTGTTCAGTATTTTAGACCCTACAAGGTCAGTATATGAAAATTATTTGTGAATATGAATTATAGAGAATTCTGTCTACTTTCCAGAGGACAGATCTCATTTTCGGTTTGGGAGTTGCAAGTTATGACATTTTACAACAGATGTGTAGAAAAATTCCAAATTCTGTTTTATATGAATTCTGTTTGGTAATTTATTCTTATACTGATGTTAAAGACAATATTTTGATCCAATATTTTGCTGAGTACAACTAGACTTGATTGGGAATAACTCCTAATTTTTGTGGATTTAATTGATGACCTTTATAAACTATTCTATGTTTGCAAACAACTACTATACTTGCAGAATTTTCATGTTGTTCAGTACAGAACCTTAATTTCGACCTGATTCTATTTGTTGTTTATAAAAAAATTGTGAATATGAATTGTAGCCTATTGTGTCTATTTTATCACCCTTTTGATAGATCTAGATTTCAATTTATATTTTGTAAAATATTGCTATTTTAGTACTGCTGTATCAAGAGTTTCAGATTTACAAACTTACTGCATCCTGCTGTCTTCTAATTTTATTTGACTATTCTATCTATGTTGAAAATTGTGAAATTATATTTAATGATACTAGGCATAATAGGGAATATCTCAGATTTTTCTTGGATTTAATCAGTAAGATTTTATGCCGTTTTCCTGTTTATGAATACAAACTTCTGATTTCTGGCTGAACATGTTTTCTGGATACAATTCTGTTTTGAGCCTTGTTTTTGTGAAATACCATATGACTTATTTATACTTTCTGGATTTGGATGAGAGTCTATTTTTCAGATTTTCTTACGGATCTAGATTTTCATGTTTGTGGCAACGGGAATCCCATATTTAGTGCAGTACTGTCTTGCTGTCCTGAACTAGAATTTTTGTTGTCCTATCCTTTTATGTGTTGTCTATCACCTGTACATGTTTGTCTTCCAACCTAAACCTATTACTTGTTTATACCATGTTATTCTTGCCCTAGTTTGTTCACGTATATGCCTGTTTGATAATAATAACAAATAACCAAACCGGGGTTAAGGGAAAGATCTAGTAGTAGACAATATAGGAGCCTATACTCAGAAGGAGACTCGTGTTTCCCGTGTGACATGTTTACCGACCAAGTTACCGACTAAGTTACCGATCAAGTTTACCGATCAAGTTTACCGAACAAGTTAATTTTCTATTACCGATCAAGTTTACCAACCAAGTTAATTACATGCTACCGATCAAGTTTACCGACTAAGTAACTGATCAAGTTTACCGACCAAGTTAATTACATGCTACTGATCAAGTTTAATGACCAAGTTTGTTACATGTTACCGATCAAGTTTTGTAATCCTGTGAAAACACGAGTACATGATCTATAGAATCCCCTACGAAATCTAAACACAACTTGTTTGAATGTAGCAATCATGTGGTAAGTAGATGGGATGCATGAAGTAATACCTAAATAGAAATAAATACAAGACTTGACATAACATGACACCTGTTACATGCTTACCTGTTATATGATTACCTGACACATGTTACCTGTTTACCCGTTTACCTGCTTGCATGATATTTGATACATGTTACATGTTTACCTGCTTGCATGATACCTGTTATCTGTCACATGTCACATGCACTCTGTTATCACATCATATTAGTTTTTCCTGCTCATGTTTTATGTTAACCATTCCGTCACCTGTATTCCATGCTATGTTTACTTCCGTTGTTACTCTATACTTGTTTATCCTTTCCTATACTTGTTGCCTGCACTACAAGCGGTCCGTAACTTACATTGACGGGTGTTCTATTTTTTTTCCTCTTCCCGCAATTTATTAAATTGCAGATCATGGAGATCAGCTGCCCGATGGAGTTGGTGATCTGAGATTCTAGTTGCTGGAGTTGTTGCTAAAATTTACTTTCCTGCTATTCTTAAATAAATGTAATTGCTACATGAATTTTGTATTGGGCAGTTTGACCCAGAAATTTGACTTGTTCGAGATCTGGTTTATTTGAGATTATTAAATTTTGTTTCAAGTAAATCTTGTTGACTATATTAATTTAGTTATGCATTAGTGGTTGACTATTCTTCTGTATCTCTCTTGTTTATACTTGTACTTATTGTAAAGATCCTAACAGCTTATGAATGGTGAAAGCCATTCGCTGGACTTAGTCGCGTACCCATATTCCGTATTCCTTTTTGGGAAGTGGGGCATGACACGTACTTACAGCCTAAGAAAGAGAGATTTCAAGCCAATTATAGCTATCAGTCTCCCCAAATCAGAAATTAAATAACTCATTTTATCCCTTAACCAGAGGAATCTCCAACTGAATCTTCAAAGATAAATTTTCAGGTCTATCTTGTACAACTAACTCCTAGCCTATAAATACCCCCCCCCCCCCCCAATCAGTCAAAAGTAATCAATATTTGTCCACTAAAAACTTTAATTTCCCTTCTGAGGTATTGACTTGAATTTCAGAAAGTTAGTTAAGTCTCCCAAAATCAGAAATTAAATTACTCATTTTATCCTTTAACTAGTGCCATCTCCAACCGAATCTTCAAATATACATTTTTCAGGTTTATCTTCTACAACTAACTCATAGCCTATAAATACTTTCCTCCCCCCCCCCCCCCAATTAGTCAAGAGTGATTAATATATCTCTACTAAAAACTCTAATCTCCTTTCTGAGTTACCGGACTTAAGCGTTAGAGAGTCTTTCGTCGAAGATACCTCCGGCGTGAAGACTTTTTGCAGGTTTGCTAGACGTTTACAGCTGTCTAAATTCAGATCCAGACGTTCTCAACCATTCAGATCCTGATCAAGGAGTTTCAGCTATTCAGATTCAGATCACGGCCGAGTTTACGGATCAAAGCTTTTCTTTTCAAATAAATAACTTATCATCTGATTGCTTCGACACCGAAAAAATCAACAAATTACTGGCACCATTTTTGGGAAAAGCTTGCCACTCTGATCAGATCTGTCTGTTAAGAACACTTCCAACCATGCCTCCTACGAGAAAGCAGAAGGCGGTTGCCGCCATCCACTTAGCTGAACCCGTTCCTCCGCCATCACCACCTTCTCGTCCGCCATCGCAGCCCCTTCCTAGCAAAGCTGCATCGGTCGGATCTCGACACGATTGTCCCGAAGAACCCTATTTGCCAAGAACTAGGAATCGGTCCATACCTCAATCCCCTCCATGGTGCCCCTTGTGTGGACAAACCTCAGCGAAGTCATCAACTCACCGAGTAACCTCTACTTGGGGCTTCTCAGAGGGCTTTAAGGATTTGATCGGCAAAGTCTCAGAGGGCTTTAAGGATTTGATCGGCAAAGTCTCAGAATTCATTCTGAGACACAAGCCCAGAGGTCAACTCAATCTGATGGGAAAGAAGATGTGGTGCTCTGCCACCTTTGCGAGATGGAAAACCGACTCAATCAAATAGGCCAAGAGGATGGTTACAAAAGAGGGGGATACCACACCATCTGACCTCCTTTCACTAGGGCTATCCTCGAAGCCCATGTTCTAGAGAACTTCAAGCATCTGACCTTCGAATCGTATGATAGTGAATCCAACCCAGAAGAACACATCGAGAGCTTCAAGACTCTTATGATGATCCACAGAGCCTCCGACATGCTCCCCTACAAAACCTTCCTGGCCACCATGAAGGGGTCAGCATAGGAGTGGTACTCCCATCTCCATATAGGGTCCTTCTCATTTTTTGATCAGTTCGAAGATCTCTTCCTTAAGCAGTTTGTCAGCAGTAGCAAAACCATGAAGACGAGTGCCTCCCTGCTCAAATTGAAGTAGAAGGTGGGGGAACCTCAACAAAACTTCATCTGACGATTCACGTCCGAGTCTAAGTATATCCCAGCCCTTGACTTGGCCATAGCAGCAATCGCATTTCGACACAATATCCAAGACACTAACCTCAAAGCTTCACTTGCCAAAAAGCCCCATCGGGACTTCTCCGAACTATTTCAAAGGTTTGAGAAGCACATTCGAGTTGAGGAGGTTCTCCATCCCCGGGAGCAAAATGAACCCTCACCTGGAAACAAACGAAGAAACACGAATGAGGAGGGGCCAAAGAAATCCTAGAAGGATGGATCCATCCAGCGCTGCCCTCCTTCGGTCCCATGCTCCGACAAAGTCACCCCGCTGAATACTAACATATACACTATCTTGATGGAGATCGAGGGAGACAAGCTACTGTGCCCCCTCCTAGGATGAATCGATGGTGTCGATTCCATAAGGATGATGACCATGATACATGTGATTGTTGAGCCCTCAAATATGAGATCGAAACTCTGATTCGCCGAGGGCACCTCTCTAAGTACACTCAGAATGACAAAAGTCGAGCCACCACCATCTCGATGAGCTAACAAGCTCCAACAATCAGAACATATTCCCATTCTTTATGGAGTCACTATGAGTGGAGAATCCAACTCCTCCAAAAAGACGTTAATCCAAGAAGTCAACTTTGTGCACAATGTCCCCCCCCCTGCCGAGAGCGAGAGAGTTCTAGTAACTTTATTAGATAATGATCTTGAACGCGTCCGAACAACTCACTATGATACACTAGTGATCAGCCTTTCCAAGGCCAACCATGAAATGAACTGCATCTTGGTGGACAGTGGTGGCTCTGTGAACATCATCTTCATAGAAGCTTTCGAAGGCCTTAAGCTTTCCAGGGACCATCTAAAACCCAATGGGTACGCCATCTATGTGTCTTCTGGGGTTTCGGTCCAAATAGATGGAATAGTCATTATCGATGTGGTTGCATGAAAAGCTCTAAACATCCAAGCTGAGGCTATGGACTTTTTGGTTGTTGACGTGAAGTTTGCCTAAAATGCCATCATCGGCCGCCCTGGCCTAGAGGCTCTCCACACCATAGCCTCGGCCTTCTATAAGAAGATGTGCTTCCCTACATCAGCCACGGTAGGAGAAGTTAAGGGAAGTTAATAAGTCACTTGGGTGTGTTACATGATCACAATATGGGGAGTAGGTCCTCCCGCTCGAAGCCCTGGTGCTCCCTCAAGAGCTAAAACAAGCTGTATCCCAGTTGATGAGCTAGAAGAGGTCCCTTTATCCTGCGAAGATCCATCTAAGTGTTTTGGAATCAGCCAAGGCCTCTCTCACCGAGTCAAGGAACAACTCATTAGTTGCATGAGAGAGTGTCGGGACTTGTTAGCTTGGACCACTATTGACATGCATGGCATCTTGGAAGATCTGATCATGCACTGCCTAAGAGTCAACCTAGATGTCAAACTAGTCCAACAGAATTATCGTAAGTTCTTTCTTGATAGGCAACAAGCGTTCGAAAAAGAGGTCGATTAACTCCTAGTTGGTTACTTCATTCAGGTCATTAGCTACCCCGGGTGGTTAGCCAATGTTGTCATGGTGAAGAAGGCCAATGGAAAGTGGAGGTCTGCGTCAACTTTACAAACTTGAATAAAGCTTGCCTGAAGGATCCTTTTCTTGTTCCTAACATTGATGCCCTGATTGATGCCACATCCAGACATGAGATACTCAGTTTCATGGACACCTTTTCGGGGTGTAATTAGGTCTGAATGTTCCCTCTCTACATCCCGAAGACATCTTTCATTACCGACCAGGACCCCTACTGCTATCGATTCATGCCCTTCGAGCTAAAGAACGCTGGTGCCACTTGTCAACGATGGGTGAACAAAGTCTTCAAAGAATAGATCGGCTAAAACATGAAATTCTATGTTGACAATATGCTTGTGAAGAGGCTTGAGAAGAAAGACCATGTGGCCGCCCTGCAAGAAGCCTTCGACGTCTTGCAAAAGCACAAAATGAGTCTGAACCCCTCAAAGTGCACATTCCGGGTCTCATCCGGGAAGTTGTTGGGATTCATGATTATCCAGAGAGGAATGAGGGCAAACCCGAAAAAGATCTGAGCCATACTTGACATGTCTCCCTCATCTAGCATCAAAGAAATTTAGAAACTCACATGGTGCATTGTCGCCATCAGACGTTTCCTTTCAAAGTCTAGGGAGAAGTGCCTCCCTTTTTTCAAAACCCTCCGAGAATCAAAGTGCTTCGAGAGGGGGGGAGGGAGGGGGAGCGCATTTAGAGGCCTTTGAATAGCTCAAGACATCTTGGAGCTGGAGTAGACCAGGGTGCACCTGAGAGAGTTTGGTAGGAGACTACTTTCGGAGCCCCCGGATAGGGTGCAGAGATGAGTGAACCTCCGATGACACCCATCATCGGTAACAAGGTGCTAATTTGACCCCACACTCGAATGTTTTTTTTGTAATTTTACTGAACCATGGGCTGGCCATAGCCATATTTTCTTTTCTTGATTAATTAAAACCATTTTGTCTTGAACCGTTGAGTGCAGGATTTTTTTAGGCATTTTGTTGGACCCTATGTTCTTCGAAAAAATGTCAAGTAGAAACTAGCGTACTTGAACTTGTGTGTGTTGTAACTTCTTTGCTCACGTTGAAAAATTGTTGTGTACACCAGAAGGGATCATCGGGATGGCAAAATTGATCATCTTCATGGTCTGCTGAATGAGCAATAAGTTGAAAACGATAGTCTAAAGAAATTGCTTCTTGAGATGAACTTAGATCTTGACCACTTGAAGAAGACTCGTCCCAGATGCTCAGCCGAGGCTCACCTCGGTTGCTTATCTTGCACTCGTAAGGTCCGGTGGAAGATTTGTGTCAAGGATGCTCGCCCCAAGGATATGCTCTTCGAGAAGGACATGGAGATTTACTGTCTAAAGGCAAAGCTCACGGGCTGCGAACGAAGTGCATGTCTTGCTCTCGCAACGAGTAAAACCAAGGAATTGGGTTCTTGAACTAATCTCGGGGGTTCGAGCAGCACCAGGGAATCCTGAGAATTTTCAGAGTGGAGTAGCTGGGACTTCGACCGTAGTATCTGCTGAGTGGGCATTACTCTCTCTCTCTCCACCGTGAAGTTTGGACTCAATTGGTTGGGTCTTCATAGGGCAGATTTCTCACGAACCACTTCGACGAGATCAAGGTTCCCCCAGAGATCATCTGAGTTTTGTTCTTCATTAAAAGAGATGAGGCGAGGAGAGGGTAGTCCAATTTCAACTTGACCAACAAGGATCTACATGTTGGCATTATGAACTTGACCATTAATTTCAGGATTTGAAATGGAAGAGATCAGAGCAGAAAGTGCAAAATTTGTTGGTGGCAAAATGAATTTCATTATTGGTGACTAGAATGTGGGGCATCCCAAACTTGCAGACAATGTTCTTTCAAAAGAACTACTGAATTTTCTTTTCGGTGATGGAGGCCAATGGTCCCACTTCGATCCACATCGTGAAGTAGTTGATGACCACTACTAAGAAGTTCTGATGTCCGGTTGCAGGGGGAACTATCTGAGTAGATCCATTCCCCATTTGGAGAAGGGAATCAGACTTGACATGGAGCAGAGGTTGACCTGGGTACTCGCTTGATTAGGGAAAAACTTTGGCTGGGGGGTATCGTCGAAGGTATTCTAGGGCATCATCAATAAGAGTGGGCGAATAGTATCCATGATAAAGGATTTGCTGTGCTAGAGACCTTGCACCCATGTGGCCACTACCGATTCCTTCATGTACTTTTTTTATAACAAAGATGAATTCCTCGAGGCATAGATATTACAAGTAAGGTCTGCCATCTACCAGGGTGTAAGAGCGCCTGTATATGACTCCTTCGACGAGTATGTATCTTTTAGCTCCTACCTGAACCTTCCTTGCCTCTTGAGGATCTGTTGGGAGGACACTTGTATCGAGGAATTCAATTAAGGGTTTCATTGAGGTGGCCCCGGGACTATGAGTTCCAAAGCTTCCTCTTCAATGCTTGAATTGAGTAGGACCTCGATGAGAATATTATGGTAGAATCCTTCAAAAGAGGAGGAAGCTAACTTTAAAAGGGGGCGTCTACGTGCACATTCTCCTCGTAGGGGATGTGAGCGACCTCTGAATCTCAGAATGTGGACAAGAGTTTCTTGACCCAAGCTAAGTACTTGATCATGAGGTCATCCCTGACTTCATATTCTCCTTGGATTTAATTCACCACAAGTTGGGAGTCATTGAAAACTTTTTGGGCCCTTACTTTTAGAGCTAAGAGGAAGTCCGCAACCATCCCCTCATATTCTACCTTGTTGTTAGAGGGCCAAAAGTTGAGACAAAGTGATTATTGAAGAATGAACTCGTCGGGCCATGCAAAATGACACCGACACCGCTCCTTAGATGCAAAAGGAGCCATAGACGTAGACGCTCCAGGTTGGAGGATCCATGCCTTCATTCCTCAGAGTCAATTGATGAACTATTTCATGAGTAGCCCATAGTTTTCTAGCTTGTAAAGGTACTTGCTTGAGGTGTTGGTTAGTAAGGATCATGCTAGAGTGTGCTTGGAAGTAGGGGCAGAGTTTTTTGGGCGGATGTTATGAGAGCATAGGCCATATTCACCATCTTGGAATAAAGAAGTTCGGTGTTATGAAGTATCTTGCTCACATAGTAGATTGACTTCTGAGCTCTATCTTTTTCTCTTACTAAGACAACACTGAGGGTCTGATCTGAGGTGGCCAGATAGAAGTAGAGTACTTCCCTCGGCTCTGGCTTGCTTTAGAGTGGGGGGGGTGGTGAGATATGCCTTGAGCTATTCAAAGGCCTCTTACTGCGCTCCCCCCCTCTCGAAGCACTTTGATTCTCGGAGGGTCTTGAATAAAGGGAGGCACTTCTCCCTAGACTTTGAGAGGAAACGTCTGATGGCAATAATGCACCTTGTGAGTTTTTGAATTTCTTTAATGCTGGATGAGGGAGACATGTCGAGTATGGCTCAAATCTTTTTCGGTTTTGCCCTCATTCCTCTCTGGATAATCATGAATCCCAACAACTTCCCCGATGAGACTCCGAATGTGCACTATGAGGGGTTCAGACTCATTTTGTGCTTTTGCAGGACGTCGAAGGCTTCGTGCAGGGCGGCTACATGGTCTTTCTTCTCAAGCCTCTTCACAAGCATATTGTAAACATAGAATTTCATGTTTCGGCCGATATGTTCTTTGAAGAATGCAGACCTCCACTTTCCATTGGCCTTCTTCACCATGACAACATTGGCTAGCCACTCGGGGTAGCTAATGACCTGAATGAAGTAACCGGCTAGACGTTTGTCGTCCTCTTTTTCGACCGCTTGCTCCCTATCAGGAGAGAACTTGTGGTAATTCTGTGGACTAGTTTGACATCTAGGTTGACACTTAGGCAGTGCATGATCAGATCTTCCAAGATGCCATGCATGTAAATAGTGGTCCAAGCTAACAAGTTCCGACACTCTCCAAGAAGTTTTTAAAGTTTGGACATCAGCTTTTATATCTTGTGTTGGGGAATACAGAGAAGATGTAATACAGATAAAATCTCTATTGTATTATCCGACAAAGAAATAAGAGAAATCTTAGAACTAAAACACTCGATACAAGACCAGGAAATTCTTTATTTCCCTTCTGATCAAGAAGTCATTACATTACAAACAGATGCTTCTAATAATTTTTGGGCTGGAGTATAAGTTGCTAAACATAAAGAAATAATAGCATATACTTTTGGAAAATTTGATAAAACACAGGTTAAATATTCTACATATGATAAAGAATTACTTGCTATAAAATTAGCATTAAAAAGTCTGAAAATCTATTTGTTATATTGAGATTCCAGTATAGAAACAGACAAGAAATCAGTAGCACAATTTCTGAAAAGAAAAACATATAACAATCGTGAAGAAAATCTCAGACGAATTAGATTAGCAATATATTTAGAAATTTTTTCTTATAATGTTAAATAAATTCCTGGTTATACTAACCATGTCGCTGATTTTCTTACCGGGCCATGAACGACGATTTCAATCAAAAGCTGAACGAGTTATTAGAGCAAATGAAGCTTCAAGAGTCATGGCAGCAAGCTGGGTCAAAAAAGACTCAGAAGATCTCCACAGAGATCGAACATCATCTACTCCCACAGGAGTAGACTCAGCCCGAAAGGGCAAACATGCCTTACAGACCGAAGTCGCTCCACAGAGCAACAAAGTCTCCACGGAGACAATCAACAATATAGCTTCCACAGAAGCACAAAAGACCTTTGTTCCATATAACAAAGGAAAAAAGGTTCCTACAGAAAAGAAAACCTTTGCAGCATCAGTAGTAAAGGATTGGTATAATATGAGACTAAAACAACATGATCTAGACCTCTACAATAAATTCAATGGATGTTTTCGATCTAGTCAATCTACCAATTTCAGATAAGCAAACTTCTGGCTAACCCAGCTAGAAAAAGAATTCCTAGATAAATAAATGGAACTCTCTCATTTACAACAAAGGTTTGCAGACACCCAACAACTAATCCTAAGAATGACACAGTTCTCTTCTTCCTCCCGATCCGAAGCTCTTAATTGAAAGGAAGCAGCCATGTTCACCAACAAAACCCCAGACCAAAGGAGTTTACAAACCATCTTTGAACAGATGGATACCACAGATTTAATAAATCTAAGGACACAAGACTTCCTGGATTTATTAAAATATTTTAACATAAACAATGAAAAAACTGAGGAACTAGAGGCAGAAATCACTATCCAAAACATGATTTCAATGTATCAGCAAAATCTTCTAGATGATACATGCCTCCTAACATTTTTCAAGCAATTAGAGGATAGTGAAATAGCATCCTTTTTTACGAATGAAGATGTTATCTTCACTATAACTCAACATCCTCGTTTCATAGCTTGCTTTCACGACATTCCCCGCTACCAAAAACATATCCGGAAAGGAATATTCCATGAACTATATATAAATACAAATGATCCTGAAGAATACTCACATTGCATCCCGGAAATTAGTAAAGTCAAATTAGCCGAGCATACCAATAAATTCCAGACGGTCTTCCTATTCCGTATATGGTCAGTATGGGAAGAGTGACAATATGTAAAATTGTTCCCATCAGTCCAAATGTGGGAACTAGAAAGAGTTACTGAAGAACCAAGTCATCAGTTCCTAAAATTCAACATGAAAAATTTCGACGAAGAAAAGGAACGACTGATTGCAGCCCAAGATTTCTTTAAGCAAGTCGAATATGTAGCTACGCTTGGAGCACACTCCATTCATGAAGGAAAAACAATCCTTCTAATTGACAAACTATCACAAGTCGAAGATGCAGGACAAAGAATAAAGAAAGCAGACAGCTTCCTCGCTTCTCTTACATTAGGAAGAATAGGTAGCATAACACAAGAAGAGTATTTCGAAAAGCAAGAATATTTGCGGATTGCCCTAGCAGACGATGCGTCAGCAAATTCAGATATGATTAGAGCTAGCAGAAGCAAACGACAACTAAAAGAAGCATGGTGGGTCCCTCCACTAACAAAAGGATAAGAAGAAAAGATAGTGGATCCCACCACTAACAAATATTCGATCTGATCCTGCCAGCTCCTCTCCACTACGGTATCCACTACTCTTAAAAGGAACCAGAAGCACTCTTTCCTTCTATAAATAAGGCACCCTGCCAGTTTTCTAAGATATCGAAGTTTGTAATCTTTTTTTCTGTGAGCTTTTGAGTTTTTTTGAGTGCTTGTGTTTTTGTTCATCTTAGTGCTTGTGTTTTCGTTCATCAGAAGCATCGGTTTGTAATGTAATGACTTCTTGATCAAAGGGAAATAAAGAATTTTCTAGTCTTGTATCGAAGGTTTTATTTCTAAGTTTTCTTTTATTTCTTTGTCGAATAATACAATAGAGATTTTATCTGTATTCCATCTTCACGGTTGTTCACCAGTTGATGCTTTATACTTAGCTTTTTCTTCATTTAGTTTTTGTTGAAGATGTTGATCTTTAGAATATAAGTTAGGAATAAACTTTCGCCCATAGTTCAATAATCCGAGAAAACTTTGAAGTTCTTTTAAAGTAGAGAATGTTTTAGGGAATTCTTTTATTTTTGAATAAATATGTTGTTGTAGTTCAATAGTTTCTTGTTTAATATATTTGCCTAGAAATTCAATCTCTGTTTTGAAGAGTTCAATCTTTTTAAGACTTAAGATTATTCCATGTAGGATTAGTAGTTGTGCTACTATTAAAAGGTGTTGTTTATGTTCTTCTGCTGAAGAAGAAAATACCAGAATATCATCGATATAGACAACTACAAATGGTAAATGGCCAAATAGAGAATTCATCCATTTCGGAAATATTTGAGGAGTATTTTTCAATCCAAATGGCATAACTAACCATTCGAAGTGTCCTTGTGGACAGCTGAATGATGTTAGTTCTATAGAGGTTTTGTTCTTAAGTTTTATCTGCCAAAACCCTAACTTTGCATCGAACTTACTATAGTATTTTGCTCCTTAAATTTGTTTGATGAGTTGCTCAGCAGATGGAATAAAGTATCCATCAAACTTTGTACAACTATTTAATTTTCTATAATTGATTACCATTCTTGCTTTTCCTCTTTTAATCTCTGCATGGTTTCTTAGGAGAAAAGTAGGGGAGGAATGAGGACTTGAACTTTTTTGTATTATTTGTAAGTCTAATAATTCTTGGATTTTTTTGCAAATTCTATTTTTTCGATAGGAGAAACCATAATACTATTCACACGAATCTTCGTATATTGGTGTTCTTTTAATAGTTTTAGATTACAATATTGTGGGCTTTTATCAAACCATTTTAATGAATTGTTAGAATATAATGGTTCTAACATATTATGCATGAGTAAGTAAAATTTATTTGAAGGATGTAATGGATAGGTACTAACCTGTCCGGTTTTGGGAATGTGTTGATTTTGGTGAATTAAGGTAACAGGATTATCACCACGCTCGGCTGCGGGTGTATACTGAGAAGCCAAAGGGGCTGTTAATGGAACACGAGGAATGAGGCGATTGTCTAGTTGGAGATAATGTTTATTAAATGGTTCGAAAAATCTAAGATTATCCATTCCTAACAGGCAGTCTACTTCTAAGACATTGGGTAATAAACCAAAGTCAAAGGAATATGTCATAATGTTATTATGAATATCTAGGATTTGGACTTGGAGTCCAACAACCTTATGAGTTATAGGACATTGTTTGCCCATAAAATCATTTAGCCTTCCTTTTTTATTTAAAGGAGTGCAAAATTGGTGTGGAATGAATACTTCTTGTAATAAACTAGCTTCTGCTCCTGTATCGAGCAATGCACGTAAAGTAAATTCTTGTATGTTTGGGATACATATTGTAAGAGGAATATATATATATATGTAATTGTGCCTGTTTTTTCAAATCAATAGTGCGAATCATTATTGCAAATTTGAGCTAAGGGTATTTTAAGAACCTTTTGTTCAGATTCTTGCTCTCTTTGTTGGATTAAATTTTTTTGTATGTCCTTCGAGAGGTGGTTCTAATCGTTCTTGTTGGAAGCTTGGTCGTGGTAATTGTTGTAGTATATCAGGGAAGGATTTTGTTCCCAATATATCTAATCTGGAAGAGACTGATCTTTGTAAAGAAGGAGTGGATGAAGATCTATCTATTTGATTCATTCTAACGGTAGATATTGTATTACCTGAAGCTGTGAAGTACTCAATTGGTACGGGTACCTTTGGTTTTAAAGATTTAACAAATACTCGCATTTCTTGATCAAATTTTAGATGTCGAACATCTACTAGTCGAGGTTGAATTGTTTTTCCTATTCCAACTTCGAATAGTTTTATAAAATTTGTTGGTGTCATAGATTTAAATGTTGATGTATCATTTAAAGACATACAATGCTCTCATTGTATTCCTAAAACTTTAGAACCAGGTAATAGTTTTATTCCTTGGAGAATTATTGAAAGCGTACAAGCTTTATTTATGTTTTTATCATCAAGACTTATACAAAATTATGGATGTATGTTAACACCAAATAACCTGTGTGCAAGATTAGATTTAGCACCTCCAATTATACTATTTAAAGGATTATTGATGATTCTTTCATCCATACAAACAAGCATAATTGGAGTGTCTATTCCTGAAAAAAATAGTCCTCTTATTTTTATTTGTATTAAACCAATACGAAGGTACTTCATCTTAGGATATTTTTTTTTTAATTTTTCAATTTTGTTTAGGTCTAAGAGTTTGACAAAAGAGAAATCTTCATCTCCTTTTAACTCTATATTTCCTTGCATACGTTCAAATATATATGTATGTTGATTGAGAAATCTTGATTTAAAAGATGGATTTTTGCTGAGGAATTGCATCTTTTAGTTTTTCTAGGTCTTCATCGGTTACGACAAATTGTTCTCCTAGACTGTCTTGTATACTTGAATTAGTAACTTCTTCGGAAGTTATTTCATTAGTCGTAGTAAGGGTATTCATATGTATTCTATATTCAAAATGAGTTTCTTGTTCTTTATTGTGAAAGTGAGAACTAGAACTCTGAGTTTGGTATTGAATATTTCTATCTTCCTCTATGATTGGAAGGTCTTCATATTTGTGTATTACTAATAGTCCTATGGGATCATCTTTTTCTATCTTATAATCTTGATCATCAAGACTAGTACTTTTAATTTGTAATGCTGTATTTGTTGTTGACATAGGTTCTATTAACCCACTAGTAATAAACATTTTTCCTTTTGCATGCATTGGCAAATTATGGATGATACCATAGTATCCTAAAGGTATTTGGATAATAATATCCAAATAAATTAGGGTCGTTCTATATCTTTTAAGATTGTGATTTTCGACTTGAAAAGAGCATATACCCTGGTGTATGCCTTTTCTCCTTTCGAGGTAACATAATATGATCTGATAAAGGAATAATTGTAATAGAATTTATTGTTTTATTTATTGTCAACATATTTATGTTGATTGCATTGAATCTATTTGTAAGATCTTGTTCTTCTTTAGTAGAGCAAGATTCTTCAGAATAAATGCTTTCTATTTCATATATTGAAGAATTATTATCACTTGGTATATCTTCTATTGTACCAAGATTAATTCCTTATTCTTCTATATTGTCTATGATAAGAGATTTTATATTGGTTGGACATTCATTAGCAAAATGTCCTTCTTTGCTGCATTTAAAGCATTTACAACCTTTGCGAAATTTTTGTTTTTTAATGAATTTTCTTGGTGGAAAATTCCTGTCCTTTATGAATTTACTTTTGAATTCAGGTTCCAATGGTTTCGAGTGATCTGGAGATTTGGTTTCTTCCTTTTATAAAACGATCTTGTTTTATTTTTATATTTGTTATACTTGTGTTTATAATCCGGTCTGCATCCGAATTGTAACTTGATATCTTCATTGTATTTAGCACAACAGGCATAGCCTAATTTAGAATGTCTAATTTTGTTATCAATTTGTTTATGAGCTTTTTCTCTTTCACAAAACTGTTCCGTAGTATCCATACAGGCTGTTTTAAGATTTCCTGTGGATTGAGCATCTCGTACAGTTGGTGCGGTAGTAATCAACTAATTGTATTTTTCTTTTATAAGGTTACTCCATGGATAAGCAATTTTGGTAAAAAAATCATTTCATACAGAATATTTTTTGTTCTGTTGTATTAAGATGGAAGATTAGTCCTCTATATTTAGAAACAAATTCTTCTAACATGCAAATATCAAATAATTGCATTTTCATGAGTTGGTTTTCATATTCTTCTTCTGTTTTTAATATTTCTCTAGGTGAGATCTGCTGTTAATATATCTATTAGCTCTGTTAGAGATGTTTTTGCATCAGTCATTTGTCTAATTTCATCCATTAAAGGTTGCTTGGTGTTTTCTAAACTAGTCAACCAGCATAGGGCATCTCCTTCCCAATAACTAGTTGCCAAATGTTAAAAATCTGATATATTCATGAGTGGTAGAATATGAATAGTGCCACACATTTTTTGTAACCAATTTGCTAAATATTTTTTATTTGTCTATGAGGAACTCGATCTATATTTAGAATTAAACACGGAGTATGTGGGTTTGATGATGAGCGATTTTGAAGCCATTCTGCTCTCGTACCATAGTGTTTGAAAGCAGCTGGTACTTTGTCTGGTATGTTTTCAGCCATGACTTTGTCTTGCTGATGAATAGCTGATTCCGCTTGTGAAGGAATTTGAGGTTCATGACTGGGTCCTCCAGTTAATAAAGGAACAGTAGGAATAAAACCAGCTAGTCTTGTTAACTGGGGAATTGCATTTGTATTTGTACGTATTGCGTACCTTTTTTTGTCCGATGGGTCAGACATATTTTCCTCTTGTTAAAGGTTATATCTGAGTCAGATTCTGAATCTTGATCTTGATGCTTATTAATTTGTACATATTGCGTACCTTTTTTGTCCGATGTGTCAGACATGTTTTCCTCTTGTTGAGAGGTTGTATCTGAGTCAGATTCTGACTCTTAATCTTGATGTTTATACATCCAATAGTTAGTTGAAGATGCATCTTTTTCATAATATGTAAAAACATCTATACTATCTATTTCTCCAGTTAATTCTTTTTATTGTAAATGGAGAAAGGCTTCATAATATATTTTATCTATGTCATCCATGTTTATTTTATTCTTTTCTTGTGAAGAGAATTTAACCATGTTTATCTATGGTTTAGATAAGCATGATAATGAGAATTCCTTGGTTTTTGTTTGAAGTTGAGGTAACCAAGAAGTTTTTAATGTTTGGACGTCAGTTTTTATATCTTGTAATAGGTCTACCATATAGTTAAAGATCCCAGCGTTTAAGGATCCATGTGTAAGTAAGTGAACAAAGTGTTCATAATGATCTTTGTTCAAACTATGCGAGCAGTTATGTTTATCATCTATGATAATCGGATTACGTATGGATTCTTCCATGGTAAGGAAAATCAAACACATCCTTTAGTTATTTATTTTCTTCTTATGATTAAATAGTGATCTTCTTAATCTTTCTATTCTCTTATCTTTTTTTAACACTATTCTCTGCAGCAGTATAGTACTCCTGACCGTGGACTTATAGTAGGATTAAGCCTCGATCAAGCCTAAAGCTTTTTAACCTAACACCCATGGTGTTCTTGGTTCATTAACCACAAGCTTATACTATTGTTGCAGAGAAAAAGCACAACTAGATTAAGAGTAAGATAGCTAAAAAAGATTACAAGTTAATCTTAAGTAGTAAATGATCAACAAGGATATGCTTTTAAGAAATTACTCCATAACTGAACAAGAAAGTACTTACAATAGTTGAAGAGATTGTCTTCAAGCTTACTAGCTTACCGAGTATATTTACAATACTTGGCTCTGATACCAATTTGTACATATTGCGTACCTTTTTTTGTCCGATGTGGCAGACATGTTTACCTCTTGTTGAAAGGTTGTATCTGAGTCTGATTCTGACTCTTAATCTTCATGTTGTTTTAATCTCATATTATACCAATCCTTTACTACTGATGCTGCAAAGGTTTTCTTTGGTTTTGTAGGAACTGTTTTCCCCTTTTATATGGAACAAATGTCTTTCGTGCTTCTGTGGAAGCTATATTGTTGATTGTCTCTGTGGACACTTTGTTTCTCTGTGGAGCGACTTCGGTCTGTAAGACTTGTTTGCCCTTTCGGGCTGAGTCTATTCCTGTGGGAGTTGATGATGTTCCGATCTCTGTGGAGATCTTCTGAGTCTTTTTTTACCCAACTTGCTGCCATGACTCATGGCCCTGTATCCCAAACATACAAGAATTTACTTTACATGCTTTGCTCGATACAGAAGCGGAAGCTAGTATATTACAAGAAGTATTCATTCCACTCTAATTTCTCACTCCATTAGATAAAAAAAAGGAATGCTAAATGATTTTATGGGAAAACAATGTCCTATAACCCATAAGGTTGTCGGACTCCAAGTCCAAATCCCAGATATTCACAATAACATTATGACATAATCCTTTGACTTTGGTTTATTACCCAATGTCTTAGAAGTAGATTGTCTGTTAGGAATGGATAATCTTCGATTTTTCGAACCATTTAATAAACATTATCTCGACAATCGACTTATTCCTCGTGTTCCATTAACAGCCCCTTTGTCATCTCAGTATACACCGGTAACCCAGCGTGGTGATAATCCTGTTACCAGACCATTCTCTTCCAGATTATATATATTGGGAACTGAATCCTTCCAAGTATCCCTTACTGCTAAAGCCAATGACCCGATCCTCCATGTCCTTCAGGGCCTTCTTGTAGCCTTAATCTTGGACCTCGAGGACTACATCCATGGCCTCGGTTGATACCCTCTTCTCCTTTTCCTCCTCCCAGACCATATTCTCCTTCAGCAGCAAGGCCTTCTCCCTCCTCTTAGAGGCTTAGAGAACCTCTTTGGTGTCGAGGCACTCCTTCTCGACCCTAGCTACTTTGAATCGTAGTTATACTACCTCTTCATCTCGGCACCACGAATAGTATGCAAAGAAAAAGCTCCAAACACTTATAAAACTAAGCAAGCAAAAATTGATAAGACAAAGGAGCTGCCTCTGTACCACAACATCGGATCGTGCCCATTTGAGGTAATTGGACTCGAAGGTCTCTCGGGTCAAATTTATTCGATATCGGGTAAGGCAAGGTTGTCCACCACCTCGACAATGACCCTCAACTCGGTCATCTAGTCTGCGACTATCACATTTCAGTTAGGGTGGTAGGTCATCTTCATCGCATAGGCAAGTACTGCGCGAGCCTAGAGAGTGAAGCCGGGGAGAGGAGCCTAAACAAGGTTGGCAACAGTGAGAGCAGTGGGGCTTAGGGTTACCCTTATAGTCTCGACGGAAGGGTCCTCTGCCACCACTAGCATCTTCTCCAAAGCTCGGGAGGTGGAGGTGGAGGTGGATGTCGACGGCCTCTTTCGGCTTTTTGTCTTATCCGTTGTCTTCTTCTTTTGGAGCTCGGCCCTCCAAGCATTAAGCTAATCTTGGCTGAACATATCTACAAGAAAGATAGTCATGTTAAAAAGAATCTAAACATTGGTAAAAAGGCATAAACAAAAAATATACTATGGTCCACTGGACTCAATCCCAACTTCGCAAAGTGCTTCTCCCTTAGGGACAGCCAGATCACTGCTCCCTCGTCAAATTGCGTTTACACACCCCCATACCCTCCTCACTAAACTCCTTCTCTTTTGGAGCTTTCCACCCCAGCGGATCAAAAACCCTCTGTGTGGGAATGTCTCAGGGCTCGTCGCCATGCACCACAAAGTACATCAACTTCGACTCCTAAATGGAGTCAGGATGCTCCTGAACCACTTGATTCCCAATATGAGGGGATAGATAATACCAAACCTCTCTAGTTCGGAGAGTGAAAAGATCGAAGAACCTACAGAAGAGCTTGAGGCTCAGTGGTACCTCCCCTCTACTTCACAGCAAGATGAAGCTCACTATGTGCTTCCAAGCATTTTGTAACATCCCGTAATTTCTAAAGAGGTATATAGTGTGTGTGTGTGTGTGTGTGTGTGTGTGTGTGTGTGTGTGTGTGTAAGTGGTAATGGCAAAAGTGTAATTATTGTGAATAGGGGGGCCCACGGGTTCAGAGGTCTGTGAAGTGCTGGCTCTGGCTAACGTCAGCACTGGGCCCACCCGGCTGTGAGAGGAAGACATGTAGCGAACTGTGCTGCTTGTTCTCTCTTGGTGATGTGGCACATGGGCCCACTAGTTTGGCCTGTGTGTCACGGGAGAAAAGGAGAAATGATTTTAAAAATAGTCCCATATTAGGGTGTATACAAGAAATAAAATAACTATAAATACAATAGCCTATGATCAAAAGTCACCAATCCGGTTAACCACCTTTTGAGCGGCAGCCTGTGGTGGGCAAGTTGTACTATACTTTAAATAATTTATCTGGTAAATTATATAAAGTGTCTGAGCTTGGGGCAAGGGCGTTACAAATGGTATCATAGCGGACTTTCGACACTGAGTGTAGGAGAGCCGTGAGTTATGGAGTCCAGAATGATCGGCGGAGTGAGACAATCCCCAGTATTTTGGGACGATGGACGTAAGGGCCACAGAATGATCCATAGAGTGGGATTGGTCTCCAGTATTCCAAAGACGAGAGTGACGCTCACGGACTGCTTCGCATCGACTAGAAAGTAGATCCTGTACTAGATTGGGCATGCCCCGTGCTCAGCGAGGATGCTGATTTTCTAAAGGGGGGTGTGTGTGACATCTCGTAATTTCTAAAGAGGTATACAGTGTGCGTGTGCATGTGTGTGTGTGTGTGTGTGTGTGTGTGTGTGTGTGTATGTGTGTGTGTGTGTGTGTGTGTGTGTGTGTGTGTGTGTGTGTGTGTGTGTGTGTGTGTGTGGTAATGGCAAAAGTGTAATTATTGTGAAAAGGGGAGCCCACGGGTTCAGAGGTCTGTGAAGTGCTGGCTCTGGCTGACGTCAGCACTGGACCCACCCAGCTGTGAGAGGAAGACATGCAGCGAACTGTGCTGCTTGTTCTCTCTTGGTGACGTGGCACATGGGGCCCACTTGTTTGGCTTGTGTGTCATGGGAGAAGAGGAGAAATGAGTTTTAAAATAGTCCCATATCGGGAGTATACAAGAAATAAAATAATTATAAATATAATAGCCTATGATCAAGAGTCACCAATCTGGTTAACCACCTTTCGAAAGGCAGTCTGTGGTGGGCAAGTTGTACTATACTTTAATAAATTTTCTGATAAATTGTAAAAATTGTTTGAGCTTGGGGCAGGGGCATTACACATTTGGCCCCAGCTGCATTGGGCTCACCCCAAGCCAATTGAGTACCTCCTTGATAAAAGGGTGGTTCGGCAGACGCAAGCCCGAATGAAATGCGTAGTGCAAAACCCAAAGGAAAATAACATTAGTGGGTCGGATCCCATGGCTGGGCAAAGGAAACACGCATTCCCTCATAATAAAGAAGACATTCTGAATAATTAATTGTTTCTCTTTCGATAGGATATTCAGGCGAAGAGGGTCGGCATCCATATCGCACCAAGTCACGGAGATCCTTCGACTACATTCGGACCAATATCAAATCATGATAAAGGGAAGCTCCCAATCGCCCTCCCCAAAATACTCGATGGGCTCCTTCACCCCTTTCCCCTTACTCCTTCAAGCTCTAGGGGAAATTGTAATACTTGCACTTCATACTCCCCTTCAGAAGGAAGCACCTCAACATCCCCCTCTTCATCCAAGAGCATCGCTTCCCTCACCCTCCCTTCTTATTGCCCGGACATCATAACCACCTCCTTAATACCTCGACTAAACAAGGAGGCTAAGTGTCATCTAGAAGAGGCAGAGTCTTGGCCGGACGTGGAGGCTAAGTCACCGTGCTGGATCCTAGACATTATCTTAAAATTAAAATTTACCTCGGAGAAAAAGATGATTGTTAATGATGGAAGCTGCTTGAAAACTTGCCAAATTGGAGATATAGAGAGATAAAGAGGAACGAAGAGAGAGAAGATCCGACAAAGAAATGAGGAGTAGAAGTGATAAATGAGGGGGGGTATTATACAGAGAAAAGGTAAGTAAGAATCCCAAGAGATGCCTCGATAACCGTAGATATGAAGTGGCGCAATCTCTGCCACCCACATGTCACCCCATTCAACGGTCGGAACCAAAGGCCATGGAGTGCTCCTCAAGAACCATGATAATGACGTGGCACGATCTCTAGCACTCACATGTCACCCCACCCAACGACGTTAGCTGAGGGACCAAGAGGACAAGCACGAAATAATTCCTTAAGTTTTAATGTTTGTCCATCTGAACCCAATAGTCACCACTATCAAATTTGTCTAGGCTCAGTGCTAGGTTTGTCATTCGAACCCCTTGCGAGAAATGCACAAAAATCTTCTAGGCTCGGTGCTCGGTCTGTCGTTCGAGCTCCTCCCAAGGAACGCACAAAATTCTCCTAGGCTCGGTGCTCAGCTTGTCGATTGAGCCCCTTGTAAGAAATGCACAAAAGTCTATTAGGCTTGGTGCTCGGCTTACCGTTCAAACCCCTGGCAAGAAATGCACAAAAGTTACTTAGGCTTAGTGTTCGGCCTGTCGTTCTGTCCTCTCACAAGAAACACACAAAACCCTTCTAGGCTTGGCGCATGGTGCTCAACTTGTCATTCGAGCGCCTTAAAAGAAGTAAGCAAAAATCTCAAAGGCTCGATGCTCGGCCTCTCATCCGAGCCTTTCCCAAGAAGCAAGCAAAGATCTTCTAGGCTCGAGGTTGTGCCAGTTGTTCGGCCCCCTCACAAGAAGCATGCAAAAACCTTCTAGGCTCGGCGCTTGACCTATCGTTCGAGCCCATCACAAGAAGCGTGCAGAAATTTCATTGGCTCGGTGCTTCGTCTGTCGTTCGCTCCCCTTGCAAGGAATGCGCAAAATTCTACAAGGCTTAACGCTCTACCTGTCGTTCGATCCATTCAAAAGAAATGCACCAAAATTACTTAGGCTCGGTGTTGGGTTTGTCTGATCCCCTTCCACCTCTACGAGCCGACCCCAACCTGGTTTGGCGCCCCATCTTTCGTTCGAGCACTCTTAGTATGAAGTGCCTTAGAGACCCTCGGTTCTCCTTACAATTCGCACACTCCTTATCTGCTGTAGGATCTCCTCAAAAAATTGTGCACTCATGATTTGCAGTTGGATTCTCCAAAAAAAAAGGTGCACTCCTGATCAGTCATTGGATCTCCTCAAAATTCATGCATTCCTAATCCACTGTCTGACCTCCTTGAGATTTGTGTCGTTTGAACCGGCTTGACTAATCCAAACTGAGCCCCTCCTGGCCAAGCCGAACCCGTCTGGTTCGGCAATTGGCCTGTCGTTCGAGCGCCTCTAACGTAACGTGCCTGTCTTGTCGAGCCGAATCTTCTCGAGTTCGACGCTCTACATGAATCCTCATATTTGTATAAGAAAATTTTCTTATACAAAGTGAGATGTCAAAATAAGAACCCTTAGATTAAACATTTGACCAATTGACTTATTTGCAATATGGAGTCGAGAATCTTAATAACCAAGGTGAACCAAGATGTTCTCTAAAAAACCTATAATCTAAGGGTTTTTGTTTGACACATCACTTTGTATGAGAAAATTTTCTCATACAAATATTAGACTCTCTCTCTCTCTCTCTCTCTCTCTCTCTCTCTCTCTCTCTCTCTCTATATATATATATATATATATATAGGGGAAAAGGGGTATGAGCAATTTGCACATTTAGTAAATAAGCAATTGATAAGTGGCATACATGTGATTGAAAAATGCTTAAAAGGGTTAGTTGTTTAATGTATCACATGCATACCACATAATCAATTGCTCATTTACTAAATGAGCAAGTTGCTCATATCCCTTTTACCCATATATATATATATATATATATATATATATATATATATATATATATATATATATATATATATATATATATATATACACTAACTAGTAATTTACACGTGCAATTCACGTCTTAATAATTGTTTTAAAAAATAAAAACTCTCACGTAGTGAGGACTCGAACCTGATACTTCCTTCATATTAGTTATGTACGTGCATCACACGCGTTGATAGACTGACAAATGACACTAAGGCATCCTCCCATTATATTATTATTATTATTATTATTATTATTATTATTATTATTATTATTATTATTATTATTATTATTATTATTATTATTATTATTATTATTATTATATATATATATATATATATATATATACACTAACTAGTAATTTACACGTGCAATGCACGTCTTAATAATTGTTTTAAAAAATAAAAACTCTCACGTAGTGAGGACTCGAACCTGATACTTCCTTCGTATTAGTTATGTACGTGCATCACACGCGTTGATAGACTGACAAATGACACTAAGGCATCCTCCCATTATATTATTATTATTATTATTATTATTATTATTATTATTATTATTATTATTATTATATATATATATATATATATATATATATATATATATATATATATAAGTGAGCCTTATATTTGTATGAGAAATTTTTTTCATATAAAGTGATGTGTCAAAACAAGAAACCTTATATTATAGGTTTATTAAATGACATCTTGGTTCATCTTGGTGTATATATAAACAGCGAAAACAGTAATAAATACAACATCAAGGAGGATGTGCTAAACGACTCAACAACATCTTCCCCCACACCAAAAATAAGAACACTACAAAAATACACATAATACTTCAGTTCGAACACAGGCCAACATCCAGTATAGAGATAGAAACAACAACATAATAAGAATCCATAGAAAAAGAAAAGACAGTTGGGCAGCAGCTTAAAACATGCAGGAAAGAAGGAGACAACAGCCACAAACAGTCTCCATCCACCACCTTCAAAAACAGCCCAGAAATGCAAAACCTGCAACAAAAAATGCCCAGAACGTAGTGCAACAAAAGCCATCAAACTGAACATAGTAGGAACCACTAGTAAAGGCCATGAAGCTGCCTCGATCAGCTCTGCACAAAATACGCAAGATATTTGAAAATAGTAAATGCTAAGAAGAATTATTAATACCTTGAAGAATGAAGGACCCCACAAAAGCAGCAAGAGCTGATAACCTAAGGTAAGCAAGATTAGAAGAGGAAATGATATTTGACAAAAGATGAGTGAAATAAAGGAGTCTTCGATCAACTTATCAATGGCACGAAGTTTATTAGTAAAGATTCTATTATTGCGCTCCGACCAAATAATCCAAATCATATGCATCATAGTAAGGTCCCAAGTTAATCTAAGAGAATGTTTGATTCTTTTATTGCGCAAAAAACTCCATCAAGTGGACATTGAACCTGTTTTACCTCTAACAGACCAAGTGCCTTTACAAATAAACCAGAATTGTTGTATAAAAGAACAATGAATAAATAAATGATTAACGGTTTCATTATGAGAGGGATTGAGAACACATTTTGGCCAAATGCAAGATTCCTTTTGTTAAATATTCTCCACCGTTAATGGTTTGTTGTGCACAGCCAACCAAACTAGGTTCCTAGCCTTGACGGGATATTTTGCCAAATATGTTTATAAAGGGGAGAAATGACTCCATTACTCTTAAGAAAGCTATAGAAGAATTTGACAGTGTAAGTACTAATATTGGACCACCTCCAACGAATATCATCACGTGCCAACGATCAGTATGAGTCCAATAAGACAAGTAATCGAATATAGTGAGAGTTAAGATCTAAAGATAAAATCCTTCTAAAAGAGATATTTCAATCCGCACTTAAAGGGTTCTGCAGCTTTTCAGACCCTTTTTCAGAAGGACTTCTCCAGACTCATTTCCAGAAGGAAGAATTCCGAATAACAAGTTTGTGGTGATGTCATTAAATCATTTCCTAATTGCCCCCTCTGACTCACCAGTTTGTGCCAACAAACACTATATCAATCAATTAAAAAATGGTACTCTTCATATGTATAATGTACTACTTTAATTTAACATTTTTTTTGATAACAAAGGATAGAGACGGAAGACTCCAGCCCTGAAATTATATTAAACTCAAAAGAATACAAGAGTCCAGTTTACAAGAGACAAACTGAAATGAGGTAAATAAAACAGTTTACTAGAAAACAAACTGAAGGACAGAAACAAAACAATACAAAACGACTCAACGCAATACAAAGAAATCTGAAGGGTACTGAGATAGTAACTACAGCCTCTAAAGGCCGACCGTGCCAAAAGACCAGCAACCGGGGCGCAAACAGAAGAAAAGAAACAAAGGAAAGGAGCACTGCCATGCCCCAAAAGAAAACTCCCACATGACGACCTGCGAAGAAACTCAGCGAACAAACATAACAAACATAGCAAACAAAACAAAGCCGGCAGCCGCGAACCCATGCCTGAAGCCCCACCAATAGAGGGTAGGGGAAAGAAGGCAAAATCAGAAAAAATATAGGAAAAAAGTGCAACAGTCTCAACTGTAAAGAAAAGACAAAAAAACCATAGAAACAGAAGAGCTGCATCCAACATTAACCACCGAAAGCATCACCTAATAACTTACAATACAGCAATAAGTTAAAACTACCAGTAGCTGATAGGTGCTAAGGGGATAAAGAGATGAGAGAAGTTTACACATAAAGAGCAAAAGGAAATATAGAAAACATCCATTACTAGACGGTGGAAAAGAGAAACTATCATAAAAGCTGCACATAAAGAGAGGCAACCGAAGTTGGCAACGCAACAGTCACACTGCCAAACATCGTCCACAAAAGCCAGTCGAGACTGCAAAACACAACCAAAACACAGTGAAAGTTGGTGTAGTCCTGAAATCCCTTAAGGACAAAAGATAGGCTGCCAAACAAAAGTAGCAAAAGATAGTAAAGAGGTTCCATAAGTTATTTCTGTACAAGAAGGAAAGGAGAAGATGTTAGTCGTTAGAAAATAACATAACTAAATAGAAAATAAAGGCGGAGGGGAAACACAAGGAGCAAGGAAAAGAAACAGGAAATTCAGCTAGAGAAGAGGGGAAACCATGTGCATTAAAGAAGCAAACAGCATAATCAAGATGGTAAAGCTGTAATTTAACTAATTTAGAAGGTTTGAGAGAAGAAGCTCAAAAGTTCATATAAAAAATGAAGTCGTCAATGAGTGACTTAATAGAACGCGTTGAATTA
This sequence comes from Hemerocallis citrina, assembly GCA_017893485.1. NCBI lineage: Eukaryota > Viridiplantae > Streptophyta > Magnoliopsida > Asparagales > Asphodelaceae > Hemerocallis > Hemerocallis citrina. The sequence continues at coordinate 245,160,573 of CM030358.1, forward strand.
GAGAAGATCCTATCGTTCCTCTATTTCCAAATGATCCAGATTAACACCATCATGGATAAGTCCCACGAGGCGAGCAATGGATGGTTAACATGATTGGATCTCCAACTACTCCACCACGTCTGAAAAGAACTCGGCATGCCGCGAACATTCTAAGCTTTCTTACAAAGAGCCCATAAGAGAAAGATAAAAGGACAGTTAATAAATAAGTGCACCCTATCTTCATGAAGAATAAGACAGAGTGTGCACTTTTGGTTCAAAGCGAGATTCCTTTTGTTCAGGACCTCCATCGTCAACAGTTTGTCATGGATAGAAAGCCATGTAAGGATCTTAACCTTATGCGGTGCGACACTTTTCCAGATGACCTTGTAATAGGGAGATACTACCCCACATGTATTGAGAAAATTATAGAAGGATTTAACTGAGTAGGCTCCCGAACCTGTCCAACACCAGGAAATGGCATCGCGGGGGGACCAATTGTAAGAATGCAATAAAGAAAGGAGGTTATGAAACTGAGGAAAGAGCGAAATAGGGAGAGCCCTTTTAACAGGGATATGCCATTCACGATGGCTGCCGACAAAGGTAAAGTAGTCTTCGACATTAGTCTGGGGGTTCCGGGCTAGGGCATATAATTGCGGGAAATTAAAAGCGAACTTGTTGTTATCAATCCAGAGATCGGTCCAAAATTTTACCGCAGATCCAATACCACAGTGTTTACGCACTCCGCATTTGAAGGGATCCACCATCTTCCAAATGCCCTTCCAAAAATAGGAAGCGGCAGGGGAGATAGAAGGGTACAGTTCCCAAATTTTGTGCCTTTTATGGTAACGATGAGACACAATTTTGGCCTAGGCTAACTCCGGTTGATTGAGGGCCTTCCAAATCCATTTCACAAGGAGGGCTAGATTTTTGTGCCTCAAATTAAGAATGCCAAGGCCTCCTTCACATTTTGATTTGCAAACCAAATCCCACTTGCAAAGATGTTTCCCAACTAGAAAGTTCGGTGAGCCGGACCAGCAGAAATTTCTACGAATCTTGTCAATATGCTTGATGACCTAGGCGGACAAGTAGAAAAAGGACATCATATACAGCGGGATAGAAGAGAGGACCGAGTTAACAAGCACAAGTCTACCACCGTGCGAAAGGTGCCGGCCCGACCAATTATTGAGTCTCCTTTCCACTTTATCGATCATAGGGGACCAATCATTTCTATGAAGTTTACCCCATCTCAAAGGAATACCGAGGTAGGAAATGGGAAAAGAAGCAGAAGCACAATTAAAAAATTGGGACACCTCGAGCTGGCGCTCGTCGGAACCACCCAGCCACAAGACTAAAGTTTTATTAAAATTAATGGAAAGACCAGAGGCTCGCTAAAAAATATAAAGGAGGAGTTTGAGGTTTCGAAGGGTGATCCCATTCGGTTTAGCAAAAATGATAGTGTCATCCGCGTATTTGCAGATTGAGCACACCCCGAAAACCTTGGAAACCACCCAAGCCTTCATTAACATTAGCTTTCCAAGCTGTAAGGAGCAATTTACTGAAAACATCAGGCACCAGAGAGAAAAGCAGAGGTGAAATCGGGTCGTCTTGTCGGAGGCCCCTTTTACACATGAATTTTTTCCCTTCAGGACCATTAATAATGATAGAAGAATTTCAAAAAAAAGGCTAGCTTTGATCCAAGCGGTCCATTTAGGACCGAAACCGCGGTGAGAAAAAATATCGAAGAATAAATCCCAGTTGACTTTGTCATAAGCTTTCTCAAAGTCCTATTTTAAGAGAATCCCTTCGGACTTAGAACAGTGGCAACCGTAAATAATCTCTTGCGCTGCCGCGACACTATCCAAAATGAATCTATCGTGGATGAAACCCGATTGAGCCGAATCAATCAAAGGGGAAATGATGAGTTTAAGACGGTTAGACAACACTTTCATAACAATTTTAAAGAGGGAGTTAAGGAGACTAATCGGTCTGAAGGCAGAAACCCAATTAGCACCACTCATTTTGGGGATGAGGATAATGTGAGAATAATTAATCCGTTCAAAAGAAAAATGACTGTTGAAAAGGTCCTCGAACATCGCGAGAAGGTCGTCCTTAAAAAGATCCCAGAATTTTTTGAAGAAAAAGGCAAGGAAGACGTCCGGTCCTGGCGCTGCTTCACTACGAGAGGAGAAGACAGCCCGTTTAATCTCTTCTAAGGAGAACGGTGATTTGAGAGACGTTAAATCATGATGTTCAGCTCCATACAATTGATTCCAATCAAGCTGTATGGAACGGTTTCCTTGGGATCCCAACAGACTTTTATAGAAGGAGAAAAAAAAGAATGGAATTCAGAATCCGTTGTAAGATGGAAATTATTGTCAACAATAGAGGAGATGCGATTACATCGTTGTCGATAAGAAGCAAAGTTATGGAAGAAAGAAGTGTTAGCATCACCCTTAAGAAGCCCATTTAATGTGTTCTTGCTGAAGCAGTGAGTTATACTCTCTTTTGCACTCACTCCTATGAAGTCTATCAGGATTAAAGTACTTAGTGTTTGGCTGAGAAGTTGGGGTTACTTTAATTTAACATACTTAGTGTTTACTGTCACGTAATTGTTAACAATAACATGAAAGTTCATCTTAACTCTCATATATAAAAAAATAACTAATAACTTAGTGTTCTGGTATGGGACTAATAAACAATTTATTTTCTTCCTCGCAATTTAGCACTCTTGTTTACATGAATTGCAATGAAATAAACTTCAGTTCCCTATCAAAATTCACTCTATGCATTTTCCCAAACATCTATCTCTCTCTACGTGATTAAATCCAACCATATAAAATGGAAATATGCACATATTTGTTTGGTAGAATTTTCCAGGTCATGGTGGTGGCATGAGGTTCTCTCATGTGCTTGATCTAATTTTCTTTTATTTGAGAAAAAAATTTCCATGAATTTTAATTTGAATAAATTACAAGAAACTACTTTATCTTTTGATTCTTTTTTAAAAAATATCCTAACAGTGCTTTAATGTGCGTAACACCCAAATTTATCATTTTTTCTACACTGCCGCATATGCGCTGTTGACCGGACTTTACGTGCACTGCACATGGTCATATTTGACCAAAATACCCTTACACATATTTCCCCCCAATTTTCAACTGTTTACCTTATTTCTTAAAAATAATCATTGAATTATCCAGCTTTCTTAACCCCCTTTCAACCATTTCATCTTATTTCTCGAATTTAGTTAAGAAAGCTAGATTATTCAATAAACTTTTAAGAAATTCATTTTTTATTTATATATATTTTTTATTTTTTTTTTATTTTTTTTATTTATTATTATTATTATTATTTATTTATTTGGTGTGGGGGGGGAGGGAGTTGTAATGCCCCACAAAATAATAAATTAGCATTTTGTCTACAAGTTAGAATTTGTGATGCATGTGTGAGCGTTGCACGTATAAATTGTAAATTATCTATTAGTATGAAATGAGGTCATATGTTACATTAGCATGATATGAAGGAAATAAACAATGTGACTTGAGCTTAGTTAAAGATTGAATGGTTTGGACCCTAATCGAGTTAAGTCCCATGTTGGAATTGAGTCTAGTTTAACTCAACCAACATGACACTTAATTGGTATCATTGTGTACAATAAAATTGATGAAAAATGTGCACAAAAAGCTCTAGGGATTGGCCGGCCAAATTGTAGTGAGGTGAAGAGTTGAGCATTTTAAGAGTCTCCCATTAAATTGTGAAAGTGGGTGATTGATTGTAGGATTTTGGGTAGTTGATTAATGAAAGTTTGTAACATCTAAACCCCCCCCCACCCCCCACCCCCCCTCCCCCCCAAAACCCTTGGAGTCTTGGCCGGCCACATATAGAGTGAGAACCCATTCTTTTACTTTATTTTATGTGTGTGAATCATCTATACAATTATATGAGAAACTGAGTGGAGGGAGACATGATTGGTGGAGACTTTGAGGGCAAGGAACTAGCCAAATAAGATTGGTGTTCTTTCCAATTTCATGTATGTTTGTAGTAGCATGCTAGGGTTCTATTTTGTATGTTGAATTATCGAACATTTCATGTATGTTTGTAGTAGCATGCTAGGGTTCTATTTGGAATGTTGAATTATTGACTTATGAAGAGATTGTAGAAAAGCATGTAAATGATTTGTTCTCTTGCTAGTTCTCATTAAATGTTAATTCTATGACATGCTAAATCACATTTTCAAATAATAAAGATTAGCGCACATTTCATGTGTTGAATCGAGCTAATCTCAAATAATGAAAATGTATGCTCGTTGGACAATGAATTTTTGCATGGAAGAACTATAATTTGCTTGTCGTTTCACTGGAGATTAGAGGTAGCATATTGAAGACCAATTATAGGTTTTGAACACATTGTAAAGTGTGGTGATCACTCACTATTTTGAGGCATGTAGTTGATGTGTTTAAGGCTATTAGATACCCTTATTTGAGCCTCATATTATTAGTAGAGTGTTGTTTAAACCCATGTTTCAATATATTACATATAGTTCTCATTTCATGTATGAATAGAACTTAAAATGACAGTTTTTATGGTGTCAATGCTTGCTGGAATTTTTGTTTGTTAGACTTCTATAGCCATATATTCCATCTTTTAGGGGATGTTAGAGTAATCAAATGTAAGACAGCTTGGCCTTTCTTAAGAAATCAAAGAATCAAGGGCAAAGATTCGGGCATAAACCCCTATTTTCACTTAAATAGTATTCTCCCACTACCTGCTTTGCATCTAGACACTCTAGAAAACTAATAGATTTAGCTACGGCAAATGCAAAAAGCTCAAACGAGTTACGGAGAGTAACACACAAATATGTTGATTCCAGCCGGGGTTACTATATGTAAAAAAGGTAACTTCACGAGAAATAAAAAAAAGGAGCCGGAAATATAAGACCTACTACTTGACATGGACAACCCTTGACTAGGAAGAATGGCAGAATTTAATGAACTTTTGAAAAAGCAAACAAGTGGTAAGTCAAAATAAAAAAGAGAAAAATCTGCCGCAAAAGCTAAGGTAGAGCGTGAAGCTCGCAAAGCGATGAAAGCTAAATAAGCTCAGGAGAGGAAAAAAAAGAAGCTATAAGAGAACGCAGTCAAAGCTAAGGCAAGTCAAAATAGGTGACCCATGATAGCGCTAGCAAATCAAGGTCTAAAACACTTTATTGCCCAAGCTAAGGAGATTTATTATCATTTCTCGCATGTCTCGTGAAAGTCAGACTAGGCGCGAATTCTCCCAATTTGTGACCTACCATACGATCTGTTATATAAATAGGTAAATGTATTTTTCCATTATGAATAGCAATTGTATGGCCAATCATTGTGGGTATAGTGGTAGATGCCTGCGACCAAGTTACTATTATTTCTTTCTCCTCCCTCATGTTGAGTTTTTCAATTTTTCTTGCTAAATGATTATCTATAAAAGGATTTCTTTTCAGTGAACGCATCACAACTGGTTATTCCTTTTTATTTTATGCATTTTAAAAATTGGCATTCTACGTCTAATAGAATATCTCGATCAAAGTATGAAAGTAAGAATAAAAAAATTAAAATAATGATGAATGGAAAAAAGAGAAAATCCCTTAGCTAGATAGGGGCAGGATGTAGCCAAGTGGATCAAGGCAGTGGACTGTGAATCCATCATGCGCGGATTCAATTCATGTCGTTCGACCATCACATTATTTCAAATTCCATTAATTTGATTTTCAATATTCCTATTTACGGAGACGAATCTTTTTTTTAAATAATTTTTTTGTCAAAGGTTTTATTCACGGCTAATCCATATCGAACAGACCTTATTATAGTGAGAATTATTAATTCATGAATTGTAAGGAGAGACTTATGTCACCATAAACAAAGACTAAAGCAAGTGTTGGATTTAAAGCTGTTGTTAAAGATTACAGATTGACTTATTATACTCCTGATTACGAAACTAGAGACTCTTTGACTATGGTGGCTTGCTAATTAATTCGGTCTTACGAGGGCAAGTTTCAACCAAAGCTTAACCAAAGCACTAATCTCTTCTAAGCCCTTCCCCGTGGGTCCTTCATATAACGTGTTCTTAGCAGCCAACATATTGTATTTTCCGCATCTCTAAATAATATATCTTTCAGGCCTTCGAAACTAGGGAATATTAAAAGTGTAACACCCCGAATTCCAAATAAGCCTGAATGCGAAGTTCCACATGATCTTTACACTTCACTTCGTACAATTTTATAAGGAATTTAAAACTTTTTTACAACAATGTTTACATCAACGTAGCGGAAGTAAATTACAACATAATACACGAATAAAATAACAATTGAAACATTTCTTTAAGCAACATTCTTTCTTTAGTCGTTTTATCCGTTTTATCCTGTATAGAAACTGTGGGCACGTCAGTTGCATACAACTGACACTAGGATATGATGCATCAATTTCTCTTACTTGGAAAACAAAAAATTGATCACAAACAAGGCTAAGGAGGGACTATCCTATTGATGTCGTGTATGTTAGTGCACTTAGCCTTAATGCAGTTATTTATATTTCATGACACTAATGCACACTTGTTCGAACCTATGCATCCCATTCTACATAGATCCGAGGGCAGCCCTTAACTGTACTTCATCTTGTAGGGTTGAATCCCTTGTTATGAGTTTAACTACTGCGGTAATTATGATAAGTTCTTAGATATAGTATGAGTTACGAGCCCATATCCAGACAACTTGGAGGGGAATCCCACATCATGACATGACGCATCATGTAGACAGTCTATGGACCATTCGCCTCTGTCATGGAACGATGGCACTACATAGTCACCAAGCACTCCACAAGCGTCGCCACAATCCCGATAATTCCGGAGATGGATTCACATCATGACATGACGCATCATGTAGACAGCCTGTGAAAACTCTCACACCGTGAATTCGAGGCCCTCATACTTGTGTTTTTCTCTTACTTTTATCACATCTTCACTATAGTGTTGCCCTTACGTATTTGAATCATGAGTAAATTAACACCTTAGAGTTAGCATTTCCTCTACACCGATCTTAAACATCAATTAATTGCAACGACCCTTTCTTGGCCTTTTTTTACAACATTTCAAGAATTCATTCACGCCGGTGTAAGGACTTAGCTATACTCTAGATTTTAACCTCTTTTCATGTTCACCAAAATTGAGTGTTTATACTCACAAATTCCATATTCCATCACGATCTTTTTATTTTATTTTCCATGCACACTTGTATATATTAAAACACCAATTTCATTTATTGACTTACTTCTATCTTCCGCGTCGAAATCTCATAATTTGATCTTTACACAAAAACTCTTTACATTCAAAATTTTCTCTTTTTTTAATTATACGAAAGTCATACTTTAAGAAGAATTATCAAGTTCTTCATCCCATTGCTTTTAATATAAAAAGCACTTCCAGTTCTCACAAAATATGTCAAAATATTGCAGAACTATTTTCATAAAGTCTAAATAATTTTAGAGGAATAATAGAATTTTTTTTTCCAATTTTTTATTGCTCTTTAAAAATGCTTAATTACCAAAAAAATATCAAAACAATTAAAAGTGGGCTGCTGGGTTTCGAACCCAAGACCGCCGCCTAGCTACAGTGACCAACTTAGAGCGCATCCGAAGACCAGAAAGCCCAACAGCAGCTAATGATTAAAGGTAGACTGAAAAGTCTTATATACTGGTCCTCAACGATTTGGGTAAAAAATCAAATTTAATAAAAACAGAGCCTTTCAAGACTCAAACCCATGAATGACAGGCACTGTTCACAGCGCCCTGACCTCACACCGAAAGCCAATACTCCCAAACCCTTTTTCTGTTTCGAAGAGGAGTTTAAATAACTTTATAATTTCTGTCTATTTGTAAATTTCCTTTACAAAATTTCGATTTCTCAATCAGTTTGTACCATTCAAAAATCTAACTCTTCTCCATGATGTTTTCTTTCAAAAATACAGTATAGTGCATGTATTTAAATTTACAAAATTCCTATTTTCAACAATGTAATAAAAATTATTCCTTTTATCTCTTTTGAGAAATGAAAATTTTATGCATTTACTGACATTGGAGTTCCTTTTCTTAAAAAATCTTTTAACTACTTATTCCCCACATTTATTCACATAGCTTTTGCACAATTTTCATTCATAACATAAATATTCCTCTTAGATCAATTTTATCCTTTACATGAAACTAATTCTTCTCTTATAGTCCCAAATGCAATATATTTCGACAATAAAATGGATATAGAACTATTCATACAATGTAAATAAAATTCAACATATATTGCAACTTCTATACTAATCATTTTGATTCAACAATTCATGGGGTCATTTTACATTCTACACAATTCTTTACACAAGCCATTGACCAAGCAAAATTCTCATATTAGCATGGTTCATTAAAATAGATATTTTATCATAAAATATTAATATGGCACAATGATAAGTTTTAATTCACTAATCTCAAATCCATTCTATGAATTTTCCTATATTGACCATCAAGATTTTCTCTTTTTTCCTACTAGTCTCTTTAAGCAATCACATGGAAAATTTTATAATTTATTCTAGCATATTCATAAACTTGGCCTACTAACATGATATCTAGATTGGAAGTAGAGAAATTGCCCACCTCTTGAAGAACGAATTGAGAATTCTTAAAGAAAAACTCCTCGAAAGCACGACTGCCTTCCCCTCTCCTTGATCCTAGTTGCGAGCCTTCTCCTCCAAGCTATGCAAAATCCGGACTTCTCTCCTCCTTGTACTAGCCGACCTCCAAATGCAAGAAAAACACACACACACTCAATCTTTTTCTCACACAATTTCTTCTCTTTCTCTCTAAAAATCTTAGGTGCAAAGAATAAAGAATGACAAAGGGGCCTATTTATACACAATTCATGGTCAAATGAAGGGTTGAGATGTGTTTGGATGAATGGCTAAGATGCATTTGGGATTTAGAAAAACCACCCATTGACACACAACCACCTCTCCACTCCCCCACTCTTCCCACACTCCAAACTTGGTCGGCCTCTCCTTCTCATTTGCACGTGCATGTGCAATGCACGTGCCCCCACATGCACACCTATAATTTTTTGTTCATTAATTTGTTATACTAATTTGTTACATAGTAAATTCTACCATACAAGAATTAACAAATGAATTAACTAGTGGGCTAGCTAGGTGGGCTAATTCTATGAGCTTTTAATTAATTAATTTAATTTAATTTGGGTTGGCTATGATTAATTTATTAGGCCTAGGACTCTATAATAATTAATAAGAGGCTTTTAAAAGAGAAATGAAATATTTGTTCATGACATAAAAAAAATAGTTTTAGGGCCAAATGTACACATTAATTTACACGTGCGAAACACTTGAAATCAAATGAAAATTTTATATTTAATTATATGAAAATTCAGGATATTACAACACTCCCTCCTTAGAATAGTTTTGTCCCCGGAATTACGCTTAAAGAGTGAGAAACAATACATAAAAGAACAAAGAAAAATAATACAATTCAAACAAAGAGTTCGGGATGATTCTTCAGCATCCTCTTCTCGGATTCCCAAGTAGCCTCTTCAACCAACTGGTATCTCCAGATTACTTTGACCATCGGCTTCATCTTGTTCCTTAAGACCTTCTCCCGACGATCCATAATCTCAACCGGCCACTCAGTGTAGCTCAGATCTAACTGCAAACCCTCCGGCACTTAGAGCAAATGGTGACTTGGATATGGAATTTAACCTCTTAACATAGACACATGGAAGACATTGTGCACCTGTGACAACTCTTCTGGTAACTCCAACCGGTAAGCAGTCTTCCCAATCCTCTTTAATATCTTATAAGGGCCAAAGTACCTTGGGGTTAATTTCCCACCTCTGCCAAAATGAATCACACCTTACTAGGATACACCTTCAGGAAGACAAAGTCACCTTCCTCGAACTCAAGATCCCTCCTCCGGTTGTCGGCATAACTCTTCTGCCTACTCTGAGCATCCACTAACATTTTCCTGATCAAATCGATATTTTCTAAGGTCTGTTGCACGATCTCGGGCCCAAACATCTGCCGCTCCCCCACTTCATACCAGCATACAGGCATTCTGCACTTCCTACCATACAGAGCTTCATACGGTGCCATTCTAATACCAGTATGAAAACTGTTGTTGTAGGCAAACTCAACCAGAGCTAGATACCTTTCCCAATTGCCTCCAAAATCTAGAACACAACATCGAAGCATATCCTCAAGAACTCAATTGACCCTCTCAGTCTGCCCATCAGTCTGAGGATGGAAGGCGATGCTGAAATCCGTCTTAGTAAGCTGCCTGAAGGCTCCTTCAGAAATGCAAAGTAAACCGTCCATCTCGATCAGACACATTGGTCAACAGAACACCATGAAGCCTGACGATCTCCCCAACATACAGCTTGGCTAACTTGTCCATAGACGAAGTGAGTTTTATTACCAAAAAGTGAGCCAATTTGGTTAGTCGATCAACTATGACCCAAATTGCATCATTACCCTTGGAACTCTTAGGCAAACCCGTGATGAAATCCATGCTGATGTTATCAACAAACCTCCGGGCTTCTGATTCTCAGCTTTCACTTGCTGAAAAATCTCGCACCTCGCCACAAACTCAGCCACATCACGCTTCAAACCTGACCACCAGAAATGCTGCTTGATGTCCTTGTAAATCTTGGTGCTCCCAGGATGTATAAACAAAAGAGTAGCATGTGCCTCCTGAAGAATACTCTCCCTCAATTTTGATTGATCCGGAACACATAACCTTTCTCCAAACCACAACACTTCATCCCTGATTTGAAACTCTGATTATCTGCATGCGCCAACCTGTTCCTTCATCTTCTGAATCTCTGCATCCTCCCTCTGACCTTCCATAATTCTTTCCTTTAGCGTGGGCTAAAGCCTCAGCTGAACCAAAGATGCTCCCAAACCTTGCAAAACTACCTCAACTCCAGCCTGATCCATCTCCTCTGCAAGATGCCTCTAGGTCATGATCAAACGGGCCAAATTGCTTTTACGGCTAAGTGCATCAGCAACAACATTAGCCCTACCTGGATGGTACTTAATCTCAGGACGCATGTCCTCAAGTACTTCCAACCATCTCTGTTGCCTCAGATTCAGGTCCTTTTGCTGATAGCTAGATGTAGTTCAAACTTTTTTGGTCCGTTTACATGTTTACTTCTCACCGTACACATACAAGTTTGTTACATGACAAAGTCTACCATACAAGTAGTTTAATTAACAAATGAATTAACTTGTGGGCTAGCTATGTGGGCTAATTCTATGGGCTTTTTATTAATTTATTTAATTTATTTTGGGTGGGCTAGGATTAAGTTATTAGGCCCAGGACTCTATAATAATTAATAAGAGGCTTTTAAAAGAGAAATGAAATGTTTGTTCATGACATAAAAAAAAATAGTTTTAGGGCCAAATGTACACATTAATTTGCACGTGCGAAACAAGTGAAATCAAATGAAAATTTTATATTTAATTATATGAAAATTCAGGATATTACAAAAAGAGTGTTTGAAAGAAGAAAGCACTACTTCTTTGAAGTAATGCCCTTCCTTAGCCTTCACCCCCCTTTTTCCCCATGTTTTGAAGACCCATGCTATATGGGGCCATATCAATGTTATGCTTGTACTGCTTGAAGAAGGCTAAAGCCAAGTCCATCCACTTGCGAATGTGGGATCGGTCTAACTGTACATATCACTGGAAAGTGGCTCCCGTAAGGCTTGGATTTATTTCCAATAAGTAAATTTTGCTTTATCTAAAGAAAATGGAGTTTTCGAACCGAACCTTATGATGCGTTGGGCCAATGATGCCTCCACGCTGCTCTTTCATAAGTTGTGATGGCTCTTTTGAATAAACGACATAGTCTATGTCATCTTTCTTTTGCCGAGGAGCATTCGACTGAAGAAATATGTCATTAGTCACACTCTTTAGAAGCCTTAGGAGCAATGGAGTCGGGTGTGTCTTGTCTCTTGGTCAACTATTTTCACTCGAGTGAAAAATGTTTGATGGGGCGAGATTTGTCTTGGGTGAGGTTTAATAAAATAGTAAAGTAGGACATCGCTCCTATAGCTCGACACTCGCGGCACGTGTAAGTTGCTACAACTAAAGCAACTACAACATAAACATCATCATCAACAACAACAACTACCACTAAATAGAACAAAGAGAAGTAAGGTAGTTAAATATAAAAAAGAAATAAATGAAAGCAAAAGAAGAAAAACCACCCCGGACCATGCGATAGAGAGAGGCGGGCACAATCCTTAATAGTTCGGGCCAACTAGCATCATTGAACCTAACTAAGCAAAAAAAATATAAGACCTAAGAAAGCATGACAGAAGGGAAAGTACTAAGCAAGCCGCAAACGCGATATTGTGATGAGATTGGAGGTGTTCGGACGGGGGATATCATCTCACCAGGAAATCATGTTCCCAATCCCTCCCAAGCTCGACCTGATATTCCATTTTCTCCAACCTTTGTTAATATATTAGGATGAACCTAGGAGTGTTAAGACTCAAATAGACTTCATATCGAGCATGAAAAAAGCCTGAGAACGACAGTTTAAGCTGACTGTGCTGCTGGAAATATTCAAATTTATAGACCCTGTTTGTAGGTTGTTTAAACTGTGTTTAGAAACCACATATCTAGTATTCAAGAGGTGTTATAAGTGGTGATTAACCGAGTAAAGAGAGTGTTCTAGTTTGGGACTCAAATGGAAACAAATCCGGCCTGAATCAAGAATAGTTGAGCCAGTTTTTGGCTAGTATTTATGGCCGGGTATGGCCAGTACATGGGGCCGAGTTTGCACCAGTGTGAGGGCCAAGTTTGGCCATTATGGGGGCTGAGTTGTGTGGTCCAATTTGGTCGATTTGATTGAGTTCGTATGATGTGTAGGTCAGATTCCACTAATGTATGAGTTAGTTTTATATTCCAATCTCTCGGTTAGTCAATCATTTGAGAATGAGTTGAGATAGAAGTGTTGTAGAAAGTGAGTAATTGACAGAAACCCAAAATGAATTTTAAAACAACCCTACTAGATTGTGAAATCGTGTGGTGTAAGAATTAGGAAGTCTTAGTTCGTGATTAAGTTTCATATCTAGGATATGAGCTCTAGGGGTTGAACTAGACTTGAGTGACCCTAATGTTGTTGGCGTATGTTTGGTAGAGAGGCGTTAGCTTTAGGTTGTGTTTTGATGATTGTAAGGACAAACACTAAAAAGAGAATGTGACGAAGTAAGAGTAAACATGAGAGGATGACTCGAAGATGATCTGCAGAGTGAGATAATCCCCAGTATTCCTGGATGAGAAATGAAATAAGTTCCAGAATGATATGTGGAATGGGATTGATCCCTAGAATTTCTATATGAGAGAAAATTTTAATTAATTAAAACGAATTCGTAGTTATATAAAGAAAATAAAAATAATTAAATCATACCTAAAACGTTCTGGGTTGTTGATCATGCGAGCGTGGATTCTGAGGAGATTAAAGAGCTGAAAATGTGTAATGTTCACTTGCATGCTTGGTGGCTGGCACCGAGCCGGGTGGCTGCTCGGTGTGACACCACGTGGCGCTGACATGGTGGCGCCACGTGGCATTTTGTTTTAGCAACAACTCTGCTGACGTCAACAAGTTTTTTTTAAAAATCTGGAGCGTCGACCTGCTTGGTGTGAATTTCGATGCAATCCAACGGCCAGAAAAGTGCATTTTTTGTGACATGTTTTTTGTCACTCCTGCTTAGTTCTTACCATCGGGAAGCTAAGGAGAAGAGTTTCGCCCCCGAGGAACTATAAAGAGAAGCTTCACCTCCGAGGAGCTTCGCTCCCAGAGGGCTAAGAAAATGAGCTTCAGCACGGAGGAGATATTCTTTGGTCCCGAGGGTCTAAGAAGATAAGCTTCATCCCTGAGGAGTTATGAAGAGAAACTTCGCTCCCGAGGGACCTTGAAAAGGAGATTCAACCCCAATGAGTTATAAAACGAAACTTTGCTCCCAAAGGACTATGGAGAGGGGCTTCGCCACGGAGAAGCTACAAAGAGGAGCTTCCTCACGGAGAAACTACGAAGAGGAGCTTCGCCACAGAAGAGCGACGAAGAGAAGCTTCGCCCCCGAGGATCTATGACACTCCCAAGGGGCTAAGATGAGGAGCCTCGCCACTGGGGAGCTTTGCGCCTATACTGGATGGTTGATAAGGATTTCCCAAGTGTTTTTGTCTCGACTCTAGCTCTCTTTGTGTAGCGGCTTGTTACCATGAGTCCATAAGTTGGGGGAGCAGCTTTAGAGATGAGATGTAGTCAGAACTTGATGACAATTAAGCAAGTTATGGAATCGATTCAAGTGATGAGCTGAGCTCCGAACTTGCTTACTTGCAAGTTACGGGTGTAGCTTGGGTGGCAAGCGGAATATCAAACTCCTTGTATGGAGTTAATGAGTTATTGGAGTAGCTCGGGTAAGGATCAGTGCACTGAACTTGTTGTGCAAGAGGGAGGCCACTTGGGAGATGAACGATGTGAAGATGAAAGTCAGGCATTAGGAGAGGGTTGTTTGAAAGGCAAGTTTATGGAGCTGCTTTAGGGATGAGCCGAGCTCTGGACTCGCTATGGAAGCCACTCGGGGGGCAAGCGGGATGAAGAAGATCGTCAGCCTCTAGGGAGAGCCATTCGGGAGGCATGTCTAAAGAGAAGCTATAGGGATGAGCCGAGATCCGAACTCGTTGTGGAAGAAGAAGGCCGCTCATGAAGCATGCAGGAAGGAGAGCATCTCAAAGGTCTAGGGGAGAACGATTTGGGAGATGAGTTTAGGGTGTAGCCATGGGGATGAGTTGAGCTCCAAACTTGCTTGTGGAAGAAATATGACTGTAACCCCTGCTTTTCGTTTTTCGTATCTTTGGTGTATTTTTCTTTCTCTTGGATATTTGTACTCTCTTGTATATTTTTTTCTAGACATTATATTGGAGTTGTTTTCAATATATATTCATTTTTGGCTCATTCTTGGTCTTTTGTGATTTATTTTCGGTTCCTCGATTTGTCTTGATCATTGTTGTTATTTTCGTTCTTCATTTGTGTCTTGT
The DNA here is from genome assembly GCA_017893485.1 of Hemerocallis citrina. NCBI lineage: Eukaryota > Viridiplantae > Streptophyta > Magnoliopsida > Asparagales > Asphodelaceae > Hemerocallis > Hemerocallis citrina. The sequence continues at coordinate 245,175,676 of CM030358.1, forward strand.
TCTCTTTATTCTTGTCTTTGGGTGCTCATGGTGATGTAGTTGCTCATCCTATACCCAATCTTATTGTTTGATCTCGAATTGACTACCAATGCCAAAATTAAAACCCACAATCCTATTTGATATCCTATACTAATTGATCCTAATCAAATCTTATTAGTCTAAACCTATTGCTACTCATAAATACCCACAACCCATTAACCCAATTACCCATCTCATACAACTAAACCCTAAACAACCCTATATAATCTCTTCCCTAACCTAAACCCTAACCCTAATACTAAACCCCCCAGCCTCCTCTCTCTTTCTCCTTCCTGTTTGTGCCAGCCCCATACCCGCACACCCCAACGCCCCCCCCCCCCGGTCGACCACCCCCTGTTCGGCCTGCACCCATCCCGACGCCACCTATGTAATACCCTGATTTTCCTTAATACATAAAGATTATTTATTTTTTTTTCATATGGTATGCTTGTGTAGCATGTGACTATTATTTTCTCCACATGATAAATAAAGTATATTGTTTCCTATAAAGTATTTTTCTTAAAGCCCAATGATGATTCGTTTATTTTCTCTTTTAAAATATTTATTTTGGCCCAAATGAACTTAAGCCCATAAACTTAACCTTTTATTTATTTTCCTACAACCTATTTTGTGTAACACTTTTTCTACATATGAAACTTATTTTTGTACAAATTTTATTAGTGTGAGTTGTGCATGCACGTGCATTTTGCACACACGTGCATTGAACACACTCCTTGGCCGGATTGTGGGTAGTGTAGTGGGATCATGGGCGGTTAAGCTATGTGAGTGTGGGTAGTTTCTCAACCCCCTAATGCATCTCAACCTTTGATCTTGCAACTCCCCAATAGATCTTAGCCCTCCATTCTATTTATCTCCTAGTATAAATACCCCTCTCATTTCCCTATCTCCTTTACACTAAGATTTTCTAAGATTAAGTGAGAGTATTCATGAGTTTGTGTGTGTGCTTTCCTGTGGAGGCCGAGTAGCATCTGAAGGATCGGTGTGGAGCAAAGGAGCAAGAAGGCGTTCTCTACCTTGAGGAGTTTTTTTCGGGATTTCGATTACTTCTTCATATAAGGTGGGTGTTTCTCAGGACTTCTAATGTAGGAATGATACCATAATGATTATGATTGCTACCATGTTATAAAAAGTGAATTGAATGTAGTAGAAATTGCTTGAACATGCTATTAATATTGAGAACGGGACTGTCGGTACAGTCGACTGCCATGTGAGCCAGCCGACTGGTACGAGACACCTTTTTATGATGTGTTGATAAACATGTGTGCGAATGGACTTGATGGTGTGATTACTAAATTGATATTTTTCCCTATGACACATATGATGGAGGGAAGGTAAATGAATGAAAAGAGCTAGTGATGATTAATAACTTAGAATTGTCGGAGCAGTCGACTGATGTTGTGTTAAGTCGACTGGTACTTCAATCTGATTGTGACTATTTGGAAGTTCCATAAATTAAGATATTCCATTATGTAGACCCAACATGATGACTTGAAATTTATATCTTTATCTTCGTAAGGAAGCTATAAATATGTGTGAATGCATGTTTAAGAAATTTTCCCTTGAGGAAGAGATAACATTCGTAACTTGAAGTTTCGTGATTGCATTATTACTGAACAAGAAAACCCTATTTATGAAACATGAAATTAGGTATACTGTAAATTGATATCATGATACAAGTACATGTAAGAACTGTAGATAATCCTTTAATTTGAAAAATGGATCCGTCCAGTCGACCGAATGCGTGTAGCAAGTCGACTGATCTGGACTTGGAATTGTGTTGTTGAAATCCCAGGACAGACGACTGGTGGATAAACAGTCGACTGCCATGTGGACAATATTGTGAACATGAAAAGTTGCGGGACAGGCAACTGGTTGTGTACAACAGTCGACTATCCCGATCATTTATGATGAACCTGTATGTGACTGTATGAGTCGACTGGTGTTCTTCCAAGTCGACTGTACAGAGTGGACTTTGATATATTTGAATTCATGTTATTTGCTGTTGGTAATTGTGAACGTTATGATTTAAGTCGATGGACTCTGTTTATGGCTGTATGAATTATGTGAAATGAATCATAGATGAGAATTGAGAATTAAATAAAAATATGAAAGGCTAAATCATGATAAGAAAGTCTGTGAGACTCAAAAATGAATTATGAGCTGAGGATGCTCAATTGGATATTGTGAATTTGAAATTGAACGAAAGAGTAGCTAAGTCTCCCCCGGCAGTGAAATGAAAAGATATTGAAAAGAAGGCCAAGGTTGGTCATGTGTAAATGAAATGGTAAGTCCGGTTTTTGGTGGAGAGGCTAACTCTAGAGCTTGATTTTTATTCATGATTCTAATCAATTTAATACATAGTGTGGAGGTGATGAAGGTGAGAGAAAAACATGAGTATGAGAGCTAGGGTACGGTACGGGTGTGTGAGCCGCAGAATGCATGCTTGATGAGTCAAGACATGGCGCGGGCACAACTCAGTAATGATCGGACTTTAGTCACGCTTGTGGGATATTTTGGTGACTGCAAGAGGATTGTGTTCAGGGAGGAGGCTGAATTGTCGCAGAATGCATGCTTGACGAGTCAAGACATGGCGCGAAATTCTACTCCAGGGGCCAGGATACATGCTTGTACTCATAGAATCATCTAGGATACTCACTGAAATTACAGAAGTAGAGTAAGTCATGACGGGAGATTGAACCCTACAAAAATGAAGAACGATTAAGAGGCTTACCCTCGAACCTATGTAGTATGGGATGCATAGAATTCGAACAAGTGCGCATTAGTGTCATGTTAATTAAATAAATTGCATTAAGGATTAAGTGCACAATCACGACACGACATCTTTAAAAGTTCCCTTTTATTTTTACATGCTTATTATGAACAAATTGTGATTTTGTTAAGAAATGAGATTCATTATACTGTTTCTGGCATAGAGAGGATGGCCATGTATAATTATCGTCGGTTGAATAAACTGACGTACCCACAGTTTTGTATGCCGGATAAATTACATGTAAAGAGGAATGGATGCATAAAGATCTCATTATGTTGTTGTTCATTTATGTAAATGTTATATATTTTGCTTCCGCTGTGTAAATTTAAATGTAAGATGTTGAACTCTGATGTAAAAAGAAAAGTTTGAATTTTCTTATAAAATTGTACTCAAAGAAAGCGAAAAGATCCTGTAGAACATCTCGAATTCAGTGATTTGGGATTCGGGGCGTTACAACCTAGCCCTACACCCCGATCCCGATCCCTCACCCTTGCCGCAACCACCACTCCACCATCACCCGAGGACTCATCTCTCCATCTCTCTTTCCTGTGTTCTTCCGGTGCCGTCGACTGCAGCCAAGGCTGCAAACCCCCGTCTGCTATCTCTCTCTCTTGGTCTCGCTTTCTCTTGCTTGAGAGTTTGCATGTGGGATCGTGCGAGTTGTTCGTTGATTTGCGGATTTTGTTTGTTTTCGGGATCCATTCTCGTTATTCTTGGTGTTTGTTCTTCGTCTTTGGTTAAGGCAAGTAACTTATACTCAATTCTTTTGTATGATACAAGTCATAAATACCACTTGTAGTGTAGTTGGGTTCTAGAGACAACTCGTGTGTATGCTATCTTAATGAGTATTGTCTCTATAGTTCTATCTTGACCATAGTTGCCTTACGACACATATGATATGAATTAACTTAGGAGTGACCGTTTCTTGATGTGATGTATATGTGAAACAATTATGAAAACTTGTGTGCGTGTGAGATCCATGTGATATATTTGTTGTGGACATGTCGTGTACCCTATTTCATGTTGTTTGGACACCTAGTAGACTCTAATTCATGTTTAGTTATCTTTCGACCAAGTTTCGTGTGATTCATGTTGGTTTTGTTCCTAAAGAAAATTCTGTATTTTGCCGATAATCTGTCTTGATCAGTAATTTAGACCATATTAAGGTCAGAATATTAATTTCAGTATAAAATATGAGTTTTAGAGGAATTCGTCTTCTTTCCAACCGCTCTGACCTTGCTCAGTTTCGTTTTATGTGTGAGATATGATTGTTTTACTACAGAGGTGTATTTCATTTCCAGATTTCATTTCTTGATTATTTTGATGACTAACCTATTTTGATACTTGTGCTACACATATTATTTTTGTAATACCCTGATTTTTCATTTAATGAAAAATTATTTATTTTTGCACATTGTGTGCACGTGTAATGTTTTGGTTAATATTTTCATCAAGATGAGTAAAGATATTTTAATTTGTGCTTTTCATTGTTTTGTACAAAAGCCTTTTTCTTAAAGCCCAAAATGTAATTCTTTCTTTTTATTTTTGAAATAACTATTGTTTTGGGCCATTAATTAAAGCCCATGGTTTAATTCTATTTTATTTACAACTTGTAATGTGGAACACCTTTTAAAGACTTTTATTTTGTATTTTGTACAAGTTTCTCTTTTAGGTGACTAGTGCTTGCACGTGCATTTCATGTACACGTGCATGAGCACACCCTTCTTGGCCGGTTTGGGAAAGAAGTGGGTTTAAGTCATGGGTGGTTATCTAGAGTGTGGGTAGTTATTACAACTCCCTAGTGCATCCTAGCCCTTGACCCTATAACTATCTACTAAATCCTAGCCCTCCATCTCACCCAAAATTGTGTATAAATACCCCTCTCTTCTTAAACATCCTCTACACTAAAATCCCTTGGAAGAAGAAATATATATTAGAGATTTGTGAGTGAGAGTTCTTTTGGAGGCCGATCATCTCTAAAGAAGAGCTTCGGTGTGGAGCAAGGAGCAAGGAGCAAGGAGTCGCGCATCGCATTAAGAAGCTTTACTGGATTCAGTTATTTCGTCAATAAGGTGGGTGTTTCTCAGGACTTCTAACGTAGTAATTATGTTATGGCAATAATGATTGTTACCATGCTTGTGAAAAGTAAGTTTAAACATATTAGATTGCCCCGTGTATGTTCATGATGAAAATTGTGAAGGACTAATAATGAAGTAATGACACTGTAAATAAGACCGAAATAGGCCTGTACAGTCGACTGTCACGTGGACAAGTCGACTGGTACGAGGCGAATGTTTTCATGATTTATTAGAAAATTTAATGGGGTACGTGTGATTGCTAAACTCATTTTCCCCACGTTATATATGACTGAGGAGACATGAACAGATGAAAAAGGGAACTAGTGATAATTAGTAAAACTGGAAATAACCCGTACAGTCGACTGCTGATGTGAACAACCGACCGGTATATTGATTTAAATTATGAATAGTCCAGAAATTCCATGAAACGGAGTATTTTTATTGTGATGTTCTAGTGTGCTAAAATGAGATTTAGTATTTCACCTCTGCAAGTAAATGATGAGCAAATGAAAATGCATGCTTAACATTTCCCTTGAGGAAAGAAAATATTAGTTATGTGAAATTATATGTTGTGATGTTAGTGAACAGCTAAGAGATTACATGTTTATGTAATATGAACATATTGTAATGTGACACAATGATGCATGTGAATGGAAGAACAGATGGAAAGATAATTCCTTAAATTGAAATTTAACCTGTTCAGCCGACTTAATGCAACTAGCAAGTCGACTGGGCTGAGTATTAAAATGTACTGTTGAAATCCCAGGACAGACGACTGATTGAATGACAGACGACTGTCACGTGAATGATATTTTGAACATAGAAAATTGCGGAGCAGCCGACTGGCCATGTGCAGCAGTCGACTCTCCTGAGCAGTTATGAAGAACTTGATTTTGACTGAACAAGTCGACTGGACTTTCTCCAAGTCGACTGTCCAGAATACTTTGATATGTCAGAGATCTTATTTGGTTTATGTTAAAGTTGTGAATCTTATAGTTGATGTTGGTAAACTCTATTTGTTGTTGCATGAATTTACATGAAATGAATCATAGATTTGAATTGAGAATTAAATGAATATGAAAGCTAAAGAACATGATGTTGAGGTAATGAAAATGAGTTCATGAGTTGGAAATGCTCAAATTGGAAGTTGTGAATTGGAAATTGAAACAAAAGAGTAGCTAAGTCTCTCCCGGCATTGGAAATGGAATGAAATGAAATTTGAAAAGAAAGACCAAGGTTGGTCATGTTAAAATGAATGAATAAGTTCGGTTTAGTGGAGAGGCTAACTCTAGAGCTTTGATTTTTATTCATGATTCTAATAAAAACTAAGGATTAGTGCATAGTAAAGATGTGATGAAAGTGAGAGAAAAACACGAGTATGAGAACTAGGGTTTACGGTGCGGGTGTGTGAGCCACAGAATGCATGCTTGATGAGTCAAGACATGGCGTGGGCACAACTCAGAATGATCGGACTCTAGCCACGCTTGTGGGATGTTTGGTGACTGCAAGAGGATCGTGTGCCATGAAGGAGGCTGAATTGCCACAGAATGCATGCTTGATGAGTCAAGACATGGCGTGGGGTTCCCCTCCAGGTTTTCTATACACGAGCTTGTACTCATAGATCATCTAGGACACTCACTGTAGTTAAAGTAGTAGATTAAGTCATGGCGAGGGGTTGAACCCTACAAAGATGAAGAACGATTAAGAGGCTTGCCCTCGGACCTATGTAGTATGGGATGCATAGAATCCGAACAAGTGCGCATTAGTGTCATCTAATATAAATAATTGCATTAAGGATTAAGTGCACGATCACGACACGACATCATTAAGATTTTCCCATTTACTTTATTTTGAAATGTGAACAAGTTTGTGATTTGTTAAGAAATGAGAATCGTTATACTGTTTCTGGCATAGAGAGGATGGCCATGTATAATTATCGTCGGTTGAATAAACTGACGTGCCCACAGTGTTGTATGCAGGACAAATGGCATGAAAAAGATTAAAGAGGAACAAATGCTTAAAGATTACTCAATGTTGTTGTACATTTGTTTCATTGTTGTAAATTTTACTTCCGCTGTGCAATGTAAATGTAATATTGATGTAAACTCTGATGTAAAGTGAAAATTTTAAATTTCCTTGTAAAATTGTACTAAAAGAAGCGGAAAGATCCTGTAGAACATCTCGAATTCAGTGTATTTGGGATTCGGAACGTTACAATTTTGATCTAGAACTTTGGTCAGTATTTCTATATCTATCTAGGAATTACCCAGAATTTTGGCGGATTTTATTGATGATTTATATGCCATTTCATGCTTGTTTACAAAAGCTATACTTGCTGGATTTTGTTCGCTGTTCTGCAAAGGTTTGCATTTTCACCTTGATTCCTTTCCCTGTATGAAAAATATTTGTGAAATATGAAGATTAGCATATTTTTTCTATTTTCATCTCCCTTTGGCAGATTTGGATTACCTTTCACGGTTTGCGAGATATTATAATTTTCGTACAGCAGTATTGGGAATTCCAAATTTGCCAAACTATCGTTTCTTGATATTTTCTGATTTTTGATGACTAAACTTATCTTACTGGAAAATTATTAAACTTTATATTCCGATACTAGACACATAGGGGAATACCCTAGATTTTTCGTGGATTTATTTAATGAGTTTTCCTACTGTTTTCCTGCTCTTGAATTCAATTTTCTGATTTCTGACTGAACCTATTTTCTGGATTCAAATCAGTTTTGAGTTATGTTTTTGTGAAATACTATATGATTTATTTATATTCGCTGGATTTGGTTGGGAGTCTATTTTCTATACCTTTCGACGGATTCAGTTTTGCATGTTTATAACATCGGGAATTTCAGTTTTACTGCAGTGTGGTTTTGCTGTCCTGAACTAGAGATTTGGTTCTTTTATTCTTTTATGAGTTATTTTGTACTCGTACATGTTTATCTTGTAACTTGAACTTGTTACATGATCATGCCATATTATACTTGCCCTGTTCGTGACACATACATGCTTGTTTGACACTAATAATAAATAACCAAGCCGGAGTTTAAGGAAAATATCTAATAGTGGATAATTCAGAAACGTGTACTCGGAAGAGAATCTATTGATTCTATATGATACTTGAGACTTAGCTTGATACTTGAGATTTGGCTTGATACTTGAGACTTGGCTTGATACTTGAGATTTGGCTTGATACTTGATTACTTGAGGCTTGATACTTCACTCTTGAGGCTTGATACTTCACTCTTGAGGCTTGTTTACTTGATACTTGATTCTTGAGGCTTGTCCCTGAGTACACTGCCCTATATGGTCCACTATGAAATCTAAAACGAAATTTCATTGACTGTAGCAACTATGTGATAAAAGGATGGCACATGAAGTGCTACCTAGATAGTAATAACTACAAGACTTAATACACGATACTTGAACATGATACATGCTTACTTGATACTTGATTACATGATACATGAGACCTGATGCTTAAACATGAAACTTGACACTTGTACTTGACTACTTGACACTTGTCACTTGTTACTTGGTTTCAAGATACTTGATTCGTGATACTTGTTACTTGTTTACATGATACTTGTTCACTTGACACTTGATAAATGCTACTTGTACTTGTTCACCTTACCATGCTAGTTGTTATACTTGACATCATGCTTATTCCATGTTATTAGTTAGCTTTTCCCCATGTATTTGTATCCTGCATTACAAGCGGCCCGTAATTTGCAATTGACGGGTACTTATTTTTTCTTTTCCTCTTCCCTGCAATTATTGAATTGCAGATTATGGATAACAAGTTCCATATGATATTGGTGACATGAAGTATTAGTACTGGATTTTATTATTATTATTATTTTGTAGCTTGCTTGAACAATTGTATTTTGATACTTGGATTTATTCTTGTATTTGGGCAATGTGACCCAGAATTTTGACTTATTCGGATCATGACTATTTGAAATTAATATATTTGGTTTCAAGTATTCTTTTTGGTATTGTGGTTCATATGTGCATGATTGGTTGATTCTTTTGCTTCCGACTCTGATTAGTCTTGTGAATGTTGTAAAGATTCTTGAACAGCTTATGTATGATAAAAATCATTCGCTGGACTTTTGTGTCGTATTCGTATTCCGTATTCTCTTTTGGAAAGCGGGGCGTGACAATGCCGCTTAAGAGGTGGGCAAGACGAAGGGTATCTGGTAGGCTCTAGAAAAGTGTCGTGCAAAAGGGGTGTTTAGGGAGCAGCTCTAAGAATGAGTGGAGCACCATACTCATTGTGCATGAAGAAGGCTGCTTGGTTGGCGAGCGGGATGAAGGGTTTTGCCATGCTCTAGGGAAGAGCCGTTTGGTAGGAGAGTTTAGGGAGAACCAAAGTCATTGTAGAAAGTAATGATTTGTTAGGGGAGCTCAAGTAGCGAGCAGAGTACCTAACTCATTGCCTGGGGTCGATGAGTTGTATGTCTGTCTCTGAAAAAGGGCTAAGAACCGAACTCACTGTCTTGAGTTGCTGAGTTGTGAAGCCCATTGTGTTTTTTTATTGGAAGATGGTTGTGTACACAGGAGGGGACCATCATGATGCTGATGATTGCGAGAAGTCACTGGGGCAGGGTCAGAGCATGGTCGTCCGAGGACTATGTTGGTTAAGAAGGACACGAAGATAGTAAACCTTCAGGGTGCCTTGCATGTGGCCGTACTTGAGAGGGATGAGTTGACCAATGTAGTTCTTGAAAGGTGTTTGGAAGTTTCCCGCTTGAAAGAGGCTAGTCAAAACCACTCATGTAAGGCTCCCTCAAAGTATTTCGCTCAGATTCAGAAGATACAGTTGAAGATTATCGTTCGGGATGCTCATATCAAGGAGAGGTTAGTCTAGAAGGAAGTGGAGATTCATTAGCTGAAGCTGTTACTTGGAGGTGCTAAGTCGTTGGGCACCTCTTGTTCTCGTGAGGAGCATAATTGGGGGAGATTCTTCCACGAGCTGGATTTGCATCCTATGTTGACTTTGAGGACCCCAGAAGATGCTCAGAGCGGAGTATCTGGATTGTCTAGCAAGGTCCCTCGAGCGAAAACAAGGCATGTTAGCAGAAGTGCATCTCAGATTCAATCTTGTTGGATTAGGCCCTCCCTCGAGTCGTTCAGGAGGTAGAGGCGACTCTGCTATGGTCAAGAAAGGTCGCAAGCAGACTGTATCCCTTAAGCGGAACATCCCCTTACCTTGAGGGAGTAAGGACAATTGAGATGGAGGCGGGTAACTTTATTGAACTTAATTTTGATGTACTCTTTGATCCTTGTAATAAGATGAAATGAGAAATCTTCTAAGTGTTCAAGCACCACCTCTTGTCTTGTTTAAGTCATAGTTTACTGTTTATATAGTTTTCATATTGTAAGGGCAGCTCCGTTATAAAAATATAAAAGAATGCTTTAAAGTTTCAGTTTAAAGGGAGATGAGAAAAGTTGATACTTTTGTATATCAAAATGACCAAGCCAATAAAGTATTCTCCATTTATTTGATGAGTCAAAAGCTACCTAGAAGCCTTTTAATCTTCTCTCCATTGGTGATGATGCCTAGCTCAGGCTCTGTCTGTCTTCGCCTCTAGTAGTAAGCCTCTTTGTTAGTGAGTAAGAAATTGGAGATTTAATGTTTTGCTTGCGCTGATCTCTTATATGAAAATAAGATGGTGTTTGTAGTATGTGTCCATTGCAATGGTCTTCTTAAAATAAAACATAACAAAAACAAAAAGATATTATACATTTGTCTTTTTTTAAGGAAAATGTGGAGTAAGGTCATCATGTTTCATTAATAAGATGTTAACAAAACAAATTCAGAATATTGTGCAAATGTACAAAAAGCTACCGAACAGAAAATAAAAACATAAAACTGCCAACATGCATTGGAGGGTGTGACAAATCCAAACATAGAGCAACATATCAAGTACAAACATAATAAAGGAAATCCCCCCAACAAAATCCTAGAGGGTGGCAATCGGGCCTGTGACACTCCACTAAGTTGAGAGTATGTCCAGTCACTATATCCTCGTCATCGCACTGCCTCTGCAATCCTCTCTCACGGTGTCATCGCCGCATCTGTGGTCCTAAAAAAAATAAGATGCATAAAATACTTTAGAGTACCAGAAATACTATTACAAGTCCCATGTAAGTAAAAATTATTTCTATTAAGCCATAAAACCCAGGTTATGACTACAGTGGTGATATACCATGCTTCGTTCATCTCATGACTGACCCTCGAAATCTTAGGACCTACCCATAAATCCTCATAGGTAAGGAAATAATCTTTCATACCAAGGGCCCTTAGGTACTCGACCCAAACATATTTACTTCTATAGCACTTTGTAAATAGATGATCTCTAGCCTTAATGATAGAACTACAAAAACAACAATTGGTAGCCAGGTTCTCTCTTGTAAGGGTTGCATCATTTAGTACTAGCCAAAGAAAAATATTTACTTTTAATGGTGTTTTGGCCTTCTAGATTATTGATCATCAACATCCTCTGAAGTGGATACCATTCTTTTTCAGCCACCAAGATTTCCGATCTGGGCCTTAAGAACATTTCAACCCCCAATTGTATTATATGGTTTGAAAGTCTCCCAATCTAAGTTGAGCTTCCTGACAGAGGTGGTGTCTAAAAGAAGGCATCCACGACCCTATCTTCTAGTTTTGGAAACCATAATGTGTAGTTATATTACTTGATCATATAGATGTGGAAATAACTCTTTCAGGGTATGTGTTTCTGTTAGGATTATGTCTTATATACTTGTGGTTTAGATTAGAAGAAGATACAATGAACCACGGAGGTCGAAGCAGTCGAAGAGTCACAGATGGAAACAGTAAAAGTAGTTGCAGGCAGAGTTTCGGTCGACTGTCCAATGTTGTGGTCGTCCGCGCACCCGACCGCACACTATGCAGTGTTATCCTGAGAAGGGGACAGTTGACCGTACTTGGGTGCAGTCGACCGACCACGGAGCTGTGTTATTTTGAGCCTCAATTTTGGTGATCATTTAAGCCCAATTTTCAACTCCAAGTCAGATCCTACGGCTCATTTTCAGTTACTTCTTCTACATGATATATTAGACGACTGAGAATCAAGACTAACCTCGGGTTCTCTATATTTTTCTTCTATATATTGTTGTAGCCTCAAATATGAGAGGTAGAGAACAAGAGTACTTCATCGATATTTTTTCCATTGCAAAAAGAGACTTGAGAGATAGTTCTTTGTGATTGAATTTAATTTCTTATATTGAGGGAATCATTAATCTCTTGTAGTTGAATATTATATATCTCTATATTTTCCTCCGGATTAACCGAAACCTAATCGGGATTAATCTTTGTGTGTTTGTATTGGATTGATAGATGTATTTGTTTGGCTGTTCAATTGATTCGTCTCATCTAACTCACCTTCCTCATTACTCTAATTAATTTCGCTGCGCTACTGGTGTTCGGTGACATCTTCCAATAGTTTCATACTATGTAACCCACCAGAACTTTCTTTTTTTGAGGTTAAAGGAGAAATAACGCACCGTATCGCACCAGAACTTGATTGAGAGCCGCTAGAACTTGATTGAGAGCCGCTTGCCAATGCATCGTTACATTACATTGTCCGCATATGATAATTTAGTTTTCTGTGCCTGACTCCTATATACATAACTTTTGTATCTTCGTACTGTAAAGTAAATCACCCAATTGAATTGTAAAGTTGCAATCTACATCTGACACTACACTAAAAGTAGAAAAAGACAAAAAGACAAGCTTATAGCTAGGTAGGGAAGGTGGAGAAAACGTAAAACATTAAAAAGGGTTGAACAGAAGGTTTTCTTTCTACAAAGACGTAGACAAACACTATTGCTAGTGCTGAAGCTAAGCTAAGCTAATAGAAAAAACTGACAAGAAAGAGAACGTGTCATGCCATTGCTCGGAAAGAAAGCGTGGCCCTTTGATGACCAGGGAAGGGAACATAAGTGAAGTGACCACCACTAAAATATTCACTCACTCTCCGAGCTGCTCTCAGCCTCATCTCAGCCTCTGACACTCCGCAGTCTCCGCAACGTCCGTTTCTTCAATTCTTCTGTGACAAAAAAGCAAACCTAACCGATCTTTAGGCGAATCCCCAAACAACCCACCACCCACCCCTCTGTACCCTATCCCTTTTAAATATATTTTCATAAAGACCATCCGATATTCATATATTAGGGATTTTTCTATATGGGTCACTAACAAATATTTTAATTCCATATACTTCACTCACAAATATTTAATTTCATATAAATACTTTTGAGTGAGTTATATGAAATTAAATTTTGTAACAAAAGTGGTTAGTTGGGATTGATTTCATATTATAAGGTGAGTAATATGGAATTAGGAATTTGTGAGTGAGGTAGATGGAATTGAAATATTTGTTAATGACCCATGTGAGAAAACCCCTACATATTAAAGCTACCGAAAAGAATAACAATTAAAAGATGTAGAGAGCAAGCCATATTGATATAGGTAAAAATCGGAGCCACATGATCGCAACATACATCTCAAAACTTTCAAGGACAATAGAGTAATTTTACATCAGCAATAGGCCTACTAGAAGAATAAGGACCGGCTTTAGGCACATTGCTCAACCAGATTCACAATTATGACTTGCTTAATTACAGCCTAAGAATGAGAGATTTACAGCTAATTACAGTTGTTAGTCAATTCCCTCAAAATCAAGAATTAAATAACTAATTATATCCCTTCCTTAGGGGAATCCAACCGAATCTTGATTGAAATAATTCCAGTTCTATCTTCTATAATTGATTCCTAATTTATAAATACTCTCCCACCTATTTAGCCAAAGATAATCAATATTTCCCCGCTAAAAAACGTAATCTTTATTTTAAGTTGATGACATGAGCGTTATAGGGTTTTTCGCTGAAGCCACCACCGGTGTTAAGACTTTTTGCAGGTTTTTGGACTTATCGGTCGTTCAGATCCAGATCCACATGTATACGTTTCCAGCCATCCAGATCCATATCCAGATTAGGGTGATCATCAGCCATCCAGATTCAAATCTTGATCGATTGTCTAGATCGTTGCTTTCTTACTCAAAAAACAAAAACTCGTCATCTGATTGCCCCCACACCAAAATTAGCAGCAATAGACTGGCGTCATCTACGGGAAAGCATAGATCTACCTCTCCGATCATAGCTCACCTACCAAAAGTACTTTCAGCCGTGCCTCCTAAAAGAAAGCCGAAAGCCGCTGCTGCCAGCCGCCAAGCCGATCTTCCTCCCTCGCCGTCGCAACCTCCCCCTAGCGAGGCTACATTGGCGAGCTCCCAACTCAATTATCCCATGCCCCGTCCAGCACAAAACTAGGGGTCAGTCTGCAAACCCTCCTCGGCGCACCTTGTGCAATCAGACCTCCGCGAGGTCATCAACGCCTGCTTCGAAGGAGCATATCTCTACCAGCACTTAGATGAAAGGTTCACCCAAGTTGTTGTTTCCTACCCAAAACACCATTAGAGCTAGAGAAGTCCTTCACCTCGACGACAAAGGTTCCGTCGGACACCCTCACCCCGAGGACGAAGATGTTAGAGGAGGCCGACTCCAGTCAGTCGGTGAGAGGAGCCTAACTCCAGTTAGTCGGAGAGCTCCCAAGAACAACGAAGAATAGGTACGCATTACTCGGGCTGAGTTTCGTGACTTTGCCAACCAAGTCACATGACCCTCCATGGTTCCCGGATCAGGAACTGTGAGGCAAGTGATCTGCTCCCAATAACTGAACGAGAAGAAGAGTCCACTAGTCAACTTGATCCAGGGGCGAGAAGATGTGGCGCTCCGCCATCTTCGTGAGATGGAGAACTAATTTTATCGAATCGGCCAAGAGGAGGGTTACCAAAGCAGATGATACCATCTTACCCGACCTCCTTTCACTAGGGCTATACTCATTGCCCTTGTCCAAGAGAACTTCAAGCCTCCCACCTTCGACTCATATGATGGTGAACTGACCATGCAGATCATATCCAGAGTTTTAAAACTCTCATGATGATCCACAGAGCCTTCGACTCACTCCTCTGCAGAACCTTCCCATCCACCCTGAGGGATCAGCACATGAGCGGTACTCTCGTCTGCCTATTAGGTTCATTTCCTCTTTCGATTAATTCGAAGAGTTCTTCCTCACATACTTCATCAGCAACCGCAAAGCTGAGAATAAGAGTGCCTCCCTGCTCAAATTATGGCAAAGGGCAGGGGAACACCTTAAAGACTTCGTCATATGCTTCATATCCGAGTAGATCTATCCCTGTCCTCGATCTAGAGACATTAGCTACCGCGTTCCGACACAATGTCCATGACACCAACCTCAATGTGTCCTTGGCCAAGAAGCCCCTTCGGGACTTCTCCGAGCTGTTACAAAGATGTCCAAAGTACATCAGATCCAAGGAGGTTCTTCACCCCTAGGATCAAAGCAAGCCCCGTCTGGAAATATGCAATGAAACGTGAATGATGAGGGGCCCAAAAAACCCATAAGGATGGGCCAAGCCAACATCACCCCTCTCTGATCCCTCTCTTCGACAAATTCACCCCTCTAAATACTGACATATCCACTATTTTCATGGAGATAGAAAGAGACGTGCCCTCCCCCCCTCCCCCCCCACCCCCACCCCCGCATATAGATGAATCCAAAAAATCAAATGAGGGATAAGAACCGATGGTGTCGGTTTTATAAGGACCATGGTCATGACACGGAGGAGTGTCGAGACCTCAAAGATGATGTCACCTCTCCAAATACACTAAAATGATAAGGTCGACCCCCCACCAGCTCGAGGTGCTAGAAAGCGCACAAATAAGTATCCAGAGTCCCAACACTCATAATCTATGGTCATTCTCCATTCCATCTGTGAAGGCACTATGGGAGGGGAGTCTAAATCCTCCCGAAAGACATTCGTCAGAGATGTCAGCTCAGTGCACAATGCCCCCCCTCGGCAAAGAGCTAGTGAGTTCCAGTAACTTTCTCGGACAAATATCTCAAAGCATATAAATCTCTCATTGTGATGCACTAGTAATCAGTCTCTCCATGGCAAACCACGAAGTGCACCATATCTTAGAGGACAATGGTAGTTTTGTGAACATCCTTTTCATAGAAGCCTTTGGAGACCTCAAGTTCTCCAGGGATCATCTTAAACCAGCTGGGTACACCCTCCATAGGTTCTCTAGGGTTTTGGTCTAGATCGAAGGAATAATCACTCTTGATGTGATTGCAAAAAACGACCCAACTGTTCGGACTGAAGCCATGGACTTCATGGTCGTGGATTGTGAAGGCCACCTACAATGCCATCCTCAGCCACCCTGGCTTAGTGAGTCTCAATGTCGTAGCTTTGGCCTTCCATATGAAGATGAACTTCTCCACACCGGCTGGGGTAGGAGAGGATAAGGTAAGTCAATAAGTGGCTCAGACTTGTTACATAGCCATACTGGGGGGCTCACTCCTCCCCCTCGATGTATTAGAACTCTCTTAGGAGAGTAACTAGGTTGAGTCCGAGCCCGTGGATAAACCAGAAGAAACCCCCTTCTCCTAAGAAGACTAGTCCAAATGTCTCCAAGTGAGCCAAGCTCTTCCCCACCTAGTTAAAGAGCAACTTGTCAGTTGCATTAGGGAGAACCAAGAATTGTTCGCTATGACTGCCATTGACATGCCTGGAATCTCGGAAGACTTGATCAAGCACCACCTAAGTGTGAACCTAGATGTCAAGCTGGTCCAACAAAAGCGATGCAAGTTCTCCCTCGACAGGTATTAAGCAGTTAAAGAAGATGTCAACAAACTCCTAGTCACTCGCTTCACTCAGGAATTTAGCTGCTCCAGTGGTTGGCCAATGTATTCATGGTAAAGAAAGTCAATGGAAAGTGGAGGATTTGCATTGACTTCACCAACTTGAACAAAGCATGTCAAAGTGACCCCATTCCTCTCCCTAGAATTGATGCCTTGATCTATGCCACATCTGAGCATGAGCTCCTCAGCTTTATCGAAGCCTTTTCAGGGTACAATCAGATCTGAATGTTGCCTCCTGACATTCTGAAAACATCTTTTATCACTGACCAACACCTTTACTGCTATAAGGTCATGCCCTTCAAGCTAAATAGTGTTGGAGCCACTTACTAGCAGTTGGTGAAAAAAGTCTTCAAGGAACAGATTGGACGAAACATTGAAGTCTATGTAGACGATATGCTTATAAAAAGTCTTGAGAAGGATGACCATGTGGCTAACCTCCAAGAGGCTTTCGATGTCCTACTGAAGCACAACATGAGGCTGAACAACTTGAAGTGCACCTTCGGGGTTTCATTAGAGAAGTTCTTGGGATTCATGATTAGCGATAGGGAAATTGAGGCCAACCTAGAGCAAATTCGGGCCATACTTGACATGTTTCCCCTGTTTCACATCAAAGAAATTCAGTAACTCACATGGCACGTAGTAGCCATTGGTCGTTTCCTCTAAAAAATAGGAGACGTGCCTCCTTTTTTCAAGGCTCACTGAGGATTAAAGGGCTTCGAGTTTGGGGGGGGGGGGGGGGGGGCACTCTTATTGAAGGAGTCAGTAAGGTCTGCTATCTATCAAGTGACATGACTCCTTCAATAAGAGTGCACCCCCCCCCCCAAGCAAGCCAGAGTCGGGGGAAGTGCTCTACTTCTATCTAGCCACCTTGGATAAGAACCTCAGTGTCGTTTCAATAAGGGAGGAAGACAAGATTCAAAAGCCAACCTACAATATGAGCAAAGTACTTCAAAATTCCGAACTCCGTTATTCCAAGATAGAGCAGATGGCTTATGATCTAATAATGCTTGCCCGAAAGCTCCACCCTTATTTCCAAGCACACTTTATCTCGGTCCTAACCAACCAACCCTCAAGCAAGTACTTCACAACTTGAAAAACTCTGAGCTACTCATGAAGTAGTCCATCGAGTTGAGCCAGCACGACATTATCTATCAGTCGACGACGAAAATAAAGGCCCATGCCTTAGCCAAATTCATCGTTGATAGCACTATTCTAGATCTTCCCGAGGAAGTCAAAGATCCCCCGGTCTGGAGTGTCAATGTCGATGGATCCTCATGTATCAAAGGAGTGGGGCTGGTGTCATCTTGCTTGGCTCAGATGAGTTCAATCTTCAATACTCTCTCCGTCTCAATTTTTGAGCCTCTAACAACAAAGCTGAATATGAGGTGTTGGTTGCCAGCCCCCTCCTTTCGAAAGCATAATCCCGAAAGATCAAATTATTCAGTGACTACCAGTTTGTGGTGAATCACATCTGAGAAGAGTATAAGGCCAGGGATGATTGGATGGTGAAGTACTTGACCTGCATCAAGAAACTCTTGGCCACATTTCGAGATGCAGAGGTCACTCGCATCCCCCGTAAGGAGAATGGGCAAGCAAATGCCCTCTCAAAGCTAGCTTCCTCCTCTTTCGAATGACTCAATCACACTATGCTCATTGAGGTCCTACTCAAGCCGAGCATCAAAGAGGAAGCTTTGGAACTCATGGTTATCACTCAAACACCCTGAGACAATTGGATGAAACCCTTGGCCGAATTCCTTGATAAGTGAATCCTCCCAGCATAACCTAAAGAAGCAAGGAAGATCCGGGCGAGAACTGAAAGATACACACTTATTGAAGGAGTCATGTACAAGCGCTCCTACACTCTGATAGATGGCAGAACTTACTTGCCTTGCCTCGCCCCTGAGGAGTCCTAGTATTCTCTTAGAGAAGTACATGAAGAAAAAAGTGGTGGCGATATGGGCGTGAGGAGCCTCACACGAAAAAATCTTAATCATGGATATTATTGGCCCTTACTTCTCGATGATGCACAAGAATATGTTCATCGATGCACCCCGTGATAGAAGTTCTCCCCAATTAAGCGGGTGCCCCAGGTCGACCTCTGTTCCATATCAAGTCCAATCCCCTTTGCCATGTGGGGAAAGGATCTACTTCGGCCATTTCCCTTTGCGACCACACACTCCTACACTCTGATAGATGGCAGACCTTACTTGCCTTGCTTCGCCCCTAAGGAGTCCAAGTATGCTCTTAGAGAAGTATATGAAGAAAACAGTGGTGGCAATATGGGGGCTAGGAGCCTCGCACAAAAAATTCTTAATCATGGATACTATTGGCCTTTACTCCTCGATGATGCACACGAATATGTTCACCGATGCACCCCCTGATAGAAGTTCTCCCCAATCAAGAGGGTGCCCGAGGTCGACCTCTGTTTCATGTCAAGTCCAATCCCCTTTGTCATGTGGAGAATGGATCTACTTGGGTCGTTTCCCTCTGCGACCGAACAAAGAAACTTCTTACTTGTGGCTATCGACTACTTCATGAAGTGGACAGAAGCAAAACTATTGGCCTCCATCACCGAATAGAAGATTCAGCAATTCTTTTGGAAGAACATTTTTTGCAGATTTAGGATCCCCCAAATTCTTGTCACCGAAAATATAACCCAATTTGCCGCAAAGAGGTTTCACACCTTTTGCTCCGATCTGGGGATCAAACAATATTTCTCTTCCATTTCTCATCCTGAGACCAACGATCAAGCTGAGATTGCCAATGGACAAATCATTAATGGCCTGAAGAAGTAGCTCGATGAAGTTCCAAAGGGGCAATAGGTCGAAGAGCTCCCAAGTGTGTTATAGTCCTATAGGACCACGAAAAAGAACTCCAACAGGAGAATCTCTATTCAACCTCATATTCGGGTCCGAAGCTCTAACTCCCTTAGAGGTCGAACTACATTCTCCTCGCCTCCTCTCCTTCAATGAAGAATAGAGCTCAAATGATCTCCTGGGGAAACATTGACTTGCTGCAGAAGTTCACAAGAAATTCATTGTACGAAGAATGATCTATTCGCAAAGGGTGGAGAGGTTCTATAACAAGAAGATTTGACAGACAAACTTAAAAGAAGGTGATCTCGTCCTGCGAAAGCTTGAGGGCTCTGAACCCCGCAAGAAAGGAAAGCTCGCTCCCAACTGGAAAGGACCCTACAAGATCTCTAAAGTCATCCACCCAGAAACTTACCAACTTGAAGACCTAGGGGGGCAAGGAGATATCAAGAACCTAGAACATTGTGCATCAAATGAAGTTCAATAAGGGTGCTTAATGCCCTAATGAGGTTCAACAAGGGTGCTTAACGCCCTCCACTAGTTTTTTAAAGATTTGAAATAAATCGATCTTTATAATGTTCAAAGCACGTAATAAAAGCCAACCTCCTAGGATACCACTTAGATTTATGTTTCAAAAAATAAACTTAGCATTTTGTTGTAAATTCTTGCACTGCTCTCTGAACTCCAAACAATAGGCGCAGTGCTCAGCTCTTTCCTGAGCTGTGACACTACCTCTCCAAGAGCAAGTTCGGAGTCCAACTCGTGACTCGAGCTACTCCCATTTTGGAGCTCAACTTATCACTCAAGCTGCTTTCGTAACTCACTAATTCTCAAACAATAAGTTCAGAGTCCAACTCGCAACTCGAGCTATTCCCACTTCGGAGCTTGTCTCGTCACTCGAGCTGCTCCTGTAACTCGCTAACTTTTAAATAGCAAATTCGAAGTCCAACTCACGACTCGAGCTACTCCCAATTTGGAGCTTGGCCTGTCGCTCTGTCGCTCGAGCTGCTCCCTCAACTCGCTAACTCTCAATAGCAAATTCAGAGTCCAACTCGCGACTCGAGTTGCTCCTACTCCAGAGCTCGGCTTGTCGCTCGGACTGCTCCAGAAGCTTGCTAACTCTCAAACAGAAAGTTAGAAGTTCAACTCGTGACTCAAGATACTCCCACTGCAGAGCTCGGATTGTACCTCGAGCAACTCCTGCATCTCACTAACTCTCAAATAGCAAGTTCAGAGTCCAACTCGTGACTTGAGATACTCCCACTTTAGAGCTTGGATTGTAGCTCGAGCTTCTCCCGCAACTTGCTAACTCTCAAATAGCAAGTTCAGAGTGCAAGTCGAGACTCGAGCTGCTCCCACTTTGAAGGTCGGTTCATCACTTGAGCTGTTCCCACAACTTGCTAACTTTCAACATCAAGTTCAGAGTCCAACTCGTTATTCGAGCTACTCCCACTTTGGAGCTTGGCTTATCACTCGAGCTACACCACAACTCGCTAATTCTCAAATAGCAAGTTCAAAGTCCAACTCGTGACTTGAGATACTCCTACTTCAGAGCTCAACTTGTCTCTCGAGATGCTCCCAAAACTTGCTAACTCTCAAAAAATTAGTTCGGAGCCCAACTCGTGACTCGAGCCACTCCAAATCGGGAACTTGTCTTGTCGTTCGAGCTGCTCCCGCAACTCTCTAACTCTCAACCACAAGTTCATAGTCTAACTCATTACCCGAGCTGCTCACATAAATTGTAACTCCGTATGACAGACCACAACACAAAAGAGACATAAAATAAATAGAAACAAGTGCACAGTCTTTATTTTATATGAAAGTTCTAGTATAAGTATGAGAAGCTAAACACACAAAATATATTTATCTCTTAACTCAAATCACATATAACCTCGCAAAAGAGGTATGTTTTGGTTTAGTTACAAGGGCCACCTCTGATGCCTCCTCACCACAGAGGTCACCCCTTGGCCACTCAGATCATCTGAAAGAGGTTCCAACCCAACTAAATGAGCCTGAATGAAACGATGGAAAGGGGGTAACGCCCTCTCAGTAGATGCTACACTCATCATGGCCACTCTGCTTTGGGCATCCCCTAAATTCCTCGACGCTGCTCGAGTGCTCGAGGTTAGTTCTTGGGCCATTATCCCTAGACTCGCACCACTAGAACAAGGAGTACTTCACATTGCAGTCCCCTTAGCTTCACCTTCAGACGATAGAACCCCAAGTCCTTCTCTACAAGAAACTCTCTGAGGAAGATTTATTCACCCTGAACCATTCTTCCCACCACATGAGGGCGCATGGAACTACCAGGATGAGCCTCTTATGGTTCGGCAAGCTCCAAATCCCTATCGACTAACATCTCCTTCAGATGTTCACTTTCGAGTGTGGTCTCATTCAATGAGTGGCGAAGATGAACAAATCAGCATTCTGGGGCCCCTCCGGTGTACACAACAATCTAACGACACAAACAATAAGTTACAATACAGACAAGTACTAAAACACTTAGCTTTGATTTTGAGAAGTTTTTAAAATCCAACAAAATGCATCGAAAATTTACATTTAAGGGTACGACACAAAAAAAATCATTAATTCGGAAAAAGGTTCAAAGCGGTGGACAATCCGCTATTCGGCAAAGTTACAAACAGATAGAGGTTCGAGCATTGGAGTCAAGAGAGCACCTCTTTGCCCGCGATTGGGGTCTATGGAGGCCCATCCCTAACACCCTCTATGGAGGCTCTGAGGTAGTCTCCTCCCTAACCTCTTTGGGTTAGCCCTTCTCCTCGCCGCTCCAGCTCTCCTCGGAGACCACAACTACCTCACCCACCGTAAGGCCGAAGTGGTATCCCTCGCTGGTGAACTAGTGACCCGCTCCTCCACATCCTTGAGGGCCTTGTTATATCCCTGATCTTGGGCACCGGTGATCATGTTCACGGCCTCGGTTCGATGCTCACCATCTCCTCCTGCTTTTTCTCCTATCAATTTTCCTTCTCCTTCAGCAGCCTCTACTGCTCGGTGTTGAGCGAGGAGACCTCCAGCTACATGGCATTCTCCCTCTTTTTAGAAGATTCAAGTGCCTCTTTGGTGACAAGGCACTCCTCATTGACCCACGTGATTCTCCCCTTCAGTAGCTTCGTATCGTAGTCATAATGCCCCTTCATCTCGCCAGCCTCGAGAGAAGCCTGTAAAAAGAAACTCCAAACACTTAGAAAATTGATCAAGTAAAAATTAAAAGGATGAAGGAGCTAGCTACGTACCACAACTTGGGCTTGGGAAAAGTTGAACTAGCTGGAGAAGAAGGTCTCATAGGCCAATGTCTCCCGATCTCAGGGCAGAGCTAGGTTGTTTATGACCTCGACCGTGACCCTCCCTCGGTCATCATGCCAGCGACTGTCACCTTCCAGTCGGGATGATAAGTCGTTGTTGCCTAGGGGGTGAACTCTGAGAGGGGGGCTTGAACGAGGTCAGCGGTAGAGAGAGCCGTGGGTCTCAGTGCCACCCATGTTGACCTGGTGGGAGAGCCCTCTACTACCAACAACGCCTTTTCTGAAGGTCAGGAAGTGGAGGTAAAGCCTAATGGCCTCTCCGAACCTTGGACTTGTCAGTGACCCTCTCGCTATAGAGCTTGGCCCTACGAGCATTGATCTCCTCTTGGTTGATCATCTCTGTAAAAAAAAAATATAGACAAAGTTAAAAAGAAGCTTACGAAGTGGCACGAAAAAATATCATACTAGGGTTCGTCGAACTCAGTCCCTACTTAACCAAGTGCCTCTCCTTCACGCACGTCCAAACCACCACCTCGGGAGGATATGTGGTCGCACGCCTCTAACTCCTGCGCACCACCAAGTACTTCAACGTGTAGTCCTTTATGAAGTCAGGTTGCCCTTGAACTGCGTGCCTCCAAATCTGTGGGAAATGTTAATATTGACCTATCCAGCTTCGAGAGAGCTAATGCCATATCACCTGCCGAAGATCTCGGGGCTCGACAGCACCCCCATTCGTCCACACCATAGGACAAGCTCACTATATTTATCTAGGAGTTAGGTCCCAACTGCATTGGGTTCACCTCGAACCAATTGAGCACCTTTTTTTATAAAAGGGTGGACCGGCAGGTGCTAGCCTGAGCCAAACGCATCAAAGGGCAACATTCAAAACCCAAGGGTGAGGATGCTGGTGGGTAGGATCCTGGGACCAGGGATAAGCTACTCGTAGTCCCTTAGAATGAACTAGGCGTTCCGAAGAATCAGAAGATCCTCTCTTAATAGAATTTTTGGATTTAGTCTGCTTTGATCAGAGCCCTACCCGCAGGCACTGAGGTCCAAATCTCAACAAGCCCTGAAGATCCTCAGGGTACACCCGAACCAATAGTGGAGATTGAAAATAGAGGTGCTCCAAACTACCTTCCCTCAAATACTCAATGGAATCCTCATTCACCAACGAGTTCACATATGAAGACTAATTTCCTTTTCCCCTTACTGCTCGGTGCTTTAAGAGCCATGGGGCATGTTGGTGTATGCCCTAGAGGCCAGTTGTGTATTGAAATTACTAGTTTACATTGCATCATAACATTTATTTCTATTGAGGTATTTTATTTATTGTGAATTAAATTAACATAATAATGTCCTTAGAATAGTAAGTTCAATGCTATGGGATATCAAGTGCATGACTTGATTGGAAGATCCTATTGACTGAAATCATAATACCTTTCTTAAATGTTCCTAGTTAAGTATTATTGTGAATTAGGACAATGATAATACATAGAGACTAGTGTGTGCGTAGACTAATGATCATTCTCACGGGTCATGAATATGAGATATCAAGTCTTCACATGGATAAATATTAGAGTAATAATGGACTGGACTGACCCACGATGAGAACGCTGCATGAATCGTTACGTGAGTGTCATAAGCGGTTCTCACAGTGACCATGGTGTACGCAATCCTTTGACTTAAAGTCACTATAGTTCCTTCAAATGTTGCCTGTAATAAGGTGATTATAAAGTCGAATATTGGATATAATACAAATCATGCAGAGGGATGTGAGAGACTTAGATAGGATTTGTCCTTCCTAAATAACAAGAGTGATATCTAAGAGCCCCTTGATTGAGTGAGACTGCAAAATACATGGCCATGCTCAAATGAGTCAATATGAGATATTGAGATCATTTATTTAGTAAGTCTACTCGGACATAAATAAACCAAAGATTAAATTTGCTGCTAGTTTCGGTATGGGAGCAAATAGATGATTTATGAATTCTTCTAGAAATAATAAAAGCAAACTTGTTGATTTCTTACCGGTGTTTGGCTGTTTCTCGCCATTGCTGCTAACTTGCAAAAAGTTTGAAACTCCGGGATAGATCCCGATGACGAACCCTCTGACGCTCAAGTCAGTAATCAGGAAGATTATGAAAGAGCGTTTGTGAAAAAAATACTGATTACCTTCTTTATGGTGGGGCTAGATGGGTATTTATAGTCGCCTTTAGAGACAGTTTAGAGATAATCATTTATCTTTATGTCTCGGTGTTTTTGGATAAGCAAGAGAGTTTAAATCGTTTCATGATAAAAGATTTGGTTTAAACCATCTCTTAGAGATAATCATGAATTTGAATTACTCTCTAAATATTCTGGGTTTTTTCATAATGGGCTATACCCTGACCCAGTAAGACAGACCCATTTTTGGGTTATTAGGCTTGGAATAGACCCACTTCCTATTTTCGGACCCGTTTATAGGTGAAATTACCATTTTACCGCAGAGAGCTTTATGATTCGTGCCCAATTTGAACGGTCCCGATTTAGCTCTATTTTTACTCATATCACAAGTCCCCCACTCCTGAAGACTGAGTTTTACAACCTTCAATGAGTAGTTTGCCTGTTTCTGATGGTTTATAGAATTTATCGGCGTTCTCGGGGACGTTTCGAGCTTGCTTGGAGTAAGACGAAGCTTTCCTGAGTTTGTAAGATACTCAAAATTATTTTTAGAATTTTCTGTATTTTTTGTTGAATTTTTTCAATTTTTAATCATTTTTTCGAATCTTTTTATTAAATTTTCGAATTTTAACAATTAATTTTCAAAATTTTAATTAACTATTCTATATTAATAATTATTTTCTCAAAATTTAAAAATATTTTTCTGAATTAATAATTATTTTTAAAATTTTAATTACTTTTCCTGAATTTTTAATTATTTTTAGAATTTTTTAAATAAAAAATTCAATTTAATAATTAAATAAAGGAATTATTAAATTACCTGATGACGTGGCAAAATATGGGCCGTTAATCATGATCGGCTCGGAGTTCTGAAAGATCGAACGGTCAGGATCGGCAGCGTGACACGTGTCCTTTGACCGTTGACTGTTGACCATTTTTGCGCGATTTCGTGTTCGGGAATGCGTTTGCTCGGGGTACGCCACAAAAGAGCTATGGTGGCTCAGTAGTGTGACATGTGTCCTTTGGCCATTGACAATTGACCATTTTGCCCAATTTTGCGTTCAGGGATGCGTTTGCTCGGGGGTTACGCCACCGAAGAGCTATGGTGGCTCGGCAGCGTGACATGTGTCCTTTGATCGTTGACTATTTTTGCGCAATTTCACGTTCGGGGATGCGTTTGCTCAGAGTACGCCACCAAAGTGTTATGGTGTCTCGACAGCGTGACACGTGTCCCTTTTGACCGTTGATAGTTGACCGTTAACAGTTTTTGTGTGATTTCACGTTCGGGGACACGTTTGCTCAGAGTACACCACCGAAGAGCTATAATGGTTCGGCAGCGTGATGCGTGTCCCCTTTCACCATTGACCGTTGACCAGTTAATGATTTTTGTGTGATTTCATGTTCGGGGACGCGTTTGCTCGGAGTACGCCATCGAAGAGCTATGGTGGCTCGGCAACGTGACACGTGTCCCCTTTGACCGTTGATCGTTGACCAGTAAATGATTTTTGTGTGATTTCACGTTCAGGGATGCATTTGCTCGGAGTACGCCACCGAAGAGCTATGGTGGCTCGGCAGCGTGACGTGTGTCCCCTTTGATCGTTGACCGTTGATCAATAAATAATTTTTGTGTGATTTCATGTTCAGGGATGCGTTTGCTTGAAGTACACCACCGAAGGGTTATGGTGGCTCGGCAACGTGACACGTGTCCCCTTTGACCATTGACCGTTAACCAGACAACGGTTTTTGTGTGATTTCACATTCAGGGACGTGTTTGCTCGGAGTACATCACCGAAGAGATATGGTGGCTCGGCAGCGTGACGCGTGTCCCTTTGACCGTTGACCGTTGACCAGAAACAATTTTTGGTGCTGCATGAGATTCCCGCCCTTTCGAGTTTTGGTGCTTTGTATTCACAACTCTTTAGGCTTTTAGGGGTTTTGGGGGCTCAAAGGTCTCAAAAGCCCAAACGTCGTTCCCTCTTCTCTATATGACCTCACCACCCCCACCCCCACCCCCCTTCATTTTCTCACTCTCTTATTTAATTTTTGAAAAAGTTTCTTTTGCTCCTGGGTGGTTTTGCTAGCGGTCGCGGCCAGGTGGTTAACTTTCTGGCGAGCTATTCCGGCCGCAGTAGTCACATAAAGGTAAATATATATTTTTCGCTTATATATTTTATGAGATTTCTAGGGTTTCCTCGGGGGATGAGACCTCCACTTCGAACCACAAAGGGGATCAGCAGTTGACCTTCCCCCCACAGAAGATAAAAGGAAGAGGGTGGTAGGGTCAGTTATTGCCGAGACAGTAGTAGAAACGGTGAGGGAAGCGGGGGAGTTGGGTAGGCTTCTGTGCCCCTTGACAAGCCTCGATGGAGTTCGAGATTACTCTGACGACATTCTGGCCAGGGTAGTATACGAATGTTGGTATCGTACGAGGAGAATAGGCCACAGGAGCATTTCGAAGTCGATGACATCCCCTCAATACTTTTAGAAAGGGACTTGGTATGTATCCGAAAGAGTTTCGTGATACCGAGGGGGTTCGTACTTCTCCTTCCAGGTCTGGGAGTGAAAGCGTGTGCGCCAACCTCTCCCGACATGTGTTTTTTCCCCTTCGACGCATTTCATGCCGACCTTCGTCTGCCCCTTCCGCCGTTTGTGACCGAGGTACTGAAGTGGTATTCTTTGAGTCCGGTCCAACACATGCCAAACATGTGGTGGCATGTCAACAACTTTATTCTTTAGTGCCAGGCAGCGGGGGTCGAGCCTCAACTTAGTGTACTCCGGAGACTTTACAGAATCCATCGAAAGATCAAGACGGGGTATAAGTATTATTTTTTGCCGCATCGGGGGGGGGGGGGGGGGGTGAAGCTGATTGACAATCCTGAGTCCATCAAGTATTGTAAGGAGAACTACTTTTTGATTCGGAGAAGCGCACCGTGGGAGATTCCCACGTAGTGGAGAGAGGAGGTGCCGAAGTAGGCGAAAACTGAACCGGTGTTGAGTCCGGAGGAGGATGAGGTGGTTTTAAAACTTCTGAGCCGTCTTCCTCTGTGTTGGACCCTAGTATGCATCTTATATTTCTCCGTATATTTTTTTTGTGTAAACTTGTATATCTTAACATGCTAATTTATTCGTTTCTCACTTTGCAGAAGCAGCGGGCATGGACTTCAGATCGATGTTGTTCGATCGAGGGGGCCTAAGTAGCAGGGCACCTGATGGGAATAAGAAGAAGAGGACTACCGCGGGACCCTCGTCCACCAAAGCTGCACGGGGCTAAGGGCCCACCACTCCATGGGTCAATTTGGAATCTCCCCCCTTTGCTTCTCTGCCCCGTCTACCGGGGAGTTCATCCTCGATGCCGCACTGGCCCTAGAATCTCTTCCTCTTACGACAGTGGTGGAGGTGATTCTCACCGAAGAGCACAAAAAGCTCTTCGTCCCTGACTGGAGCATGATGAAGCACGACGGTTTCCTAGGGGATTCCACCATGTGCATGCAGGCGGTGCAGCACTTGGCGACCTTGAAAGACCGAGCTGCGTGGAAGGCAGGATCAGTAGGAGACAACGTCCTCGTGACAGCCAGGGCAAATATGTCGGTACGTTCTATCTTGAACTTCATGACTTAGAATTTTTTCTTATGTCTTTCACACTTAGAATTTTTTCTTGTGTCTTTGTAGATCACTTGACACTTTAGTCATCTACTGGAGCAGTTTGCCGAGCAAGAGAAAGAGCTCAAGGCGGCGAGCGACAGGGACCGGTCAGAGCGAGTGAAGACCACGAAGATGTATAAAGAGGCAAAGTGCTTAGCGAAGTCTCAAGTGGTTCAGATAAGTCTACTTGAGTCCGCGCTGGCGAAGGCGAATGAGAAAATTGCCTTGAAGAATGAGTGAGCAGATAGAGAGAGAAAGAGATTGCCGCGAAGGCGATTGAGGCTGCGAAGAAGAAGAAGGAGGAGACTGTGGAAGCGATGAGGGTCGAAGCGAATGGACACTTGCGCTTGAACATGGAGCAGTCGTACGCAAGGGTGCTCAAACATGTAGAAGCGCGCGTCCTCGGGTTCGATTGCTCCGGGTATAGTCTGTACGACCCCATCGACGGCGAAGAGGAGGAGGAGGGCGAGGAGGAAGAAGAGGAGGAGGACGTTGTGGCGGACCCCCAGTTGGCTATAGCGGCGGTGCCGGAGGTGACTGAAGGGAGCGGTCACGAGCCCACACCCCCTGCAGATCAGTTTACCGAGGTGGTCCCTTGACCTCTTTTGTAGTTGCACCACATTTATTTTTTGTTTTTGTTTTCTTCTTCTTCTTATTCTTTTGAATGCTTTTGTATCGATGCCCAATAGCGGACTAGCCACCGCTTTTGTATCTTTACTTTAGCAATGAAAAAACTCTTTTAGGGTATCTTCATTATGTATGGCAGTGAAATTCTCTCTTTTCTTTCCTAACTTAGAGCTATCTTGTAGCTTCCACGCTTCATCTTAGAGCTATCTCGTAGCTTTTACACTTTAAGTTCGAGCTATCTTGTAGGTTTCACACCTTCAAGTTAGAGTTATCTTGTAGCCTTCACACTTTAAGTTACAGATATCTTGTAGCTTTCACGTCTTCAAGTTAGAGCTATCTTATAGCTTTCACACTTTAAGTTAGAGCTATCTTGTAGCTTTTCACACTTTTAGTTAAAGCTATCTTGTAGCTTTCTTGTCTTCAAGTTAGAGCTATCTTGTAGCTTTCACGTCTTCAAGTTAGAGCTATCTTGTAGCTTTTCACACTTTAAGTTAGATCTATCTTGTAGCTTTCACGTCTTCAAGTTAGAGCTATCTTGTAGCTTTCGCACTTTAAGTTAGAGCTATCTTGTAGCTTTAAGACTTAGTGCTATCTTGTAGCTCTCATACTTTAAGTTAAAGGGATTTATGCTTCTTTCTTTGGTTGGCAGGTCTTTGCGCTCCATGTGCATGTTTCTCAGGACAACGGGACATCGCAACTTCGTACCCAGCTCTTTATTACTGAGTTGGGGCTCTCTCAGTCTCGGGAGAGAATTTCGAAAGCCGAAGCGGAGCTCAGCAACTTGAGAAAAGTGTTATCCCGTCGAGAGATAGCAGCGAGCTCGATCAGGGAATTACCCCCTGTTGGGGTAGAAGATATTCCTTCGAGGGAGGCAACTACTCGAGAGTCTTCACGGGTTAAACTCCTTCGACAGTCCCTACTTTCAGCCAGCACTGAACGAGACAGGTTGAAAAACGTGGTGCTCGAAAGAAGTATGGAGGTCGCCCATCTTAAGAGGACCATTCTCGTGTTTTCCGTGGGGAACGTGCCCCGTTTGAAGCTTAAGGTGAAGGATGATTCTCTCAAAGAGATGGAGGTTCACCAACTGAAGAAGCCTCTTGATGGTGGCAACGTCAGGAGCATGTTGTGCTCGTGAGAGGACCGTGCCCAAGGAAGGTCGTTTCATGAGTTGGCTTTCCATTTGCCTGAAGTCCCACGAGTCCCAGGGGATGGTCAGAGCGGAGTAGCTGGTCCGTTCAGCGGGACATCAGTTGGAGGGCCGCTAGAATCATGGGGCCTGATGGTATGACTCGGCTTGTGGGTCTAGAGATCTCTTCAGAGGGGTCGAGAGAACGGCATAGCGCTTTTCAGTCGCACATATCTCTCAACAGGAGCATCCCTCTTTCCAGAAAGAGTTAGGGTGATCCTTAGAGCTTTGTAGGAGCTTTTGTCCCAATAAAACTTGTAACCCCGGTTTTTTGTTATGAAATAAGATCTTCTCAACACTTGAGCAATGTTGTTGGTAGTTGTGCCTCTCTGATGTTGTAATTGGTTTTTTTGTTAGAATAAAAATCCACTAAGTATTTAAGTGTTATTTTCTATTCATTGGATAACTAGAATGTCATGAGTTTTGTTTAAGAGTTTTCGCACTTGCTCGTTTGCAAGTGGCTAAACTGGCATCGTACCAAGTATTGGACTCCAAACTTTCGAATGGTAAGCTACTTCGCACTTGCTCATTTGCAAGTGGCTAGAGTAGCATCGAATCAAGTATTGGACTCCGAACTTGTCGTTTGAGAGTTTTCAACAGTTGTGGGAGCAATTCTGAATGGCAAGCTACTTCGCATTTGCTTGTTTGCAAGTGGCTAAAGCGGCATCGAACCAAGTGTTGGACTCCGAACTTGTTGTCTAAGAGTGGTCGTACTTAGGGTGTACGTTTCAAAACAAAACAATCAGTTTTTGACAATAGCTTTTTAGAAAAATAAACTGTACTTTTATAAGGGAGAAAACTAAGTGGTTGCCTCTAAGTTGCGAGTCTTTATTACATGGAGATGAACAAAAAACAACGGAAGTAAAGAAAAAACAAAGGAAACTAGTTCTCTTGGAATTTCATCAAATGCTCTGCATTCCAAGTTCTCGACACTCTCTGCCCCCCCCCCCCCCCCCGGGTCTTCAAGTTGATATGCACCAGGATGGACAACTCTGAAGATCCTGTACAGCCCTTCCCAATTTGGAGATAGTTTTCCTTTCTTGCCCGAGAAAGAGATTGATAACTTTTTAAGGACCATGTATAGTTCTTTGAGATTTGTGGGGTAGACTTTCTTGTTGTAGGACTGCTCGACCCTACGTTGATAGATCTGTTGGCAAATGGATGATCTTTCTCGAATCTCGTCGATGAGGTCAAGATTGCCACTGAGGTGGTTCGAGTTTTGTTCTTCGTGAAGGCTAACAGGCGGGGAGAGGGTAAGCCAACTTCAAGTGTGATGACGGCTTCTGAGCTGTATGTCAAGTTAAACGGAGATTCTCCTGTCGGGGTTCGTTTAGTGGTATGGTAGCTCCAAAGCACATTGGAAAGTTGTTCAACCCACAACCCCTTTGCAGATTTGTCGAGTCTCTTCTTTAGGCCAGAGAGAATTGGCGGTTGGCGTTCTCTGCCTAACCATTGGATTGCGAGTGGGATATTGAGGAGAATCGCTGCTGGATGCTGAGATCCGCACGAAAGTTGCGGAAGACCGCCCCTGTGAATTAGGTCCCGTTGTCAGCCATTAGGATCCGAGGGATGCCGAATCGGCAGATAATGTTCTTCCAGAAGAACTGCTGGACCTTGTTTTCCGTAATTATTGCTAAAGGTTTGACTTCAATCCATTTCGAGAAGTAATCGATCGCAACAATAAGGAACTTCTTCTGACATAGCAAAGGGAATCAGATTAGATAAGCAGGATAGCTCGGCTTGATGCAAACACCGAATGGATGAGAACCTCTGACAGGGGGCGCACTGGCGAACTTGCTGCTCGGCATCACTAAGGAGTGTGGGCCAGAAGTAGCCATGATTCAGGATTTTTCAGGCGAGGGACCTTTGTAACAACCCTAACTTTTTATGCAAAATTTCTATCATAAATAAAATTATATTTTTGAATTATATTTTGAATTAGTTTTATATGTGTATATGTATGTGTATATGAATGAATTGTACTTATACATAATATTGTACATCATACTTATGTTGTATTTATTAAAAATGCAAACCAACACCTCCCTTGTCATGCATGAAGATCTAGCCATCCATCAATTTCTCATCTTTGATCCAATGGTTTAGAATTAAACCATGGATTATCTTCTCAAAACCAAGAACAAGAGCTCATGGTTTTTGAAAACCATATTACACTTGGCCTCTCCCTCTCACTCCCCTCTTTATTTAACCCTCTCACACTCTCTCATTCTCACTAATTCTGAAATTTCCGAAGAGAAGAAGAGAGAAAGAGAGAGAGATAAAGAGAAGGAGCCAAGGAGAAGAGAAAAAGCCGAGGGTTGAGCAATACATTTGGAGTGGTGATCAAGTAGGAGAGTGAAGACCAAGTCAACCCTCTCAAGCTTCATTGCAAGGTGGGTATTTCTAAGCTTCTTGATTTGTTTAATGATGTTATTTTGATAGTATGAAATATTTGTAGTAACTGAAAGGTACTTGCATGCAAGAGATTGAACACTAGTAACTTGATTCTTGCCAAAGAAACCCAAAACAGAAAGTCCTGATGAAAGATGAAACTTTACTGTTAGTTCGTGGCTAATAACTTGAAATCTACTTGTTAGATTAACCTGAAATTTTTAGGAGATATTTGTGAATGTGTTAAGCATCTCCAGTAATGTTTTTAGATTTACTGCGAATTAATAAAATTCGACAATGCATGCTGGTCAGAAACAGTACTGGGTAATTTGTAACTTTCTATTATGAAATAAAACATTTATATCTCACTGTGTATTTATGATAATAATCTGAAATTAAATTATGTTGTTCTTCTATATGTCTAGAGCTTAAGTCTTATATTTCATGCAATTTGGACATGTATAGCTATTGTAAATAAATCTTGCAAAAAGACTGGTTGTTCAGGTAGATATGAGCTGCTGCCATTGGAACTCTATTTTTTACTGAACTTGTAAAAGGCATATCTCCTAAACTAATAAATGAAATGACTTGATTCTTTTGGAAAATGTTGTGTATTCTTGTTAGGAAATCACATCTTAAGTTTCATGAGTTTCTGAAATAATTTGATATATTTACCCTAATTAATACTGAACATTGCACAGTTTTGCTTTGTTCTGTAAATAACTTGCTGCTTGTTAAATAAGCTTAAATTCGAGCATGTTAACCCCTAAACCAGTAAAAATGTCCAACTAAGAAATTGTAGTACATACATAGGTATTTCCAGAGAGCCTAAGAAATCATGATTTGGATTTGTATTTGATTTTATATGATTTATTTAGTGCACTGGTTTTGTCAGACCTAAACCAGTAATTTCTGTTTGATATAACATTGATGTGATTGGGCTTGCTTTTACTCTTTGAGAGTTGTGCATGAAAATTCTAGGCTATAATGAACCTAGATGCTTGTGTAAATGCTCTTAGGCTGAGTTGTGACATTTTTGACATGTCACTAGTGATTCTTAGTCACTAGTAGTGAGCTAAGATACATGTTTATTGTTGTTAAGGTTGGAGTTAATTGTTGACCACTTTTGAGGTCTCAATCTAGGACTTGCTTGTGTTTAAGTTACTTAGGGTCACTTGGTAGAGTTAGAGATCCTCGGATTCAAGTCCGTTTATGTGAGATTTGGGTCGGCCAGTTTAGAGACCCGTGACCCCCGTACGTGTTGGAGCGACGACTCGGGCGCCGACGTGCCTGCCATCTAAGGAGGGGAATACAGTATCGTAGGAGCTACCATTTGTCGAGAGGACATGGAGCGCGATGATTAGTGGGAGCAGCGATTTGTTCGGGCCGAGGTGGCGTGCGACTCCAAACGTGACGAACGGTGGTGATCGATGTAGTCGATTCGCCAGTCTTCATGGGCCCATGTAGTTGGTCGGGCTTGAGAGCCCAGTTGGACCCTGGTGCAGGGTTGGGTTAAGTTCAAATGAGTAAGTTAGAATGAAATAGAACTTAACTAGTGGTTATAAAACATTTGGTTGTGACCTCAGGATTAGGTGAGAGACTAGTTGCTAGATCGCCTAGCTAATTGACAGTCGGGTAGAACTAGATCGCCTAGTAAGTTAATAAAGATTGTGGATTGGATTTATCAATTAAGGTTAGTCCGTGAGTCAAACCCTATAATTAGTAACCCCTAAGTTTGGGTCTAGAACTTGATTGTTGACCCTAGTGGTGGGTAGTGACTGGGATTCTTAGCAAAGATAGGATGGGTCAAGATATGGCTGTGAGACTAGGTCGCCTAGTGTTACTAAGTACATATTAATAAAATGGATTATAACTTTAATTAGTGCAATTAAAATTTGGTAAAATAGTAGTAATGATAATAACTCAACATAGTTGTAGAGTTAACCCTATTTTATAGTTGTGGCCTTAGTCGTGGGCATCTTTTTGACACCACCTGCATTGGGAGAGACATAGGCAGGTCGAGTCTTCATGTGTGTAAGGACATGCACTAGTGGGTGTTGTGTTCGCCTATCAGGAGGACGCATGGCATCGTCACGTCTGGCCAAGTCCTAAGTTCCGTTTTACTCAGGCGGGGAGTGCCGAACAAGACTCCGGGTAGGAGTAAGGCTCCGCGAATCTCGACATGCGTGCCTATATACCCGTAACAACTTTTGATGACGACTGGTGGGGCGATGTCGTCTCGACTGCAAGTTTGACTTAGTGTAAGGACGAGAACTAGCAGAGAAGAGGGGAAACCATTAGTGTTCTCCATCTCCTATGCTGTTCAACGCAGGCAAGGGCTTAGAGTGAAACTTCGTACGTGGAACTCTAATATCCTTCGCTAGAGGGGGTACCGTGAGGCCTTATGCCTGTATTACAGTTCTTGAAAGAGGTCCGGAAGGAGGAGCTTTCTATGATATTGACATTTTTACGGTAGCATCGTAAAAGAGAGACCGCACGACTACCTCCAGGCATAGTGGGAAACAAAAAAGGGGGTTACCCAGACACCACTATTGACTGCAGTGACTGTGGTGACTGCAATCTATTCATCACTAATGTTTGAGACAGGATAGAGCACAAGATAGATTGCATGGTAGGGATCGAACCCCAATAATGTGGAGAACATTGTTTGTTTAGGGAATGTGTAGTATGGGATGTATATCTCTCCAACCAAGCGTGCATTAAACTAAGAGCATCGTGTGCATTGAGTGTGCATTAGTTCTAGGTCATGCGTACACCGACACTTGTCTTTGCTCACATTTTCTTTGTCATAAAATTTTGTGGTTGTTGGGGTTTGGAATCGCTATAGTATGGCATAGAGAGGATGGCTGTATATAGCATTGCGTCAGTTGTATTCAACTAACATTCGCACTCTTCAGTTGCAGGACCATCCGCTGTATTGGAGGAAGGAGAGACTCAAGTTGGTTAAAGCATCCAAGTCAAGGCATTGTCCATTTATTGTAAAATTGTTGTAATATTATTAATGGTAATTGTTGTAATTAAACTGGACATTGTAAGATGTAATAAAAGGTTTTAAATTCCTGTGATTTTTGTGTGTTGTGACTCATTTGAAGGAAGATCTTTGAGTAATGTCACGAGTTCCTAGGTTAGGAATTCGGGGCGCTACAACCTTGCTCCCATGTGGGTGCCACCGATCCCTTTATGAACCTCTCTGAGGGCGTACTGGGCTTCCTCGGGAGAGAGATACTACAAGTAGAGTCTGTTGTCTACTTGGGTATAGGAGCGCTTGTACATAACTCCCTCGATGAGAGTATATCGCTCAGCTCTAGTTCTGACTTTCCTAGCCTCTTTAAGCTATGGGGGAGGACTCCTTTTTCGAGGAATTGAGAAGGGGCTTGATCCAATTTTCCTCGTGGGCCTGGAGTGGTACCTCCATTAGTTCGGGGCTTCCTTCCTCAATGTTGGGTCTTAAAAGAACTTCGATCAAAACAGTGCGCTCAAGCCCTTGGAGAGAAAAGGAAGCCAAATTTGATAGGGCATCTGCCGGCCCATTTTCTTCTAGGGGATCCGTAGGACTTTTGCTTCTTGGAAGGTGGCTAACAGCTTTTTGACCTTAGCCGGATACTTGGCCATGTAGTCATCTCTAGCCTCATACTCCCTCGAGACTTGGTTTACCACCAGCAGAGAGTCGCTAAATACCTTGATGCATTGAGCGCCAGCCTTGCATGCTAGGAATAGACCGTCTATGAGAGCTTCATACTCTGCCTCATTGTTTGATGCTCGAAAGTTGATGCACAGCGAATATTGGAGAACAAAGTGATCTGGGCCGATTAGGATAACCCCTGCTCCACTTCCCTCAGCGCACAAGGACCCATCGACATAAATGCTCTAGGACGGAGGTTCCTTGCCTTCCTTACAGGGGTCGGGGATAGTGCTTTCCAATATGAATTCTGATAGGGCTTGAGCCTTGATAGTGGTCCTTGGCTGATAGCTGATATCATGTTGGCTCAGCTCTATGGACCATTTCATGAGGTGCCCCGAACTTTCAGACTTATGCAACACTTGCTTGAGAGGTTAGTCGGTAAGAACGACCACCGAATGGGCTTGGAAATATGGGCGGAGTTTTCGAGCAGCCATGACCAGTGTAAAGGCCATCTTTTCTATCTTAGAATAGCAGAGTTCGGCATCCCGGAGGATCTTACTCACATAATAGATTGGCCTCTGGGCTTTGCCTTCTTCCCTCAACAGGACGGCACTGAGGGTTTGTTCCGATGTGGCGAGGTAAAGGTAGTGGATTTCGCCAGGCTTGGGCTTACGTAGGAGAGGAGGGTTGATGGGATATGTCTTGAGTTGGTCGATGGAATCCTGTTGTGATTGCCCCCACTCAAAATCTTTCGCTCCTCTTAGGGCCTTGAAAAATGGGAGACACTTCTCCCCTGACTTGGAGAGGAAGCGTCCTATGGCGGCGAGGTGCCCTGTGAGCCTTTGTACTTCATTAACGTTGGACGGGGGAGCCATATCTAATAAGGCTTGGATCTTCTCAGGGCTGGCTTCTATGCCCCTCTCGCTAACCATAAAACTTAGGAATTTTCCAGACGATACTCCAAAGGCACATTTAGATGGGTTGAGCCTCATGTTGTGACTTTGCAAGACATCGAAGGCTTCCTGGAGATCGACCACATGGTCCTGTTTTTGGAGGCTTTTCACCAACATATCATCCACATAAACCTCCATGTTCCTCCCGATTTGTTCCTTAAAGATCTTGTTGGTGAGGCACTGGTATGTTGCCCCAGCGTTCTTTAGTCCAACGGCATGATGCGGTAACAATATAGGCCTTGGTCTGTTGTGAAAGAAGTCTTTGGAATTTCAGGGGGGAACATCCTAATCTGATTATACCCGGAGAAGGCATCCATAAAGCTCAAGAGTTCGTGATCGGAAGTAGCGTCGATTAGTGCATCGATACTAAGAAGTGGGAATGGTTCTTTTGGACCGGCCTTGTTCAGATCGGAGAAGTCGATACAAATTCTCCATTTCCCATTGGCCATTTTCACCATCACGACGTTGGAAAGCCACTCAGGGTAACTGACCTCTTGGATGAACCGAGCTGCCAAGAGTTTATCAACTTCTTCTTTGATGGATTTCTGGCGGTCTGGTGCAAACTTATGACGCTTCTGTTGGACAAGTTTAGCTTCGGGAGCTATGCTGAGGTGGTGCATGATTAATTCGTCCGAGATACCGGGCAAATTGGCAGCAGTCCATGCGAATAGGTCTCGATTCCCTCTTATGCATTGGTTGATGTCGGCCTTGACTGGGTGGGGGAGAACTTTGCTCACTTGGAACGTCCTGGTCGGGTCTTCTTTGAAAAAGGCCACTTCTTCTAACTCATCGAACGGTTCTGAGACGGCTTGGTTGCTCCCTTGAAGGAGCTCAAGGGCTTCGAGAGAGAGAACCGGACCCCCCACCGAAGTCATGTAACATTTTCGAGCAGTCTCCTGGCTTCCCCTGACCTCTCCCACCCCCTGCAGAGGTAGGGTATTCATCTTGATATGGAAGACGAAAGGTACAGCTTGAAGCGCGGCCAGGCCGGGTCGGCCAAGGATGGCATTGTATGCAGCCTTTACATCGACAACCACAAAATTCATTGGTTCTGTTCGGGTGGCTGGAGTTTTGCCAGTGGTTATGTCAAGAGTGAGGACTCCCTCGATGATCACTGGCACCCCTAGAGAATTTATGGAGAGTGTATCTGACGGGTTTGAGGCGGTTTTCGGGACAACTTGAGGCCCTAGAAGGCCTCCAGGAAGAGAATATTGACTGAGCTGCCGTTGTCGACCAGGATTCGGTGCACTTCGTGATTAGCCATATGGAGGTTGATTACTAGAGCATCACAATGAGTTGTTCGGATGCCTCCCAAGTCTTTATTGGAAAAGGTCACGGGGACCCCAAAGCCTTTGGGCGAGGGATGGTTCTGTACTGAGTTTACTTCTCGGAATAAAGGCTTTTTGGGAGGAGTTCGACTCTCCCCCCATTGGGCCTCCGTGGATGAGGTGTAGGATTGCTTCAGGTTTTGAGTCAGGGGACTCAACAGGTCTTTAGTCCGCTTGTTCGCCCCCCGGGGTGAAGGAGGATCAACTCTGTCCTTCCTAACGAACTTGGCCAGTTGCCCCATCTGAATGAGGGCCGTGATCTTGTCCTTGAGGGCTCAAAAGTCATCGTGTCGTGGCCATGGTCCCTGTGGAAGCAGCACCACTTATCTTTGTTCCTCTGTTTTCCAGGGGTATTCATCTTTGGGGGAGGTTGGAGCAGCCTTTCTTTACCAACCTCCATGAGGATATCCGAGACACTGGCATTGAGAGGGGTGATTTTTTCAAAACGGGGAGGAGGGCGGCACTGGCCGTTGTTATCTTTCTGGAGCTTCTTAGTGCCTTCTTCATCTGCTCCCTTTTGTCTATTCTCGGATAGGGGCACTTTCTGGTCATTAACATGGAGGGCTTCTTTCGCCTGGATATACTTCTCACTCCTCAAAAGGAGCTCCGAGAAATCTCAGGGTGGCTTCTTGGCAAGAGATGCTTTTAGGTCGGCATGGTTGATGTTGTGTCAGGAATATTGTTGAAGCCACCGACTAATAGAGAGAGGCCATAGATCAAGCCTCGGTTGTGAGAGCACCGGATATAGTCCTTTAGGCACTCGCCCTTCCTCTGACTGAGAGCCAATAGAGATGAGCTCTCTTCTCGGTTCTGCGGCTGCTGACGAAGTGGGTGAGGAAGAGTTCCTCAAATTGATCGAACGAGAAGATGGAGGTGGGGGACAGTCGGGAGTACCATTCTCTCACAGGTCCTTTCAATGTGACTGAGAAGGCTTGCAAAGAAGCGCATCTGAGGCTTGGCAAATCATCATGAGAGTTTTGAAACTCTCGATATGATCAGCTGAGTCTGACTCCCCATTGTAGGACTCGAAGTGAGGGGCTTGAAGGTCTCAGAGCTTCCATGATGGCCCTAAAGAAGGGAGGCCTGCTCGGGCAGAAATTTATGGCCCACTGTTCTTCTTCCAGATTGAGCTTGCTAAGATGCCTCTCCATCTCTCGGAGACGGTGGTCAAGTCAGGTCAACCCTCGGGACTCCCCTTCATGAGGGGTGGCATGGCGAGGGCTAGGTGCATGTTGATTGTAACTTATGGCAATGCTGAGGGCTCGTAGGATGTCCTCTTTGAAGTTCGGAACTCTGCCTGAGTGACCAGTGACCCTCCGTCTCGGCGGTCTCTTGGTGCTGATCGACTTGTTGGGGCGAAGCTTCTCCGCAGACGACGCGGAGGGGACTCCCTTCGCCTCCTTGGGGAGGGGGCTCTTCTAGATCTTGGCCTATGGGAGGACTGGACTCTCTGGGCCCTTCGGTGCTATGGGGGAGGGACTTCATCAAGGGCTTGCCCCGCATTCAAGCAAGTACGAAAGTCTACTCCTGCTGACGATTAACAATGACTTGGCGGAGATCCGCCAGTCCTAGAGGACTTTGAGAGGCCATGGAGTCGGTTGAAGGATTGTGGACTCAGACATGGTGTAATACCCCAGATTTTTAAATAATTTTTTTAAGATTAATAAATAAATTAAAATGATTTTTGGTGATTTAATAAATATTTTCTGAAAATTTACCTTTTTACACGTGCAAAAAACGTGCAAATATTTTTTTGGAAAGTTCAAAGTCAAAAACTAATATCTGGAAAATCATTATTTATTATTAGATATTATTTTTGAATTTTTTGAATTTTTCTGATATTTAATGGACCTATTTGCAAATATTACAAAAAGAGGGACTTTTGTGCAAAATTACCACTTGGAGTAAAACCCCCAGATTTTTGGATTTTTGGGATGGTTATGATGCCTAGTCAACTCAGAGGTAAAGAGTTTACTTTTCTTTTAATGAATTTGGTTTATTTTGCAAGTTTTGATATAAAAAAAGATCTTTTCACAAATTTATCATTTAGAGGGGTAAAAGTGTAAATTCGTTTTCTGGGTTTTTCAAACAGTGCCAGATGGTTATAAAGTGTTCTTTTTGTTTTTAAAACTCAATTAAGTTGGTTCGATTTGGTTTTCAAGTATAAAGATTTATATATAGAAAGATATATTTAAAAGATGTATTTTGCAAATCTATTTACAAAACCCTAAACCTAATATTCCGGCCTATAAAAGAGTGGGTGAAGCCGTCTCTTACTGTGCTACACAAAGGATTTTTATTATTGCTATTTTCTTCGATTTTTCAAGCGAGGATTCTTGGTTTTCTTGCGAAGGAGGATTTTTCTTATTTTTTATTTCCTTTCGGTTGATTCTTCATAGAGGTGAGTGACATATTTTGTTTTGTTTTGTTTTATGTATGTTATACGTGATGATCTATCGATTAGAAAGCATGCTAGGAGTTTGTATGATTATATGTGAAGCTTTGATGAGTAGATGAATTAAAAGTGAATTCTTTCATTAAACTATATTATTGATGATTGGAACCCTAATTTGTTGACTTGAGATTGTTAAAGAACTGAATAGAAATCATGAGTAGGATGCTTTCCTTCACATACTTGCTGTTTTAACTTATCATGATGTATTGTATGATGATATTGCATAAAAGTGGATAAAAAGATTACCTTTACTTGTGTATAAATGCATAAACTCTATTTGAGTGCTTTTCGTTGAGAAGAAACTTGATTAGTGATTGTTATAATTGCTCTTATGCATGGACAAATTATTGTGAATAATTGTGGATGAGTTTAATGGCTATTGAATCCAAGAATCAAGTCTTGGAGTTTTGATAAAGGGGTTTAGATGTGGATCTATGCATTATGATAAATTTGGGGATTTTGTGATTTTGTGAAATTTTTACTTGAAATTGAATTATTCTCAAATACTAAGTTTTAATCTGAATATTTTGTTATTTTTAATTGATGGATTTGCAAAGTTTTCTTGGTGCACAAATATGCACAAACATTTTTATATGAATATCCTATTTTGTGGTTTTGAAGAAATTGAATCCTTGTGTGTTTTATGGATTCTTATTATATCTTAACTTATTTTGGCATTGATATAGTTTGGAACATAATACGAAGTTATTTCGATGCATAATTGATTCTTAAAAACTCTATTTTTGAAGATGTATATGTTCATGTCTTATTTTTGAAGAAATTCGACAATTGATACTTTTATAAATTTGAAGTAGTTTTGATTTGTTTTTGTGGACTCTTATATACCCTACAGGTCATATTTGACCATATCAGAAATGTACTTTTTACATATTTCGTTTTTATAAAGTAAAACTCTGTATCGTTTGAAATGTGCACAAATTAAAACTGCAGTCTGTAGGTACGACAGTCGACTGGTAAGTTTCGACAGTAGACCGTCGCAATCCTGGCTGCAATGTTTTCTCGAGGTTTTGGATTTTTAGGCGAGACAGTCGACTGACCACCTTATACAGTCGACTATCACTGCTCAGATTTATGTTTTCTTGATGTATTGGATTTTCATGCGGGACAGTCGACTGACCACTTTACACAGTCGACTGCCACTGCTCTGATTTATGTTTTCTTAAAGCTTTGGATTTTACGCGAGACAGTCGACTAGCTACAGTATGCAGCCGACTGCCACTGCACTGCCTGATATTTTCTTGAGTTTGGATTTCATGCGGGACAGTCGACCGACCACCCTATGAAGTCTACTGCTACTACTCTAACTGATGCTTTCTTGAGTTTTCTGATGCTTCTTTTGATCGATTGTTCCTTCAATATTATATTGTTTTAAAAGATGTGTTGCTACGGATTAAAAATGTTTTACAGAGATTTATAATGGAGCTTTAAAAGTATTCTTTTGGACCTTATTTGAGTTATACGTGTTTTCAAAGGAATTTATGTTTTGTGATATTCTACAACTTAAAAATATGATTTTCAGTTATTTATTAGATTTAATATTTATTTGGATTCTGGAATTTTATATAAGATTTGGATTTTTGTTGATTTAAGAGGTTACTTCATATAAACGTTTTTGACGATGGATTTGTGAGTTTTATTGAAAGTTTTGGTCTTGATGGATGAGTTGTGATTTCTCTAGGAGTTGAGTGGGAGTCCTGTGAACCGGCAGATGAGATTTGTTGATTTAGACCAGTTGGGTCTTGGGGTTGTTGTTGAGTATTTAAGTCCGGCAGGATACACTAACTCTAGAGATGAGAATTTTGGTGTTTTAATAATAACCAACTTAAGGACAGGCACTAGTAGAGATGTGATGGAACTTGGGAAACGTGAGTATATGCTCTTGGTCTGTTTAGTCCAACAGATGCGTTCCAGGACTGCTTGTTGTCCTGTCTCGAGAGGACATTTGTATGTTCGCGTGTCAAGGGTCTGCAGGCCTATTCACGGAGCATGCAGGGTGCATTCGCGTGTCAGGATCGGCGGGCCTATTCACGGGATGTACTCTGTGTATCTGCACGTCGAGGGCCTCGCAAGCCTATTCGTGGGGTATACGGTTGGGAGGTGATTCTCCAGTTTTAGTGCTATTCTTACATGATGCTTGCGTGTCGAGGGCTGTGGTGCCTATTCGCGGAGTATTCTGGATCTTGTTTCCATCACCGTAGTAGGATTAGTTGCACAACGATGGATTTAACCCTATAAAGTGGAGATCGTTAAGGGCTTGCACGAGACCTATGTAGTATGGAATGCATAGAATCCGACAAGTATGCATTAGAGAGTCAGCATATAGCATTGATGTTTCTTAACTTGGTCCTATGCATGTTGTTTTCTATTTATCCTACACTTGAAACTTAGTCTAGTTTCACTTATTGTTTTCATGCTTTACTATTTACTATCTTATATTCCTTAAGGTTTTCATGCTTTACTTATTGTTATTTTTCATTTCATTTATTCTTGTTGTTAATACATGTTGTTGATGATTCTATGCCTTATGTTTT
Organism: Hemerocallis citrina; assembly: GCA_017893485.1. Taxonomy (NCBI): domain Eukaryota; kingdom Viridiplantae; phylum Streptophyta; class Magnoliopsida; order Asparagales; family Asphodelaceae; genus Hemerocallis; species Hemerocallis citrina. The sequence goes on from CM030358.1 coordinate 245,219,399, forward strand.
ATTTATGTTGTTTTCTTTTGATTTCACTCACACCATTATGGCTGACCCCTGTAGTTTTGGGGGTTAGAGTTATCTCTAGCCTCATGTTTTACAGGTAGGTGCTTATAGCTTGGGATTTGGATGCTTGTGCTTGAATGATAATAGAGCTTATGTAAATTGTAAAAGATGTGTTGTAAAGAAAAGATTGTAATTCGAGGTGTTTTGTATTCCGCTGTGTTTTGTAAACAAGTGTTGTAATAAAAGTTGAAATAAAAATTATCTGTGTTTTTGGCTATGTTTACTATTGCAATTGAAGTTAATGCTGGGAATTATGCCACGGGTTTCTGAGATATCATATTGAAAATTTGGGGCACTACAGAGATTGGTATCAGAGCATGCTTCAATAGTAATAATAAGCATAGTATAAAAATAAACCTAGGTATGGACAATAGAGCGTGAGTACCTAGGTGTGGAAATTAGAGTGTGAGTATCACATAAAGTTAGAACATGATGTTTTGGTTGGGGGTATGGTTGAGGTTTTGCCTTGGGATGTGGATAGGGATGTGAATTGTGTTGTGATGCTCTAACTTTACCCTCATTTTGTAGTATTCAGTAGAATGGCAGGACCCAGAACCAGGAATGGTGGTAATGGTGATGGGGTTGAAGGTTCCCATGGGGCAAGGCGTGATCGTGAGACTGAGATTGCCAGGGTGTATCAGACCTTGAACACATTCATAGCAGCTAATATGGCGCAAAATCAGAATCAGAATCAGGGGGCTAGACTAGTATTTGTTAATGCTGATCCGATCAAGCAGGTCGAGTCTTTCAAGCGGATGAACCCGCCTGTGTTTGAGGGGCTGTCGGATCCAGATAAGGCTGATGATTAGATTAGACAGATGGAGATGGTCTTCGAAGTCTCGAAAACTCCAGCAGTCAATAAGGTGAAATTGGCTACGATGTAGTTAGAGAAGGATGCTGGTGTTTGGTGGCAGTCAGTAAAGATGACTTTTAGGGATCAGAAAGTAACTTTGGAGGCTTTTCTGGATGAGTTCAGGAATCATTTCTTTCCTCTGGATATTCAGGAGAAGAAGGCAACCGAATTCTTGAACCTGCAGCAAGGTAGCATGACAGTGCGTGAATATGAGACTAAGTTCACTCAGCTGTCAAGGTATGCACAGGAACTGATTGTGGATGAAGCGAAGAAGGCCAAGAAGTTTGAGTAGGGCTTGAGGCCGAATTTGAGGTCGAAGATGATTCCATTGGGCATCAGGAGATTTGATAAGCTGGTCAGGAGAGCAGCTATGACATAAGAGGATATGGATCAATTCCTGAAGAAGCAGGAGACATGGAACATGAGTAAGAGGCCAGCAGATAGTCAGAGTGAGAAGGAGTCCCCAGCGAAGCTAGTGCAGAAGTCACCCGCAATTCAAGGCGTGACTTGTTTCAACTGTGCAGAGGCAGGTCATTATCAGGTAGCATGCACCAAGCCTCGGAGGGCGCAGGTTTGTTATCAGTGTGGTCGTGGAGGGCATCTCAAACCAAACTGTCCACAGTTGAAGAAGGATAGTGCAGGCAGAGGCAAAGTTCTGAGGCAGGGGCGAGTGTTCGCATTGACTGAGGAGGATGCGAGTAACTCAGGGATGTGATCCAGGGTGTGCAAGAATTTTGAATTCATTCATTTATGTATTAATTAAAACTTTGTTTGAGAATAAATTAGAAATTTGAGTATCGTTCTCCATGTAACATAATTTGTTATGGTTAATGAAATAAAAACAAAAGTTTTATTTGATATTAGTTCATGCATACATTTTTGTCGCCCAATTTTATCTAGTCTTAGGTGTGGTACCTAAGGTGTTTCCAGGCGAAACCCTGACGGTGGCAACACCATTAGGGGAAGAATTGATTGCTGATCGATATTACGAGCACTGTGATATCGAGATTGGTGGGAGATTATTTGGTATTGATCTCATTGAGCTGCAAGTTTGAGGTAGCTTTTCTTGGTCATGTCCTTTCTAAGGAGGGAGTGGCCATGAATCCTCGGAAGGTTGAAGCAGATTGTGGAAGGTCAGAAGCTAGATGCAGAGATTCAGAGGTTGTTGCAGTAGGTTTCCGATGGCAAGTTATCAGAGTGCACAGCGGGAGCTACTTGGGAGTCGGAGGATTGCATGCGGAAGGTTTTTCCTGAACTTTTGTATGATTGTATTCTTTTGTATGGTTGTGCCCTTTGAGTTGAATTGTATTTCTTTTGATAAATTACCTTCTCTTGTGTAACTGTATTTCTTAAACTATGTTTCCATTTATGAGATTTCAATTCCTTTGCTTATTTTTGTTTGGACCCTATTAGTAGTAGTTCTGAGGACAGAACTATTCTAAGAAGGGAGTGATGTAATACCCCAGATTTTTAAATAATATTTTTAAGATTAATAAATGAATTTAAAAGATTTTTGGTGATTTAATAAATATTTTCTGAAAATTTACCATTTTACACGTGCAAAACACGTGCAAATATTTTCTTAGGAAGTTTAAAGTCAAAAAATAATTTCTGGTAAATCATTATTTATTATTATATATTATTTTTGAATTTTTTGAATTTTTCTGATATTTATTGGACCTATTTGCAAATATTACACAAAGATGACTTTTGTGCAAAATTACCACTTGAAGTAAAAACCCCAGATTTTTGGATTTTTGGGCTGGGTATGACGCCTAGTCAACTCAGAGGTAAAGAGTTTACTTTTCTTTTAATGAATTTAGTTTATTTTGCAAGTTTTGATATAAAAAAAAGGATCTTTTCCAAATTTGCCATTTAGAAGGGTAAAAGTGTAAATTCATTTTCTGGGTTTTTCAAACAGTGCCGGATGGTTATAAAGTGTTTGATTTGCTTTTAAAACTCAATTAATTTGGTTTTATTTGGTTTTCAATTATAAAGATTTATATATAGAAAGATATATTTAAAAGAGGTATTTTGCAAATCTATTTACAAAACCCTAAACCTAATATTCCGGCCTATAAAAGAGTGGGTGAAGCCATCTCTTGCTGTGCTACACAAAGGATTTTTATTATTGCTATTTTCTTCGATTTTTCAAGCGAGGATTCTTGGTTTTCTTGCGAAGGAGGATTTTTCTTATTCTTTATTTCCTTTCGGTTGATTCTTCATAGAGGTGAGTGACATATTTTGTTTTGTTTTGTTTTATGTATGTTATACGTGATGATCTATCGATTAGAAAGCATGCTAGGAGTTTGTATGATGATATGTGAAGTTTTGATGAGTAGATGAATTAAAAGTGAATCCTTTCATTAAACTATATTATTGATGATTGGAACCCTAATTTGTTGACTTGAGATTGTTAGAGAACCAAATAGAAATCATGAGTAGGATGCTTTCCTTCACATACTTGTTGTTTTAACTTATCGTGATGTGTTGTATGATGATATTGCATAAAAGTGGATAAAAAGATTACCTTTACTTGTGTATAAATGCATAAACTCTTTTTGGGGGCTTTTCGTTGAGTAGAAACTTGATTAGTAATTGTTATAATAGCTCCTATGCATGGACAAATTATTGTGAATGATTTTGGATGAGTTTAATGGCTATTGAATCCAAGAATCAAGTCTTGGAGTTTTGATAAAGGGGTTTGATTTGGATCTATGCATTATGATCAATTTGGGGATTTCGTGTTTTTGTGAAATTTTTACTTGAAATTGACTTTGCTCAAATACTAATTTTTAATCTGAATATTTTGTTATTTTTAATTGATGGATTTGCGAAGTTTTCTTGGTGCACAAACATTTTTATATGAATATCCTATTTTGTGGTTTTGAAGAAATTGAATCCTTGTGTGTTTTATGGATTCTTATTATATAACACTAGTATTATACATGTGCATTGCACGTGGGGAAAATGGCGAGGAGGAAATGAAAAGGACAAAAAAAATCTAGTATTATACACGTGCGTTGCACGTGGGAAAAATAGGGAGGGAGAACGAAAAGGACCAAAAAAAATCGACCAACACGTGCGCTGCACGTGTTGACAAAATGACCAATATTTACAAATGACACTAAGCCCTTCTCCCATTATAATATTAGAGATATTTTGGCATTGATATGGTTTGGAACATAATACGAAGTTGTTTCGATGCATAATTGATTCTTAAAAACTCTATTTTTGAAGATGTATATGTTCATGTCTTATTTTTGAAAAAATTCGACAAATTGATAGTTTTATAAATTTGAAGTGATTTTGATTTGTTTTTGTGGACTTTTATATACCCTACAAGTCATATTTGACCATATCAAAAATGTACCTTTTACATATTTCGTTTTTATAAAGTAATATTCCGTATCGGTTGAAATGTGCACAAACTAAAACTGCAGTCTGTAGGTACGACAGTCAACTGGTAAGTTTTGACAGTCGACCGTCGCGATTCTGGCTGCAATATTTTCTCGAGGTTTTGGATTTTTAGGTGGGATAGTCGACTAACCACCTTATATAGTCGACTTTCACTGCTCAGATTTATGTTTTCTTGATGTATTTGATTTTCATGCGGGACAGTCGACTGACCACTTTACACAGTCGACTGCCACTGCTCTGATTTATATTTTCTTAAAGCTTTGGATTTTATGCGGGACAATCGACTAGCTACAGTATGCAGCCGACTGCCACTGCACTGCTTGATATTTTCTTGAGTTTGGATTTCACGAGGGACAGTCGACCGACCACCCTATGCAGTCGACTGCTACTACTCTAACTGATGCTTTCTTGAGTTTTCTGATGCTTCTTTTGATCGATTATTCCTTCAATATTATATTGTTTTAAAAGATGTTTTGCTACAGATTAAAAAATGTTTTACAGAGACTTATAATGGAGCTTTAAAAGTATTCTTTGGGACCTTATTTGAGTTATATGTGTTTTCAAATGAATTGATGTTTTGTGATATTCTACAACTTAAAAATATGATTTTTAGTTATTTAATAGATTTAATATTTATTTGGATTCTGGAATTTTATATAAGATTTGAATTTTTGTTGGTTTAAGAGGTTTCTTCATATAATCGTTTTTTACGATGGATTTGTGAGTTTTATTGAAAATTTTGGTCTTGATGGATGAGTTGTGATTTCTGTAAGAGTTGAGTGGGAGTCCTGTGAACCGGCAGATGAAATTATTGATTTAGACCAGTTGGGTCTTGGGGTTGTTGTTGACTATTTAAGTCCGATAGGATACACTAACTCTAGAGATGAGGATTTTTGTGTTTAAATAATAACCAACTTAAGGACATGCACTAGTGGAGATGTGATGGAACTTGAAAAATGTGAGTATATACTCTTGGTTTGTTTAGTCCAATGGATGCGTTCCAGGACTGTTTGTTGTCCTTTCTCGAGAGAACATTTGTATGTTCGTGTGTCGAGGGTCTGAAGGTCTATTCACGGAGCATGCACGGTGCATTCGCGTGTCGAGGTTCGACGAGCCTATTCACGGGATGTACTCGGTGTATCTGCACGTTGAGGGCCACGCAAGCCTATTCGTAGGGTACACGGTTGGGAGGTGATTCTCTAGTTTTAGAGCTATTCTTACATGATGCTTGCGCGTCGAGGGCTGTGGTGCCTATTGGCAGAGTATTCTGGATCTTGTTTCCATCACCGTAGTAGGATTAGTTGCATAACAAAAGATTCAACCCTATAAAGTGGAGATCGTTAAGGGCTTGCACCAGACCTATGTAGTATGGAATACATAGAATCCGACAAGTATGCATTAGAGAGTCAGCATATAGCATTGATGTTTCTTGACTTGGTTCTATACATGTTGTTTTCTGTTTTTCCTACACTTGAAACTTAGTCTAGTTTCACTTATTGTTTTCATGCTTTACTATTTACTATCTTATATTCTTTAAGGTTTTCATGCTTTACTTATTGTTATTTCTCATTTTATTTATTCTTGCTGTTAATACATGTTGTTGATGACTCTATGCCTTATGTTTTATTTATGTTGTTTTCTTTTTATGTCACTCACACCATTATGGCTGACCCCTGTAGTTTTGGGGGTTAGAATTATCTCTAGCCTCATGTTTTACAGGTAGGTGCTTATAGCTTGGGATTTGGATGTTTGTGCTTGAATGATAATAGAGCTTATGTAAATTGTAAAAGATGTGTTGTAAAGAAAAGATTGTAATTCGAGGTGTTTTGTATTCCGCTGTGTTTTGTAAACAAGTGTTGTAATAAAAGTTAAAATAAAAATTATCTGTGTTTTTGGCTATGTTTACTATTGCAATTGAAGTTGATGTTGAAAATTGTGCCACGTATTTCAGAGATATCATATTGAAAATTCGGAGTGCTACATTTGGTCATGGTGAGAGTGTTGTCCATGACGGCTTCGACGGGAGCCCCCCGGTACATCCCCTTGGACCTGGGAGGAGGCTGTTAAGAAAGAGGTTGTTCAGGCTGTGGTTACTGAACCTGCTGGTCTAGTTGAGGAAGAACATCTTGGAGTGGGGGAGGAGGAAGAAGAGGGTTGGCTCTTCAACCGGATGCCACCACCTTTTCTTTTCCCTTCGGAGGCATGGATAGAAACTACTTTCACTAGCGAAATGTGGTTGGATCGCTTTTTCTGATTCCCACGGACGACGCTAATCTGTTGCTGCTGATTTCGGTGTGGGAGCAAACAGATTAATTGTAAATTCTTCTAGAAATAATAAAAGCAAACCTGTTGACTTCTTACCGGCGTTTGACTGTTTCTTGCTGCCGCCGCTAACCTACAAAAAGTCCGAAATACCAGGATGGATCCTGACGACGAACCCTCTGATGCTCAAGTTAGTAATCAGGAAGATTATGAAAGAGCGTTTGTGGAAAAAATACAGATTACCTTCTTTATGGTGGGGTAGAGGGGTGGTGGGGTAGAGGGGTATTTATAGTCGCCTTTAAAGACAGTTTAGAGATAATCATTTATCTCTATGTTCCGATATTTTTGGATAAGCAAGAAAGTTTAAATCGTTTCATGATAAAATATTTGGTTTAAATCATCTCTTAGAGATAATTATGCATTTGAATTACTTTCTAAATATCCTGGGTTTGTTCGTAATGGGCTGTCACCCTGACCTAGTAAGACAGACCCGTTTTTGGGTTGGTCTTGGAAAGGACCCACTTCCCATTTTCGGACCCATTTATAGGTGAAATTACCGTTTTACCCCTGAGAGCTTTAAGATTTGTGTCCGATTTGTACGGTCCTAATTTAGCTCTATTTTTACCCATACCAGACTATACAAGGGTGACACGCTCAATGTCTTGTGGTCAATTAAGATTTCTAGACAAAATAATTAGATTACATGGTAGCATTGGCCACGGATAGGTTATGTCAAACTACTGGCATTTCCGTTACTTGAGTAGCAGTAATGTTTTGCTAGATACCGCTCACTGTTTGTAACACTAGAATAAGATTTTCGTATTACTGTCAACGTAATGGGATCCTACAAGATCACACCCTTAGAATGGATCGAAATTGGGATTAAATTCATGAGATGAATTTAATTGGGTATCCTAGTCAGATTTGGACTCCTGACATGGTTGGGTAATTAATTAGATTAAATGGGTCAACTAAAGTTAGAAGAGCCGCACATGAATCTGACCCAAGTCAGATTGTGAGCCCAACCGCCTAACCACACTCTTAGGGTAGATTTTCTGCACATATATATACGATATAATTCTGGTGGAAAAGACACAGGAGACAACCCTAGCAGTCATAGAAATGTGAGAGAGAGAGACCGTGAGGAACATCCCCTTCCCGCAGCTAGCATCGTGGCGTGAGGATGAGCTTGATTTGATCTGTTCGTGTGGATACAATAGAGACACCGCAACCTTTGCAGTACTGTGATTAGCATATTTTGGAGACACCAGATCCATCTTTAAGGTATAACTCCTAAACACGATTTATGGTTTTCTCATGGATCCATGGCTAGGTTTCGATACTTTTATGATTTTTTTTCAACTGTGTAATCTATGATTACCCTCGAAACCTAACAGGGCATACCTCGACTTCATCATCTCCCTTGGAAGGCAACAACTCAAGCTCACCCCCCTTTACATCCGAGAATACCTCTTCTGTTTCCCTCTCCTCCAACTGCTCAGAGGACTGTTGTTCGGCGTTACTATCCCCTTGGCCGGACGTAGAAATTGAGTCACCGGGCTAGACCCTAGAAATTATTTTAAAATAAAATTCCCTTGGGAAGAGACGATGAATTTGCGATGGAAAATGACTGAAAAAACTAGCCAGAATCGGAGATCTAGAGAAAGCAAAGAGGAGAGAGAATCTTGATAGAGAAATGAATAGTATAAGTGAGAAATGAGAAGGGGTGATGAATTTTATAGTGATAATGTGGAGAAGAACCTCAAAAGATGTCTCGATAACTGCGATCTCCGCCACCGACATGTCATCCCATCCAACATAGGAAACTAAGATGCAAGAAATATCAATCGCAAAAGATTTCTTTAGTTCAAAGGTTCATCAAACCGAACCCCTAACAGTTGACGTTATCAGAGGTGGTGGGCTCGGTACTTGGCCTTTCTTTCGAGCCCCTCGCAAGAAATGCTCACAAGTTTCTAAGGCTCGGTGCTCAGCCTGTCATTCAAGCCTATCACAAGAAATACGCAAAAGTTGCTAAGGCTCGGTGCTCGGCCTGTCGCTCGAGCCCCACGCAAAACATGCACAAAAATCACATAGGCTCGATGTTTGGCCTGTAGTTCGATCCCCTCAGAAGAAATGTGCAAGAATTACTAAAGCTCTGTGATCGGCCAGTCATTCGAGCCCCTCGCAAGAAACGCGCAAAAAATACCTAGCCTCGGTGCTCAGCCTAATTTCGAGCCCTTCGTAGGAAATGTGCAAATGTCACCAGGGCTCGGTGCTCGGCTTGTCGTTCAAGCCACTTGCAAGAAATGCACAAAAAATGTTAAGATCTAGTGCTTGGCCTGGCCGAGCTGCGCTCCTCGACCCGAGCTGAACCTCCTCTACCTAGCCGAGCTCCTCGATCTGAACTGAACCTTCTCTGTCGATCTGAGCCGAGCCTCGTCGCGCCAAGCAACTCCTGGTTCGATGCTCGCCCTATCGTTCGAGCACCCTTGGCATGAAGTGCCTTTGAGGGCCATCGGTTCTCTCAAAAGTCATGCACCCCTGATCCGCAGTTGGATTTCCACAAAGGTCGTGCATCCCTGAATAGCTATTGGATTTCCACAAAAGTTGTGCATCCTTGATCAGCCGTCATATTTTCTCAAAAGCCGTGCACCTCTAATCTGCAGTCCAATTCGAACCGAGCCCCATCTGATCTGAACCGAGCCCCTTCATATCTGATACGAGCAGAGCCCTTTCTGATCAGAGCCAAGCCCCGTCCGATCCAAACTGATCCCCGTTCGATCGGAATCCCGACCCTTCGATCTAGATCCAGACATTTTCAGCCATCTAGATTCAGATCCTAATCGACCGTCCAGATCGTTGTTTTCTCCCCAAAAAAAAAAATTTCGTATTCATCCCACACCAAATTTAGCAGCAACACATATCCTCACTGATAAGACTTACTAGTAATGACTCTTTGCTAGTAGTAGTAGAACAAGTTGGAGTTTTGCTTGCCCAATCTTTTATCATGGAAAGAAAGAGAGAGCGTGTAGCTACAGTTTTGTTATACAAAAGAAAGAGGAAAAAAAGTCGTTATCATTAACCGAAGGTGTTCGGTCTGTCTGAAATATTTTAAAGATCATAGAGGAATACATAGACCGAATGCACTTAGTATTCCAAGAGTTGAAATCATTTTGATTACAACAACATAATTCTGATCAATCGCAGTGATAATTGGTCTTGCATAACCCATATGCATAATATTCGTTTCCCTCTCTTTACTTACAACATTTAAGCATGTCATTAAACACTGCAGTTGCATTAAAGCAAAATAACGCTTGCCATATATAAAAACAAGCTGTACGTGTTTGTTAGCTTGAAGCAAGTTAGAAGCAATGTCAGGATTTTTTTCCCAAACCGACCTATTTTTTGAAAGTTTTTCCCAAATCGATCTACTTTTTTTTAATTCCCAAAGCGACCCACTCAAAGACCGAGTTTAGTGAAAACTAACTCGGTTTTTCAATGACCGAGTGTCACTCAGTCTTTGAAAAACCGAGTTATTTTTCACTAAACTCGGTCTTTCAAAGACCGCACAGTCATTTTGATAAATACTTTCGAAAGTGGGCCAGTTTGGTAAATACTTTCGAAAAGTGGATTATTTTGATAAAAACTTTCAGAATTAACTATAATTATTATAGTGAATATTATTGACTAAGGTGAGTTCTTGTCCTTCATTTAGGTGCATATTTCTCTCCACTAGTCACTGAGAAATAATTGCATCTTGTTCTTTGATTAACCGACTAAAATATTTGCTGCTGCAGATCCTATCTCTCAATTCTTATCTACTAGTGTGATGGGTGTTGTCCTAAATCTAGAAAGAAAAGCATTATTGGGTCAAAAATCATAACATGCACGTGTTTAAAATTTTCAAGATCGTCTGAGCTGATTTCCTTAGTAAAACTCTATACTTTGTATGGTCTTTTTATTTTTTCATCTTTTGTTGTTATCTATTTGTCTTTTTATTACCAGGTTAATAGATGAAAAATAAGGATACAATGATGCAGGTTATTTATTTTTCTAGTTGTAATCTATACAATATATTATTCTAATTCACTTTTGGTTCAAGTATTTTTCTAATTTTTTCTTTTTAAAACAAACAAAAAAAAGGATAGCAAATATAGGAGGCAACTTCCTACTCCTTCTCCATCCAAATTTTGAAGTGCAATTATATTTCTTAATCAAACCTTAAAAAACATGCAATATTGTATATATGTTATAGGGAGAATTTTTTTTTCAAAAATAGTCCTCATAATTGTTCAATTTTCAAAAATTATGTGTAATGTATTATTGCATAGTGTTATATTTAAAAATTATGTGTAATACAGTGGTAATTATGGAATTTGAATCCTCTAGGTGAATAATTCACTAGAGACGTTCACTGGCTCATTTAACCATGCAAAATGCTAGACATACAAGAGTTTTTACCCCAAATATATATTATAAATGTAATGGGGGACACTTCTCACTAAAGGACACTGTTAAAACCTTGTCTTTTAGTGAGAAGTGGGCCGAATACATTTATAATGTATGTTTGGAATAAAAACTCATGTATGTGTAGTCATCCTCTTTAACCATACACTCTTGGTGAATAATTCAAAAAGTGGGTCAGTACGGCAAAATTTTCTATTCAAGAGAACACAATATTATGACCCTGAAAATAACACTTGCAAAATAAAAATATAGGAAAGTGTAGGTAATAGTGGCTTAATAATAAAGAAAATAAAGCAGCAATACTGATATTCAAAATGGCCACTTTTAAGTTTTAACTAACCAAGCAAAATAATATAAATTGAAAATTATGTTGAAGAACATGTGAAACAATGGCACTTATGTACCACAATTACGGATTTGAATCCTATCTAGTGAAATACTAATTCACTAGAGTCGTCCATCTAACCACACATCTTGTTGATCATTTGTTGATCATAACAGAGGGCACACATTTTGATGCAAGATGTATGGTTAAATGGGTCAGTGAACGTCTCTAGTGAATTATTCACCAAGAGCATTCAAATTCCATAATTACCACTGTATTACACATAATTTTTAAATATAACACTATGTAATAATACATTGCACATAATTTTTGAAAAGTGAACAATTATGAGAACTATTTTTGAAAAAAAATTCTCCCGATAACATATATACAATATTGCATGTTTTTTAAGGTTTGATTAAGAAATATAATTGCAATTCAAAATTTGGATGGAGAAGAAGTGGGAAGTTGCCTCCTATATTTGCTATCCTTTTTTTTGTTTGTTTTAAAAAGAAAAAATTAGAAAAATACTTGAACCAAAAGTGAGTTAGAATAATATTTTGTATAGATTACAACTAGAAAAATAAATAACCTGCATCATTATATCCTTATTTTTCAGCTCTTAACCTGGTAATAAAAAGGCAAATAGATAACAACAAAAGATGAAAAAATAAAAAGACCATACAAAGTATAAAGTTTTACTAAGGAAATTAGCTCACACGATCTTGAAAATTTTAAACACGTGCATGTTATGATTTTAGACCCAATAATGCCTTTCTTACTAGATTTAGGACAACACCCATCACACCAGTAGATAAGAATTGAGAGATGGGATCTGCAACAGCAAATATTTCAGTCGGTTAATCAAAGTACAAGATGCAATTATTTCTCAGTGACTAGTGGAGAGAAATATGCACCTAAATGAAGGACAAGAACTCACCTTGGTCAATAATATTCGGTATAATAATTATAGTTAATTCTGAAAGTTTTTACCAAAATAATCCACTTTTTGAAAGTATTTATCAAACTGGCCCACTTTCGAAAGTATTTACCAAAATGACTGCGCGGTGTTTGAAAGATCGAGTTTAGTGAAAAATAACTCGGTTTTTCAAAGACCGAGTGTTAGAATTCGAATTTTTTCAAAAACCGACTGGATCGCTTTGAGAATTAAAAAAAATTAGAACGGTTTGAAAAAAACTTTCAAAAGATAGGTCGGTTTGGGAAAAAAAATCCAATGTCAGCCCTAATATAATAGAGTGTTTTTATTTGACCAGAAGGCGCTATATATATTCGTGTGGGTCCCGTCTCTCCATGCAACCTCCCAAGAATCACATGGCCACCTTTTTCCCACCATTTTTTTGTTTTTGGCCCTTCGTTTACACATGGATTTCTGTTTTATATTCTGCAATGTAATCTATCTCACCGCCAACAACTTAAAAAATAAAAGAAAAAAATTGCAAAAAACGGGAAAATGTATATTTCTGCCGAACAAGGGCACAATTCATTCTTCTCCCTTCTCTGCTCACTAGGTCAAGAGTAATAACAACATGTGGGCCCTCATGTCCCCTTCTCACACATCTAGCACCCTTATTGGATAAGGTGGAGGTATGCCTCCCCTAGATCTACAGCCAAATTTTGTAGTTTTAGACATCATTAGCCTCATTACATGTCCTTGTAGCAGTGTAAGTGTTGTGTATAATTATTCTCCTTCAAACATCATAGTTTAGAATTATACTGATTGAAGTGCATGATCCATCAGGAATGAACTTTTAGAATTATACTTAAGCATTTTCATCATAGTTTAGTAACAGGTGATACTTGTGTGTCACTTTCCGAACTAAAAACCAGTATATGCCTCCATATACTAACACATTATAACATGTGGAAAGCATTATATTAAAAAAAATTACATACGCATAAGATATCCAACAAATTAACTGTAATATCGATAATAAATTAAGAATATACAAACAACAAGTTCTAAGTAGAATAAATCAATATTCATGTGACGATCAATATCTCGTGAAACTTAACATCATAAATATAATCGTCTATATACAGACCAAGATGGAAAGTTTATAGGATCTTTTCTTCGTTCTTCCATCCGGTACTCATACTTTTTACTTTTTAATATTGTTTGCAATCGCTAATTAACTAAACAAAATTTAACACCAAACAATATACTCACAAAGTTACTGCCATCACAGATCACACTCATGCATTATTAGTTTAGGTTAATTTGTCCAAACAAGCTAACCACAACAAAATGTACAAAATGTCGGTAATGATATATATATATATATATATATATATATATATATATATATATATATATATATATATATACTATTTGTTGCTGCTGAATCTGGTGTGGTTGCAATAGATAGAATTTGTTGATTCTTGAGAAAACGAACAAGGCAAACATGTTGACCTGTTGACCTTCACCAAATTATTAACTTGTTTCTTGCTGCTGCCGCGAACCTGTAAAAATGCGATACACCGGGATGGATCCCGGCGACACACCCACCGACGCTCTTGTCAGTAATCAGGAAGATTATGAAAGAGCTTTACTGGAAAAAGATTGATTACCTTCTTATGGTGGGGGGAGAGGGATTTTTACAGTCGCCTTAGGGATCCGTTTCAAGATAAGAACAAATCTCTACTTCCCGGTGTGGATGGATAGAAGTGGTTAAAACCTCCTCTTAGGAATAATTATGAATCTGAATTCTTTTTTATCCTTCTGAACTGGTTTGTAATGGGTTGAGACCCGTACCCAGTAGGAAAGATCCGTTCATGGGTTATTGGACTTTGAAGAAAGACCCAATTCCCATTTCACACCCGTTTATAGGTGAAATTACCGTTTTACCCCTGAGCTTTAAGATTCGTGTCCGATTTGAACAGTCCCGATTTAATCCCATTTTTAGCCATATCACGAGCCCCCCACTCCTGAGGACTGAGTTTGACAGCCTTTGAGGAGTAGTTTGTTGTTCTAATGGCATACGGGATTTTATCGGAGTTCTCGGGGGAGTTGGATCTAGCTCGGAGTGTAACGGTGTTATCCTGAGTTTGTAAAATATCCAAAATTATTCTCAGATTTTTCTGAATTTTTTGTGATTTTCCAGATTTTTCTGAATTTTTTTCGATTTTTTAAGTTAATTTCCGAATTAAATAATTAATTATCGAAAACTTTAATTAATTATTATAATTTAATAATTATTATTTTTAGAATTTAAATTTTATTTTATGAATTAATAATTATTTTTAGAATTTTTAATTAATTTTTTCCTATTTTTAAATATTTTTCTGGATTTTTTAAATAATTAATTCGATTAAATAAATAAATAAATTAATACCTGATGATGTGGCACGATCCTATGCGTCGATCACGATCAAATGAGCGCGCATCGTGAGGAGCCCTTTTTACTCCAATGTGAGCACCGGTGGCAAGAATTGTTGGCATGAGTTGCCGAAGTCCACATCAACACCACGTGGCACGGTCAACGACAATTCTTTGACTTTTTTTTCCTTTTCTTTTCTCCCGATCTGTTCTCTTTTCCTCTTCTTCGTTTTTCTCCGTTCGTCTTCCTCCCTCATCTCCCGCCTTCTCCATCCTCGACATTAGTGGAGAAGAGGGCTCGCGGAGCTCGCACGAGGGAGTAGACGAGAGGTCGAAGGAAGGAACTTGATGAGGTAGATGGAGGGGTTCGTCATTAGAGCTCGGCAATGGAGGAGATCGGTGAGCTTCGGAGCTCGTCGAGGGTGACGACGAGGGGACTTGAGCTAGGCTGGCTGGCGGTGAGGTCGAGCTCGGATCTCGGCAAAGCTGAGGATGGGTTTCCTCGACATGGAGACGAGCTCGGCAAAGGGGTCGATGAAGGTGGAGGCCAATGTTGGAGGCGGCTCGTCAAGGAGCTCGCAAAGGGAAACTTTTCTCTCATTTGAGCTCTGGTGCCACAAACGCTCGGCGATCACGGCCGACCTTCACGCACCGTCACCAATGGAGCTCGGCAAAGGTGGAGGCTGACGTCGGAGGCGGCTCATCAAAGAGCTCGTGAAGGGGAACTTTTCTCTCATTTGAGCTCCGGTGCCACGAACGCTCGGCGATTTCTGCCGACCTACACGCTCTGTCGCCAGTGGAGCTCGACGAAGGTGGAGGGCTTCGACGTCGGTGTTGACGAAGGGAAGCTCGGAGTTAATGGAGTTCAAGCTTGGCATGGGGAGTTCGGCGAGGCTCGAATGCAGAGGCGAAGGAGGAAGCTCGATGGAGCTCGGCACGGTGCCGGAGCTTGGTCGCGAGCTCGATTTCGAAGCTCGTTCATGGCGGTGATGGGTTCGAAGCTCATCTAGAGGAGAAGCTCGGCGAGTTGACGAAGGCAGAGCTCGACGAACGAGGATGAGCAGCAAACGGGGGGGGGGGGGTTCGCCATTGGGCGACTCCGACTGTGGCGAGCTCAACGATTTGGAAGCTTGGGTGAGCTCGGCGAAGGTGGAGGGGTTGGAGCTTGGTTGCGGTTGGAGCTCGCGTCGTGGAGGAGCTCGACGTTTCTGAGTTTGACGAGGCCATGGAGGAGCTTGATGGAGCTCGGAGTTGAAGGAGCTGACGTTGAAGATGGTGTGGGTTCGTTCGAAGAAGAAGCTGGGTCTTCTTCTTTGGGTTTTTGGCGGGAAAATTCAGGAAGAAGAAGAGTAGGCCAGGGATTTGAGTTTGGATCTCCATCGGGTTCAGACCCGACCCTGTGGCCTATTTCCCTTTCTTCTTTTTTTTTTGGTTGCTTATATCTGAGCATCAGATCATGTTTGAGCACGAATTTCGAGGCGAAATTTTTCTCTCATTTGAGCTCCGGTGGCAAGAACTCTCGGCTCCATTTCCGAACTAGAAGAGACTTCGGCGGCTTTACACGTGACGGTCAACGTTGATTGTTGACTTTCTCTTTTTCCATTGATCTTGATTTGAGTGCGGCTCTCGAGGCATATTTTTCCTCCAATTTGAGCCTCAATGGAAAGAACGCTCTGCGAGGTGTGCCGAAGTCCACGTAAGATGTTTTTCTCACGTTTGAGCGTCGGTGGCAAGAACGCTCGGTGAGGTGTGCCGAAGTCCAAGTGAGATGTTTTTCTCACGTTTGAGCGTCGATGGCAAAAATGCTTGGCAAGGTGTGCCGAAGTCCAAGTGAGATGTTTTTCTCACGTTTGAGCGTCAGGTGGCAAGAACGCTCGGCGAGGTGTGCCGAAGTCCAAGTGAGATGTTTTTCTCATATTTGAGCCTCGGTGGAAAGAACGCTCGGCGCATGTGGCCAAAGTCCAAGAGAATTCTTCTCGCATTTGTATTGTAACCGATGTTCCCATTGCTACGTAGGTCAGGTCGGGGCGTATGACCCCATGTTTCGAAGCTATCTCGAAGATCTACAAGTTCTCTTCAGAGATGAGTTGGAGAATCCTCCTTCTTCAAGGTCAAGATAGTCCCGCAATATCTTCGTGTTCGCAAAGTTGAAAAGAGCTTTGCATGGCTCTAAGGGAAGTCCGTTCTTGGAGGACAAGTTTGAGAAGCAACTCTAGGGGAGAGTCGTGCTCCAAACTCGTTGAGAGGAGGTCCGCTTTGGAGGCGAGCGGAGCGAAGAGCTTGGCTCTAGGGGAGAGCCATTTAGGAGACAAGTTTGAGGAGCAACTCTAGGGAAGAGTAATGCTCCGAACTCGTTGTTAATAGGTCAACTCTGGAAGAGATCAAAAGGAAGAGCTTGGCTCTAGGAGAGTGTAGCGCCCCGAGATCCACACACTGGGAGCTCGTGATACTTACCCAGAATCTTTACTTCAATGAGTACACAAACAGAAAAATTACAGGAAATTAGAAACTTACATTGCACATGGACACTTTATCCTACACCTGGATGCTTTCCGCAGCACGAGTCCTCCGCTCCACGATCAGCGATCCTGCAATTAGCAAACTGTGGGCGCGTCAGTTGAATACAACTGACGCAACGCGGATGAAAACCACAATCTCCAAAATCCTCAACAATCAATATTTGATGCAGAGGAAAAGAAACGTGAAAGTCAAACCACAAGTGTCGGTGTATGTCATGTTCTAGATTCTAATGTGCAATTCATATGCACACCGTGCTCTTAATCTAATGCAAACTTGATTTGAAAACGTATGCATCCCATACTACATACTCCCCAAATTGTGTTCGTATTCTCCAGATAATAGGGTTCAATCCCTCGCCATGCATCCTACTCTTGTACTCCTTCCTGTTTCTAACATTCATCTAGTGACTGGTAGAGTCTGCAGTACCTGCGGTCCATTTCCGCTCCTGCAGTCGGATCGTGGTCCTTCTCCACTCTGAACGGCAGTGTCACCCTGTTCGTTCAGATCGTGGTCCTTCTCCACTCCGACAGGATCGTGGTCCCTCTCCATTCCCGGTCAGGCCAGTGATCATCAACTCTGCCGGAATCATGGTCCTTCTCCACTCCTGCCCCTACCAAAGTTATCATGAACATAAGGAGAATCGATAGGGCCACCCCTACTCCGTCCAGAGACTTAGAGTCACACTCTTGCTCCTTGTTCGTAACCCAGAACATAGACGGAAACTTAAGAGTCCCTCTCCTAAGTTCCGACAGGAATTGTGACTTACGTCTGCATCCCGTTCTTATCACTAAATCCCAGAAATTAACAGTCGAGACCACGCCGCACGTGTCCTAGACGAGATGACGCCGCATGTGTCCCCTTGACAGGTGAGTAGTACACGCCCAACTAGTGTCTGTCCTTACCAATCATTCTAGTTTAATTTCTCAATTCACCAACTCAACAAGTCTCATCTAGATTTAATTGGGTTCAACTTAGCTTCCAATCATGCTAAGAGGTTGGCCCAACATGCACCACACTAGTGCACTCAATGTGCACAAAACATTACCATATGTAAATTTTCAAGTATGCATTCCCGCATACACAAGCATACGACATTCCATCAATCACCGTATTCATGACTACAATCTCTTCTATGCAACCAATAGTTCTTTATTACAATCTACTTAACTTTATCATGGGTTTCTAATTAGCTAAGCATGCAACTACAACGACTAGGCATATTACTACAAGTGTGTAGTTTCATGCAATCACATTAATTTAATCATGTGAGGAGTAATCTTTTCTACTACATTATAACTAAGCTTACTAACTCATTAGTAGCTTACTAATACAATGTTAGTAGCTCACTAACACAAAACTAGTAGTTTATTAACAATGTATATTTACTAACCATAAACAATTGGTTAGCAATTGGGTTACTACGAGGTCAAGTCTACATTTCTAACTTTCTAACTTCTCACTATCATGGCATTCTACCATTCTATTCTACTAATTCACTACCATACTAACATATTAACTTACTAACTTATACTAATCATTTCAACTAAGCTTACTAACATTATTAGTACAATACTAGGAGCTTACTATCAATGTAAATTTACTAATCAAGATACTAACTTGCTAATAAAAAGGGACTTTAAATATCCAAGTATGAAAATTTTAATTAGACAATTTACTCTACAACATCTCAAAATCATATCTTTACACTTATACTATCATTCTTAACACTAAGAACAAATCTTTATTTATTCACTAGTATATTTATGCATATAAAATTAACACAAGTAAACACTCACTACAATTTCTAGCAAGCATCAATCATTAAATTCATAATTTGAACACAAAAGGAATGGAGAATACCCACTTTTGTTTGCTTAGTGAAAAGTCTTCAATTTTCTTCTCCTCCTTGCTTCTTCTTGATCCTTCCTTGACTTCTTGCTCCCATTCAAAAGTAGTTGTAGAGTAGTATAGTAGTAGTAGTAGTAGTAGGTAGTAAGAGTAGGAGTAGTGAAGTAGTTGTAGTAGTAATAGTTGAAGTAGTAGTAAGTAGTAGTAGTTGTGAAGTAGTAGGTAATAGAAAAAGTAGTAGTAATTGTGGTGGAAGTAGTAAAGTAATAGTAATAGTAGTAAGTAGTAGTAGATATATAAAAAGAGAGTAGAAAGAAGCTGTTGTTGCTGGTCGGCAGTGAAAAAAAAACAGAGATGAGAGAAGGAAAAGTGTGGGAGAGTAAGTAGTAGTAGATGGAGTAGTATATGTTAAATACATAGGTATATATATAGAAAAATGGGGAAAAGCACAGTTGTGCTGCTGCTGGCTGCCTGCAGAAAGAAAGGAAAAGAGAGAAGGAGAGGAGTGTGGAAGGGTGTAGAAGGCTTAGGTGTCCCTACTTTTTGCACATAACCGCTCAAACTTTATAAAATTGCACTTAAGCCCTAAATCTTATTGGATTGGGCTTAAGAAAGAAGGTGTTGGGCTTTTAAAAAAAAATCAAGTTGGGCTTTTTAAAAGAAAACATACCAGTTTCTTTAAAAATATAAGTATACTAACATAAAATTAATAGTGTAGTGCATGAAAAAATGATAATAGTAATGTCAATGCATATAGATATACATATATATACATATATATATCTATATAATAAATTACAAAGAAAGCTATCAAGCGGCTCACAATCAATCCCCCCCAAAATCAAAGGCCCATATCAAATCTCACAAAACACATTTTTCCTCCAAAATTTCAAACCCCAAAATCAAAATTTTTCCCTTAAAAAACTCATTACTTTATTACTATCTCTCTCTTCTCTCTTTACTTTTTTATATTTCTTTCTTTCTCTCTCTCTATATCTCTCTCTCTCATTCTTTCTTTATTTACTTAGAAATTTTGATTTTAAAATTTCGGTTTTGTAAAATTTTAGAATTTTGAATAGCAAATATCTCTTCAACAATTAAATTTCATTATTTTCCACACTTAAAGTTCTATGAAGTTAGATTTTATACCCCCATTTATAATTATTTTTCAATATATACTAATGGAAATATAGACTTTTATTTATAACTAATTATTCTCATACTATTCAAATTTGAGCTACATAATTATTGTTTTACGGTTTACATGGCTTTTCGTGTTTTGTATCGTTCCGAAAACGTGCCGTAGGCACGTGCCCATGGACAAATCTAGTATATATATATATATAACAATGTATATATATATATAGTAAGAATTTTCGGGGTATTACAGAGAGAGCCATTTGGGAGACAAGTTTGAGGAGCAACTCTAAGGAAAAGTTTTAGCTCCGAACTCGTTTAGAAGAGATCCGCTTTGGAGGCGAGCAGAGTGAAGAGCTTGGCTCTAGGAGAGAGCCATTTGGGAGACAAGTTTGAAGAGCAACTCTAGGGGAGAGTAGTACTCCGAACTCGTTGTGAAGAGGTCCGCTCTGGGAGAGAGCGGAGGGAAGAGCTTGGCTCTAGGAGAGAGCCGTTTGGGAGACAAGTTTGAGGAGCAACTCTAGGGGAGAGTTTTAGCTCCGAAGTCGCTTAGAAGAGGTCTGCTTTGGAGGCGAGCGGAGTGAAGATCTTGGCTCTAGGAGAGAGCCATTTGGGAGACAAGTTTGAGGAGCAACTCTAGGGGAGAGTTAAGCTTCGAACTTATTGTTTAAGTAAGACTCAACAGTTGTGGGAGAAATTCTAAATGGTGAACCACTTCTTACTCGCTTGTAAGCGAGTAGTTGAAGAGGAATCGAGCCAAGTTTTGGACTCTGAACTTGTCGTTTAAAGAGATTCAACAGTTGTGGAAGCAATTCCGAATGGCGAACCACTTCTTACTCGCTTGTAAGCGAGTAGTTGAAGAGGAATCGAGCCAAGCTTTGGACTCCGAACTTGTTGTTATAGGGGTGAACGAGTTGTAGGAGCAATTCCGAATGGTGAGCTGCTCTGCCCTTACTTGTTTGCAAATGGCTAAAGCAACGTCAAACCAAGTGTTGAACTCCAAACTCGTTTTTTGAGCTTAGTAAGTTGCGGGAGCAGCTATGTAGGAGAAGCTGAACTCTGAACTCACAATTTAACGAGTCGTAGATGTGACTTGGAGAGATAGAGATGAAGCTAGAGCAATAATTTTCAATAAAAAAATGCTAAGTTTTATTGAGATAAACTAAGTGGCCGCTTCAATAGGGCGAGCCATTATTACATGCTTCTTGGCTGTGTTACAAGCATCGACCTTATTGAAACCGAGATCCTACTTTTACGATAGAGTGAAGGCCTCTTGGGAGGAGTTGGGTACTCCCCCCATAGGACCTCCTTGGATGAGGTGGAAGACGGCCCCAGGTTGTGAATCTTGGAACTCGGCGGACCTCTCTCTTCGCTTATAGGTTCCTCAGGGTGGAAGGTCGGCCCCGTTTCTTCGGACGAACTTGTCCAGGTATCCCCGCTGTATGAGCTCTTCGATCTCCTCTTTGAGAGCCCGACAATCATCCATGTCGTGGCTGTGGTCTCTATGAAAGCGGCACCACTTATCCTTATTTCTTTTCTTGCCAGGGGTATTCATTCTAGGAGGAGCACGGAATAGCCCTTCTTTGTCCACCTCCATAAGAACCGTTGATATACTAGCATTGAGGGGGGTGAACTTCTCAAAATGAGGAGCTGGGCGGCGTTGGCCATTGTCGTCCCTCTGGAATTTTTGGGACCCTTCTTCGCTCGTATTCTTCCATTTGTTCCCGAAAGATGATTCCTCGAGAGTGGGGGGGTGGGTGAGAGCATCTTCCACTCGAATGTACTTCTCACTCCGGAGTAGGAGCTCGGAGATGTCCCGAGGGGGCTTCTTGGAGAGGGACACTTTGAAGTCAGCATTGAGGACGTTGGACCGGAAGGTGACAGTGGCGACCGAGGGTTCCAAGGAAGCGACGGACCTAGCTTCAGCAGTGAAGCGCTTGACATAGTCCCTCAATCGTTCACCCTTCTTTTGACTGAGGGACAGTAGAGACTCGCTCGTCTTCTCGGTGCGGCGACTGCTTACGAAATGCATGAGAAAAAGACCCTCGAATTGATCGAATGAGAAGATGGAGGCCGGGGTGAGTCGAGAGTACCATTCTCTCGCAGGATCCTTCAGCGTGGCAGGGAAGGTCTTGCAAAGGAGCGCATCCGAAGCTTGGTGGATCATCATGAGAGTTTTAAAACTCTCGATGTGGATGGTGGAATCCGACTCCCCATTGTATGACTCAAAGTTAGGGGGCTTAAAGTTTTGTGGGACCGGGGCTTCCATGATGGCTCGGTAGAACGGGGGCCTGCTGAGGCAGAAATTCCTCGCTCGTTGTTCATCTTCTCTGTCAAGTCGGCCAAGGCGCCTCTCCATCTTGTGGAGACGGCGGTAGACCGAGTCTTCCCTTCGGTCATATCCTGTTGATCCCCTAGACTCTTTCCCATGAGAGAGAGGACTAGGAGTGCGGTGGTGACGGCTTGGGGCAGGTTCAAGACTAGGTGCCCATTGCTCATGGTTAGGAGCAGCGTTGAGAGCCCGCAGAACCGCCTCTTGAAAATCCTGGAGCTCCGCCCTTGTGACTGGTGCCTCTCTAGCTTGACGGTCCCTATGTGTGGCTCGGCTTATTAGAGAATGAGTTCTCTGCCGATGACACTGAGGGAACTCTCTTCGCCTCCACGGGGAGGGGATCTTCTAGTCCTCGGTCGGCGGGGGGTCCGGACTCTTGAGATCCCTGTGTGCTCAGGTTGATGGACTCCCCCAAGGGCTCGCCATCCATTCAGATGAGTTCAGAGGTCGATCCCCTTTTGGCAGTTGGCAATCACTTGACGGAGATCCCGCTCGGGAGGGCTTTGAGAAGCCATAGAATCAACTGGAAGATTGTGGACCGCGACATGGTCCTGAGGAGGATGTTGCTCTGGGCGAATCCTACGAGAGCCCTTCTGAGCAGCCCCCCGAGACTCTGGAGGGGCCTGTTGAGGAAGAGCACCTTGAGCTGGAGGAGGGAGAGGAGGAAGAGAAGTGGTTCTTCGGTTGG
>CM030358.1:245247647-245573379 GCA_017893485.1 Hemerocallis citrina
TGAACTATTTGTACATGTATACACATCAAAAAGGTTAATGAGAAACAGTATTAGTGTTGGTGAATTTACTAATCAGATTATAGTCTTTAATTGATCATGTGGGTGTAGGAACTATTACTGTGTTCATCAATGGAATCCCTTCAGAAGTTCCAAGAGGCCCATTTGACATGAGAGCAATGTTTGGCCAAGATATGATGCTTGTTCATACCTCGGGAGAGATTCTTCCTTCCAATGAGTTTGGATTCCTATTGCAAAGTTTGCAAATGGGTGAATGCTACTTCTTGGTAATTAATTTATTTTTCGCTTACTTTTTTTTTAATTATTGACCGACAAAAGTTAGGCTGAAAACCTACGTACCTGACATAAGCTCAATTATGGGAATTAATTAAATACTCACATTAGGTAAATTCTTGGAATTAATTAAATATTCGATATTATCACTTCCTTAATTATATTTGTGTTTGAATGAAAGTTTGTGCTGAAAAATTGTTTGTATGTTTTTATATATAATTTCTCTCTCTCAGGTTTCAAGGCCTACTTAAGTATGACGAGAACAATTGCACAAATTCTATTAAGAATTAATAACTATATATATATGATGATGATGATGATGATGGCCAGCTGAATTCTACTGCATGCAATGAATCCTTCATGCAATGCACGTACGTTTGTTGAAAAGGCATGAGTTCTTCTCTAAAGTAGTTGTTTTGAAGTATACCATATAATGGAAGGGTTAGAAATGATCAATGTATGGGTTATCAGTAATGTTAAAAGCAATGAACTTGATATAAATGAAAAGCAATCAATTTGAGCTCTTATATCTCCTAAGTGGACTTAACATAGAAATTATAAGATTGGTTGCTATATATGTTTCTGTATCAAAACGTTTAAATCAAACTTGGTACGAGTTATTATCCAGTTTCATTGAGTCTTTTGTTTGAATCTATGACGTTGATTGAGTCTATTTCGCCACTTCCATACTAAGTAGTAGCACTTTGTCAGTGGTAAATTGTCGTGAAATGTTTCCTCGACCAACTTTCTTGATTATTCATATACCGGATGAATGTGGAATGGATGCAGCTACACTGCAACAAAATGAGTTTTTTTCATTGGCTGGCTAAGATCACAAATATTGTAACTACGTATTATAGTTGGACATCCAAATGCAAACACATCAACTGCAAACGGATTTGCTGCCAATTTGAACTCAATTTTAACCGTACGTGGGTCGTTAGAGAAAACAATGATAATCTCTATTTTGCCTGCTACTATCATTTACTTTTTTCTTTATCGATCGTTTCACTTCGAAGAGATAAAAAATGGAGCCTATTCAATTGAAAAGACAGTAATGAAAATATAGTTGACGAAGTAGCTCGGCATCTCATGAGGCTAGAAACAGAAGAAAAAAAAAGAGGAATGAACTGTTTTTTTTGTTTTTTTTTCTGAGAAAACATTAAACCACCTTCTTACTACATTCTCTCGGGACACCCCTTGTATCATCAGCATCTAACTAGTAACTGTGCAAACTCTACATCGATACTTAAAATGGTAATAGACATATCAGATCCCTTCTAGCCATAAGTTCATACTATGACACCAAAGTTACATTCCTGGCAGAAAAGACTAAGCGCGTACAACACCAAAGAAAATTTCGATTCAGGTGAAAAAAAAATTATAAGCAGACAACTTTTTTTTTTTACTAAGCCCATGCATAGTGGTGAAATCTTTCGGGCCTCATTCCCCCTTTCGAAATGGACCCATCCTTTTGGGCCTTGAATAATCGAGCAGGAATATAGTTAATTAGTCAGGTAGAAAGAACCAGCAGGTCCCACTTCTACATAAAGAAGTTCTTTTTTTTTATGATAAACATAAAGAAGTTCAAAATGAGTTTTCTTCCATCCACAAATGGTCTCCCTCCATAACTATCCCTTGTCCACTGCCTAGATTGGGGAGCTAGTGAAGCTTGAAAGATGACAGCGGTGTTCTCGATTTGTTTAACCGACTAATTTGCCTGAGGTCACCAAAGCCTGACCGAGTGTTCCCAACTTGGGCTTGGCCAAGGTGTGGAATGATGTCAATGTCTGCCTCAGCAACATCCTCTTGGGCGTGACCTATATCCCCATAGAAGCCTTCTCCCTATCCGTACGATGATATCAGAGTATTGTTTACTCGAGAATGAAAATGGTTTTGGGGGTAATTATGATTGCCAAACTTTTTTTTTTATTATATAAAAGTGATAAGTCACATGTTTCATTAATGAAAAGTAAACGAAACAAAGTAGCCAAAATTACAAACCAACTAAACTCTAGTCCAAATACTGAAATACAACATGACATCAACAAGTGCTTGATATTACAAACACCCAATCTGATACCAAAATACCATAACCCCCAACATAACTGCACACAAGTTTTCACGGACGGAGGTAACTGCTGATATTGTTATCTGATCTACTCCGCATTATCCATGCACAGCCTCTTCCTTGACTCTGCTATACATGTCCAAGCATCAATTAGAAACCGTATTTTATGCAGCATCATATGAAATTTATAGTTAATGTTACGAAAGCAAATATTATTTCTATCTAACCACAGACTCCATACACTTGCCACTACAGTAATATCCCACATTAACTGATAGTCTTGTCGAATATACCTTAGTCTCCAACTACCCCAAATGTCTTCAATACTATTGGGTGTCTCTATTATACCAAATTCCAGTCCCAAAAATTTCCATGTCTAGCCTTAGGACATAGAATGAAAATATGGTTAACATCCTCCTTCCCGGAGTTGTATCGCGGGCACGTAACATCAATCGGAATGTTGTGTTTCATAATATAAGTTTTGGAAAGTACAACATTATTCATCACAAGCCAAAGGAACGCATTGACCTTAATTGGGCAATTAGAATTTCATATAATATCCGCACTTGAGTTTCTGAATCCCCCATCATTAAGGAAGGTATACATGGAAATGACTGAGAACGTAATATTAGAATCGAGTTTCACACTCTTGCGTCCTCCTCTGTCCTGTTTGGGATCAAATATTCCTCCACCAATCTTTGTAGCCTATGTAGTTGGCACCGATAATGCAGCATGGTATCTCCCTCAAACTAAATCCACAGACTTTCCTGCTTCCAAACGTCTGCCACCAGAGCATCAACATTTCCTGCCTTCTGAGCCAGTTGAAGGAACATTGCCTGTATAGTGTTCTCCCCATACCATTTGTCTTTCCAAAATCTTATATCTTTCTCGTTTCAAACTCTGCATCTAGTGTTTGCGTGAAACACATCCCCCACATTTGCAATCCCTTTCGAAAGAAATGACACTTTTCCGTGTTTGCTTCTTCCTCCATACCTAAATTTCTTTCAATGACGATACAGTTTGAAAGAATTGCACCACCACGCCTTACGACGTTTGTGCAATTTCCACCATCATTTGGTTAAAAGAGCTTTATTCATATCACGGAAATTCACAATTTTCAGTCCTCCAAATTCTTTGTTTTTACACACCTTCCCCCATTTAACCAGATGAAACCCCTTGCTCTCCTCTCTTGAGCTTTCCACATAAAATGTCTCCTGCATCATCGATTTGTTCAATCACTAAATTAGGGATCTCATAGAACGACATCAAGTATGTTGGCAAACTACTCAGAACCAAGTTTATAAGTGCGATTCTACCACCCAACGATAGCGATATCTCTTTCCAACCTGCCATTTTTTTCTCTATTTTTTTCGACTAGTATACTCCAATCTTCCTTATGCATCTTTCTCGGTCGTATAGGTATCCCCAAATATGTTAGTGGAAAATTCTCCTGGACACAACCTAGCCCGGTTGAGGTCATCTCAATAGAGCTCGAATTATCACTGCATAAGGGTAGTACACAACTCTTGTTAAGGTTGACTGTCAATCCTGACCAATATTCGAAGCGCTACAATTTCTTCCATCCGTGCCACACCAAACATTAGAGTGTCATCCGTGTACTGTAATATAGACATTGACACAAGAATTCCTTTCACCTCGACTCCTTTGATAAGCTCTGCTTCCTTCCCTCTTTTAGTCATTTCGGCCAGTCTGTCCGCGATAATTGTAAAAATTAGCGGTAAGAGTGGATCACCCTCCCTTAATCGTCTTTGACATCGAATTTCTCTACCAACTTCTCCATTAATTTAGATTGTTAGATATTGTATAATATATTTAGTCCCATATTGGGTTATGTATCAGTCTTGTATTCCAATATATATGAGTCATTGTACTCAGTAATAATTAATCCAATAATTCAACAATCTTTTCCAAATATCTCTATTAACATTAACATGGTATCAGAGCAAGAATCCTAATTTTTTTCTTCCCTCACAAATCTCTAACTCTAAATTTACAAATTCCTCTTACTGTCTTCAACAACACCAGATGCCAAACAATTCCAACTGCGGCATCATCTCCAGCAACTCCAGCAACTCTCATCGCCAATCTCCGAACCCAACTCCAGTCCACCTCAATCCCGTCAAAATAGCAAACAGCACCATCACCTCAATCCCGTCGTCCTTCCGAAAACCCTCATCAACCTCCTCCTTCTCGTCGCGAATCATAGCCGCCTCTGACCGCAACCATCACTGTCTCTCAAGGGTCTATTAGCTCCCCCACTCTTACATTGTCTTATGTTCTTTATACTCCTCATTTATCCATGAACCTTATTTTCATTAGTGCGCTATGTGATACTGGTTATATCATTACATTTGATTCTTTAGGTTGCCCTATTACTGATTTGCACACTGTCAGGAGTTTAGGCGTGCTAGTCGACTGGGTCGTCTATATCATCTAGATTTTTTTCATGCCCATGAATCTCATCTTCATTTTGTTGGTGTTGTGTTCTCTGATACTGATCTGTGGCACAGACGTTTATGACATATTAGTGAGTCTCGACTCAAGGCTTTAGCCATTAGTGGTGCCCTTGGTCCTCTTACTTATACTAATTTGTCTAACTGTTAGGGTTGTCACTTGGCCAAACACATAACACTCCCTTTTACTCACAAAAGCACTTCTCAAACCACCCATCATTTTCAACTTATTCACTCTGACATATGGGAACCATCTCCTACACCTTCTCACAAAGGTTATCTCTATTATGTTAGTTTTAGACTTTACTAGATACACATGGGTGTTTCTTATGCACCAACGCTCTGAAATACCTGACATTTATCAGTTCTTTACAAATATAGTTCACACACAGTTTGGTGTGCGTATCAAAATGTTTCGTTCAAACGGTACTTGTGAGTACACTTCCACTGCTATGAGATCAATCTTTCAATCTCATGGTACACTCTTTCAGCAATCATGTCCTCACACACATGAACAGAATAGTGTAGCTGAACGCAAGAATTGTCACATCCTTGAGACGGCTCGTGCTCTTTTACTCTCCTCTTCTGTTCCTTTCTTTCTCGGCTGAAGCTGTCATGACGTCTGTCTATCTCATTAACATCACTCTCTCGTCTGTCCTATCTGGCACATCACCTCATAAGTCTCTTCGTCACTCACTATCGGAAAACAGTATGCTCCGTACTTTTGGGTGCACATGTTATGTCCTTCTTTCTCCCACTCCCACTGAGCGCACGATGCTCATCGCTCGCTACTAAGTGTGTTCATCTAGGTCTCAGTCCAGATTATAAAGGATATTATTGTTTTGATCATGTCTCTTTTGTGGAAGACTCTCCCTACTACTTAGCTTCCCCTGAGGATGTCAGTTTTCTTGATTCCCCTGTAGTTGGGCCTACTCCCCGGCTACTCCATATGATCTCACTCATTCGGCTCCTTTTCCATCTCATACTGATGTTTTTTCACCTATTTTTTCTCTTGCAATAACACCTCCTGCACCCTCACCACCTGCATCCCCACAGTTACATGCACCCACTCCACCTATCTCACCCCCATACACTATCCATCTACCACCGGTCTGTCAGTCTACATGTTCTATCTCGGCATCCCACCGGTCCGTTACACACCTGATGCCACTAGTCCCTCTGACCAGTTTGGCTTTGCCACCCTTGCCTCCTACTCACCACAATTTCATGCATATTCAGTACACTCCACACGTGAGCTCAGAACCTATCAGGAAGCTATTCAATTTTCCAAGTTGTGGGAAACTATTGCAGAGGAGTTCGTGCATTTGATCAGAATGGCACTTGGGATGTTGTTCCACTACCTGTGGGCGTTCAGCCTGTTAGTTGCAAGTGGATCTTCAAGGTCAAATATCGACCTAATGGCTCCATTGAGTGGCATAAGGCTCATTTTGTTGTCCGATGATTTATTCAGGAGCATGGCATTGATTATGATGAAACTTTTACCCCAATTACACAGATGACTACAATTCGCATTCTCCTTGTCGTTGCCTCCATTCGTCAGTGGCCGTTATACTAGATGGACATGAAAAATGCAATTCTTCATGGTACATTATTTGAGAATATTTACATGCATCCTCTTTCTAGTCTTACCACTCCTCCTCGTCATGTTTGCCATCTCCGTTGAGCTATATATGGCTTGAAACAGCCCCTCCAGCCTGGTTTGAGTGTTTTCGCCGTGTCATCACTCAGGCTAGTTTCAATTAGAGTTCATAGGACCACTCTATGTTATGCAGTCATCACCGTAGAGATGGTACTTCAACTATTATATGTTGATGATATGATTATTACTGGGAATGACTCTGCAGGCATTGCATCCACCTAAAACTACCTTCACCAGCAGTTCCATATGAAAGATCATGGTAGAATATGCTACTTTCTGGGTCTAGAGATTTCTCATGGATCTCAGGGCATACTCATTTCTCAAGAGAAATACACATCAGATATTATCTCTGCTGCATGTCTCTTTGATAGTCGATGAGCCGATATTCCCTTAGAGCTTCATGTGAAGCTTCGTCCCACAGATGGTGAGCTCCTTCCCAATCCTACTAAATATAGGCAGATTGTTAGATAACTTGTCTACAAATGCATAACCAGATCCGATATTGCCCATGCACTCAGTGTTGTTAATCGGTTTATTTCTGCTCCTATATCAGTTCACTACAGTGCTCTTCTTTAGATCCTTATATATCTTCGAGTCACTATCACTCGCTCATTAGTCATGCTTTCTACATCCAAACTTAAGCTTAGTGCATATTCTGATTCAGACTGGGTGGGTGAACCTACTACAAGACGGTCTACCACAGGATTTTGTCTATTTCTTGGTGATTCGCTGATCTCATGGAGAAGCAAGAAACAGACAGTTAATGTGTAACACCCTAGAAATTTTAATTTTTTTTTTGAATTAATAAATTATTTGTGATGAATTTTTGTGATTTATTAAGTATTTTTATGAAATTCATCATTTTTGCACGTGCAAAACACGAGCAAATATTTTTCTTGAGAAATAAAAAGTTATAAAATTTATTTGAAAAATCTAATCTTTATTACTAGATAATAATTCTAAATTTTCTGGATTTTTACGAATAATTTATGGCATGTTTGCAAGTATTTCAAAATGAATGACTTTTATGTAAAATTGCCACTTGGTGGCAAATTTCAAATTTTGAAAAATTTCTAGCTGCGTTGGGGGCCGGTCAACTAGGAGTGTTTAAGGGAGATTATATCTAACCCTAATTGATTTAATTAACTAATTGATTTGGAGGATATGTGTGTGTGTGTGTGTGTGTGTGTGTGTAAATATTTGATATTTGGAGGGGGGATCTTGTAAAATCTTCGCAAAACCCTAGGACCTGGATCTCCCGGCCTATATTAGCAGCAGCAACAGCCGCCCTCCCCTGTTCACGACAAAATACTATTGTTTTTATTATTTCTTGGAGTTTGGAGCTTGGATCTTTGGATTTTCACGAGGAGGAGGAGATTTCTTTCTATTATTATTATTTTTCAGTTAATCTTCTTTGAGGTGGGTGATACTATCTTGTCTCTTGTATTGTTATATGTTTGTAGGATATGATGATTGATTAAGTAAGATGCATGCTAGAAGTTGTATGGTTATATATAACTAATAAAAACCATAATTGGTGGGTGTTCTTTCATATCTCTTGATGTGCTTAAAATATATTGTTATGATGAATCTAGTAGAGAGCATTCTATGGCTTGTTGTAGATTTATATTTTTAAATCTAGTAAATAGTATGCCAGGATTTTGTAGATTTGTAGATCTACATTTTGATAGTTTGATCATGGTTAAAATATTATATGATAATGTTAGGCATGATGAATGAACTTTTAGAGGTCTATATGAAATAAATGTGCATAAATAAGAGTGATGATCACATTGGTGTTAATCTTGATTGTTAAATATTGATGATGCATGAAAGATCTAATTTGGGATTCATAAAATTGATTGGATGGCCATAGATTTAATTTTAGATGATGGAGATTTGTAGAGATAATTAGAACTTGTTGTATGCTCTTAAATTCATGCTTGGTTGATTTTAAAGTTGAGATTTTTCCTTGTTTATTCGTTGTTTTTAATTATTAAAAATCCATGCTTGACATTAGGGTTTGAATAATTATTGTATGGTTGAATTGGAGTTTGTTAGGGTTTCGGGTTCACTGTTCATGAGGTGCACAGTAACTGAGTTACTGTGTTAGGGTTTGGGGGTATAGGGTTTCGGGTTTGTACAGGACCTAGGGCTGTACAGTGCTTTTGATATATAAATGTTTTAACGCCTTATTAAGTCAGAAGAGGCACTTGGGGAGTTGGCTAGCCCATGGTGATTTGGGTAATGGGTGTGCTGGGTTCAAGCCCAGGTGAAGCCTAGTTTTGTTTTCTTTGAGTTTTTTTTTTTTTTTTTTTTTTTTTTTTTTTAACCTTTCGTTTCGTTTCTTTTGAGTTTTCTTTTTAGTTTTAAAGCTTTTCATTTTGGTTCTTTAGAGTTTTTTTTAGTTTTAAAGCTTTTAAAATAAAAAGAAAAAATTGTGTTGGGTGGAAAATTAATTTAATAAATTTTAATGTTATAGAGTATTGATTCTAAGACTTCAACTTTTTGAGAATTTAGTTTCAGATATCTGGTTCAAATTTCTTAAATTTCGATTTTCGCTTATACATCTTAGAATGTGTATATCCTAGATTTTTGTTAGTTGTTATTTCAGACTTTTGTTAATTTCATGATTCATGCATTTCAGATTTTTTTTTTGTGTCTCAAATTTGTATGATAGTTTGAGTATT
Source organism: Hemerocallis citrina (assembly GCA_017893485.1). Classification (NCBI taxonomy): domain Eukaryota; kingdom Viridiplantae; phylum Streptophyta; class Magnoliopsida; order Asparagales; family Asphodelaceae; genus Hemerocallis; species Hemerocallis citrina. Next base: position 245,256,834 of record CM030358.1, read on the forward strand.
CAAATATGGTAGGATATTGTTCAAATTTTAAGGGATATAATTTCAGTTTTGGAATTTCGTAATTTCATATTTTTAACGAGTATAATTTCAGATTTCTGAGTATAATTAAATTCCAGATTTTGGTTGATTAATTTTAGTTTTTAAAGTGTTTTAATTTCATATTTAAATATATGGATTTCAAAATATAGAAAGAGATATCATATGAATTGAAATATAGTCGTTTTAGAGTAATTTAAACTAGTTGTAAACGAATTCAAGGAATTAAAAGAAAGCTTGTATTTAATTTCTGAGTGGTGGAACTCTAGAAGTTGAGTGGGGACCCTAGCGTGCCGGAAAATGAGTTTTTTTTTGTGTGGAAGTTGGCCAGTGGGGCCTTCGTTCCTGGTTTGGTAGAGTTAAGTCCAGTAGGGTACACCAATTATAGGAGGACTGTGATTTAATTAATTGAACATAACAAATATAAGGACAGGCACTAGTTGGAGTTGTGATGAAATAAGAGAAAACATGGGGGGGCCTCAATGATTCGCGGTGGGAGATACTCTCAAGAATGATAGGGGTGTAATCACTTGCCGTGTTGGATATATCTTCAAAATTATCAGGATTGAGGCAACGCTCATGGGATATTCGTGTGATGATGTACCATTTGGCTTGCGGTGTGGGTTTCAATTTCCAGAATTATCGGGGTGTGAGGGAGTGTACCCAAAATCACTACACGGTGGGAAGTTAATTCTCAAGAACTATCGGGGCATGGCACTAGATACTCACAGAATAATCTAAATCTTAAAGTAATTAACGTGGTAGGTTAGTTGCATAATGAGGGATTGAATGTAACACCCCGTATTTAAGAATATATATAGAGAGAGAGAATTAATTAAAAAGAGTGGTTGTTGGCCTATAGGAAGTCCTATGGGAATATATAGGCATGATTTGAATGGGCCTTTGGGGATTGGCTGCACGTGGATGATGTGGGGGGCCCAAGAAGGGAGGGACAACTGTTCTGTAAGGGTGCTGGCGCGTGGGGCCCGGGGGGGTCCGACTGTGTTGGCACGCGTGCAAGAGAGGGTGTGGGATTTCTTAATCCACATTGGGGGGATTTGCAATATATATATATATATATATATATATATATATATATATATATATATATATATATGTATGTATGCCTTTAATTGAAGGTCACCAATAAGCTATAACACCTTTTATGAGGCTAGCCTATGGTGGCCAGTTGTTACAAATTGTCTGAGTTTGGGGCTGGGGTGTTACAAATGGTATCAGAGCTGACTTTCGACACTGTTTGTGGGTAACAGTGGGTGAGATGTATGCCTGAGAGGGAGCTGAAGTCAGTACGCTGTCAGTGTGGCCAGAGGCAGTATGCTAGAATTAATTGAATCAGGGTACTCCACTCCACATCGGCTAGAAAAGAGATCCTGCACTACGTTGCATGCCCCGTACTCAGCGAAGACGTTGAATTCTTAAGGGGGGTGTGTGTAACACCCCGTATTTAAGAATATATATATTGATAATTAATTAAAAAGAGTGGTTGTTGGCCTATAGGACGTTCTATGGGGTTAGTCCTATGGGAATATATAGGCATGATTTGAATGGGGCTTTGGGGATTGGATACACGTGGATGATGTGGGGGGCCCAGGAAGGGAGGGACAGTTGTGCTGTCAGGGTGCGGGTGCGTGGGGCCCAGGTGGGGGTCTGACTGTGTTGGCATGTGCGCAAGAGAGAGGGTGTCAGATTTCTTAATCCCACATCGAAGGGATTTGCAATTTATATATATATATGTAATGCCCTGATTTTTTCATTAATGAAAAATTATTTTATTTTGCACGTAGTGTGCACGTGCAATATTTTGGTTGAATTAAATCTTATAATTATTTTCATTGTGATGGGTATAAATATTTAAATTTGTGCTTTCAAATTATTTTATACAAAAGCCTTCTTTTAAATGGATGAAAAGCCTTTTTTTAAAGCCTTTTCTCTTAAAAAGTCCAAAATTTAATTTATTTATTTTATTTTAAAATAATTATTTTGGCCCATAAACTAAAGCCCATGAGTCAATTTATTTTTAAATGCAACTTGTAATGTAGAATACAAACTAGAGTTTATTTTTATAAAATAAAATGTACAATTTTTTGACCTAGTTGCATGCACGTGCACTACGCGTACACGTGCAAAATGCACTCTTCCTTGTTGGCCGGTTGCAATCTTTGGAGGGAAAATCAAATTTTGGAGTGGAGATCATGCTTGGTGGTTATTAGGTTGTGGGTAGTTAATGTAACTCCTACTTTCATCCTAGCCCTCCATCTTACAACAAACTACTTGATCCTAGCCCTCCATTCCCTTTGATTTTTAGTATAAATTCCTCCCCCCCCCCCCCCCCCCCCCCATGGCTAGTTATCCTTGTGCCTATTAATCCTTCCAAACCTATAGTCTAAATTATATTATCTAGTAGTGATTGTGTGAGCTAAAAGATTGAGTGTGTGTGGGATTGTTCTTGCAACACCAAGGAGAAGAAGGGCCGGTTTTTGGAAGTGCTCGGTGGGCTTGTGTGGTGCTCGGGTTTGGTACTTTTGGAGGCTTGGGTGCACGTGTTCAAGGAGGAGCAATTCGTCGCAAGGACATTCGTCTAGGATTTGCTAATTGTGTTTATCTCTCCATTTGAGGTGGGTAGATTCTCCATATTTCTAAATTAGAAATGCATGTTAGATATGAATGAATGAAGCATGAAAGAAATTAAGAAGAGTACACTTTAATTAGAAAAAAATAACCTATTGAATGATTGAATGTGGATATGCAATTTATATGTGGTTCTATTATTTAAGTTGTATGTGAATTGATTAGAATCATGGATTGATTGATGAAAACACATTTATTACCATCAAGAATTACACACAAAAGTTAGTAGATTGATAATACCATTTCATGTGTTAAATAGATCTTTTGTGTTAATATGGGCATGAATAATTTAAAATATGTGTTGTATGTTGGGTAAATGGTTAAAGATAGAGAATTAAGGTGAAAATTTATTGATAAAGAGATTAGAATGCTAAATGCGAAGAAATGTCGAAAAGAGAAGAAATGTGGTAATTATAATGTAGAATTTGAATTAGTTGTATGAAAATATGTTTTAATTGTTATAAAAATTATTTTGCTCATACTGGTATGTAAATTATGTGAGGAAGAATTAATCTGGAGTTGTACAGTACATTTTTATGAAAACAAAATGAAATGAAGACTTGTTGAATATCAAACGTTTTTGAATAACAGAGAGAAAGGTTTTAAAAAGAACTTCAAACTATACTTGACACCTGAGCACGTAGCTCAAGTGGTCGGAGCGCGCGGCCTGTTTCTCAGAGGTCTGCGGTTCGAATCCCGTGGGCAACATTATTTCGTTCGTTTTTTTTTTAAAACAAAATTAACTGCTGACCGAGAGCATTTAATGCTCTCAGCCATACTTATGCCGCTTAGCACATATGGCCTAGTGGCTTGTGCTGTCGGTTGTGTTCTCTGGGGTGCTGGGTTCGAATCTTGCCCTCGGCAAGATTGAAAAACAAATTTTTTTTGGGGGCTTTTAATTGTCAAAAAATTATGAGAAAAATATGGTTATTCTTCTAAAATTATATGGGACTTTATAAAAATAATTTGGGAATTATTTGCATGAAATAAACTATGATTTGGGAATAAAATGCATAAATAGAACTATTGCTCTATATGTATATTTTTGTGAAAGTTATATCTTGCAAAAAGAACATGGAATGAATGATTGGAAGATTAATATAATCCAGAAAGAAATTTTATTTTGTGATGGTTATGAATTATTCTCATATGTGAATGGTGCGAAAAATATTAAATGCAAATATTCGTAGTGATGTGAAATTTTGATGTGAAGTTGATAATTGATGAAGCATATGAATTCATGTATAGTTATGGACCATGTGAACGAATTAGAAATCATGATTTGAAAAGAAAAATACTTTTGAGTATGATGATTCAACAATGAATTTATGAGTTGGAAATACTCAAATTGGAAATTGTGAATTGAAAATTGAAACAAAAAGAGTAGCTAAGTCTCCCCCGGCATTTGGAAATAAATGAAATGAAAATTGAAAAGAAAGACCAGGGTTGGTCATGTTTGAATGAATGAATAAGTCCGGTTTAGTGGAGAGGCTAACTCTAGAGCTTTGACTTTTGTTCATGATTTTGATGAAAAACTAAGGATTAGTACATAGTGGAGACGTGATAAAAGTAGGAGAAAAACACGAGTATAAGGGCCATCGGATTAGCGGTGTGAGAGTGATCAACAGGCTGCCTGCTTGATGCGTCAAGACATGGCGTGGGCACTACTCCAGAATTATCGTCCCGGTGGCGACGCTTGTGGGATGTTTGGTGACTGCAAGAGGAACGTGTGCCATGAAGTGAGGCTGAATTGCCACAGGCTGTCTTCACGATGCGTCGTGACATGACGTGGGATTCCCCTCCAGAATTTTCTGTACACGAGCTTGTACTCATAGATCATCTAAGATACCTACCGTAATTACAGTAGTAGATTAAGTCATAACGAGGGATTGAACCCTACAAAGATGAAGAACGATTAAGGGCTTGCCCTCGGACCTATGTAGTATGGAATGCATAAAATCCGAACAAGTGCGCATTAGTGTCATCTAACATAATTAACTGCATTAAGGATTGAGTGCACATTCACAACATGACATCAATAGGGTAGTCTCTTTAGTTTGATATGTGACAAGTTTGTGTTTGCTAAATATGGAAAATAAGTTATACTATTTCCGGCATAGAGAGGATGGCCGTGTATAATGATCGTCGGTTGAATAAACTGACGTACCCACAGTCTTATATGCAGGTAAATGGCTTGATAAAGATTAAAGAGGAACAAATGCTTAAAGATTACTCAATGCTGTTGTATATTTATTTTCATTGTTGTAAAATTTTACTTTCGCTGTGCAATGTAAAGTGTAATATTGATGTAAACTCTGATGTAAAGAGAAAAGTTTAAATTTCCTTGTAAAATTGTACTAAAGGAAGTGAAAAGATCCTGTAGAACATCTCGAATTCAGTGTATTTGGGATTCGAGGCGTTATAATATAATTGCCTTTGATTGAAGGTCACCAATGTAACACCCCGAATTCCAAAACAGACTGAATTCGATGTTCCACAGGATCTTTACACTTCTTTCGTACAATTTTACAAGGAAATAAAACTTTTTGTTATATCAGAGTTTACACTTTCATTACATATTTATAGAGGAAGCAATTTACAACAAATTACATGAATTGAAATGTACGACACTTGGATCATTCTTTAATCAGCATGCATTCTTTAGTCTTGCTAATCACTTTACCCTGCATAGAAACTGTGGGCGCGTCAGTTGCTTACAACCAACAAAATATTATACACGACTATCCTCTCTATGCCGAAACAGTATAACGATTCTCAAATACTTAAACAAACCACAAACTTGATCACAAAAAAAACTACAAGGGACTATCCTATAGATGTCGTGTTGGGCGGTACACTTAGTCCTTACTGCAGTTATGTATATTACATGACACTAATGCACACTTGTTCAGATTCTATGCGTCCCAAACTACATAGGTCTGAGGGCAAGCCCTTAACCCTTCTTCATCTTGTAGGGTTCAATCCCTCGTCATGTCTTAAACTACTATTATAATACGATAAGTATCCTAGAAGTTCTATGAGTTACGAGCTCATGTCCAGACAGCCTGGAGAGGAATCCCACGTCATGTCATGACGCATCATGAAGAACCTATAGACAATTCAGCCTCCGTCATGGGACATGACACCACCCGCAGTCATCAAACACCCCACGAGCGTCGCCCGTGGTACGGACTCCTGAAGACATATCAACGTCATGTCACGACGCATCGTGAAGACAACCTGTGAATACTCTCACACCGTAGCTCCGAGACCCTCATACTCATGTTTTTCTCTTATTTTCATCACCTCTTCACTATGTATCTAATCCTTAGTTATTTGAATCATGAAAAATATCAATTCTCTAGAGTTAACCTTTCCACTATACCGGTCTTAATCATCTATTCAACATGACCCAATCTTGGTCTTTTCGTCTCAAATTTCATTTCAACGTATCTCTTTTCAATGCCGGTATGAAGCTTAACTACACTCTAGTTCTCAATTTCAATTCACAATCACAAAATCGAGTTTTCACAGTCATAAAGTCTTTTTCATGATTAACAATAATTTTCCTTTCATGTTCATAGCATTTGTGTATTCATGCTCATAAAATCTTTCATAATTCGTCATAACGTTCAATTTCACTTTCAAATACAAACTCATGCATAAACAAAAGAATTCATTTTTTTCTAACTTGTCACATTCATAATTCATTCTTCCCATGAAATTACTGTACTATCATTTTATCAAAAATTCACACTTTCCTTGCCAAAACTCATTTCAAAACTCTTTTAAACAAGGCCTGTATTTTTCTTTATTCAAAGACAATTTAAACTAATCAATTAATAAGTTCTTTTTTTTTTTGCCAAAAATAACCTCAAATTCTTATTTATACTAGGCCACAAGTTATAGAAAATTATCTCATGAAAATCCAAATATTATTTGAAACTTCAGGGCAGTCGACCGTTAAAACAAGGACAGTCGGTAATTCTGTGAGGATTTACAACTCGAAAACCAATAGTCAGGGTAGTCGACTGTTACAGTGTAGTCGGTCGACTGTTCCGCAAAGATTTGAACTCGAAAACAAATAATCAGGACGGTCGACTATTTCAATATAATCGGTCGACTGTTCCGCCAAGATTTGAACTCGAAAATAAATAGTCAGGGCAGTCGACTGTTTCAATATAGTCGGTCGACTGTGTTACTAGGTTTTTCAAATTCCCAAAATGTTTTTAGTTCTTTTTCTTCTCTTTTTGAGTCAGAACTCTCCAGGTTTTAATGTATATATAATTACGGTAAACTAGTATTTTTAAATTCATTATTTACCAATAACACATGCATTTTTGATCTCATTTGGTGTTCTATGTCCATAATTTCGACAGATAGAACAATTTCATTTTCACAAAATTTATAATATAAATTTCTACAAAAATATACTTTATTTCATCATTCTCTCATTATTTAACCATCTACATCAATTTAGAACACAAAATTCTCCTCTTTCCTACAATAGAGTTTACTCTAATTTAAACAAACAATTCCACTTGAAGCATTCAATTCATCCCTTGTCTCATAATCATAAATTTCTTCACATAGCATAATTCACAGACATCTATCATGGCAATCATGATAGTTTCTAACATTTCAGTTCACAAATAATCAACTAGCAACCATTTTAACAACCATTTTTCTAAATTACCATCTCATCTCTAATTAAGCAAACATGAGTCCAATTCCAACTAGTTGTTCTTTAACAATTTCATCAAATCATTCCCAGCATTGTATCTAGATTTTAGAAGCATGAGAAACACCCACCTATTGGAGAAAACGAAATGAAAGCTCCTAGAATGCAAGAAAGTATCCTTCTCCTCCTAGATTGTACTGCAAATTGCCTTCTCCTCCTTGAGCTTGATGGAACCCGAGCCCTCCTTGTACTCCTTGGATGATTGGTCGGCCACCTCTAGGTTGGAACACACACAATTTTGCACACTCTAATCTTTTGCTCACTAATGCCTCTCAATCTTTTGCTTTCTTATCTTTTCTCTCTTAAAGAATGGTGTAATGTACTAATGAGAAAAAATATAGGGGTATTTATACATTTTTAGGATGAGAATAGATGGCTAGGATTTAATCAAGGAGTTAGAGATTAAGGACCAAGATGAATTGGGAAGTTGTAGTAACTTCCATGATCACATAACCACTCCTCAACTTCATCCCACTCTCCCTCTCTCTCTCCACAATCCGGCCACCCCTAGGAGGGTGTGCAATGCACACTCTAGTGTGTGCACGTGCCCTTTCTAGTACCCCCCCCCCCATTATTAAGTTGTACCAAAATTAATTAATTAATTGTCTACTAATTGTATCTACATGACAAGTTGTGATAATTAAAAGATTAATTAATTTGTGGTCTTCAAAAATAGTTGGCTTTAGGCTCATTGGTCAAAATAAATTTTTTAATTAATTAGTGTGGGCTTAAATTAGAAAAACAATCTTAGGCTTTTAAAATAGGCTTTTAGAAAATAAAGAGAAAGAAGAAAAAAATGTTTATTTGTTCATGTTATAAGAGATAATTTTGTAAGAAAATATACATACAAAATTTGTACGTGCACAACACGTAAAAATCAACAATTCTCATTAAATAAAAATTCAGGGTATTACAACCAATAAGCAATATCACCTTTTATGAGGCTAGCCTGTGGTGGGCAGTTGTTACAAATTTTCTGAGTTTGGGGCGAGGGTGTTACATTGAACCCTATAAAGTGGAGAACGATAAAGGCTTGCACCGGACCTATGTAGTATGAGATGCATAGAATCCGACAAGTAAACATTAGAAATCATCATATGCATTTGTGTTTCTTGACTTGTTTTATGCATGCTTGCTTTCTATTTTCATTTCATACACATGACACTTAGCCTAGCTTCACTTATTTTTTTACGCTTCATTTATTGTTGTTTTACGTTCCATTTATTATTGTTTTATTAATATACATCAAGTTTGTGTTTATGAGATTTAGAAGTATCACTATTATTATAGTTGACGTCAGTTACATTTAACTGATGTGCGCACTTTTCAATAGACTATTACAGGTTTTCAATTATAGATAGCATTGATACAAATAAAGCTTGGAGTATAAATGCAAATTGAAGTAACTATGTGTTGTAAGATTTGTAATTAATGTGTTTAATTACGTTGTGTTTTGTAAGAAGAAAAGATATAATAAAAAGTTTTAATTTTCCCTGTATTTAATATTGTGTTTATGATTGCAATTGAAGTGGATTCTGGAAATTGTGCCACTTATTTCTGATTTTTATTTATTTGAAATTCGGGGCGCTACATGTCGCATGTTTTTTCTCCGAAGCTGAGTACATAGCAATGACAGCTACTACTAGAGAGATTGTTCATGTTCGTTGGTTGTTATCATATATGGGTGTCACTCTCATAGGAGCTACTCCTCTTCATTGTGATAACCAGAGTGTGTTGCACATTGCAAGCAACTCGGTCTTTCATGAGAGAATGAAGCACATAGAGATATATTGCCACTATATTCGTGAGCACTTTGAAGCAGGGACCATTTCCTTTCATTCTGTTACATCTTCACAGCAGACATGAGACTTCTTCACCAAATTCAATATTGTTCAAAGATTTCGCTACTTGGTGGGCAAACTCACACTTTTCTCCCCACCGTGAATTTGAGATGGGGTGTTAGATATTGTATTATATATTTAGTCCTATATTGGGTTATGTATCAATTTAGTATTTGGTTCTCTCCTATATATAGGAGTCATTGTACTTTATAATTAATCCAATAATTCAACAATCATTTCCAAATCTCTTTGTTAACCTTAACATGGATCAAAGATTTTCCATTTCTAACACACATCCTCATCCACATCCTCCATTTTGTCCTGAATCATTTGAGTTCTAATGCTTCATCGACACAATCCCAACCTACAATATCGGATGTAATTTCCAAATCTAGTTTCAGTAAAAAAACCTTCTACTTTATCCTTGTTTCCTCTAAACATCATTTCGTGCGCTGACGCGATACTATCCATGATATCTCGCCCTTTAACAAATCCACACTGCGTCTCATCAATAATATTCCTTAAGTGTGGGGCTAATCTACTTGCCAAAACTTTGGTGATGATTTTTAATGACCCGTTCAGCAGACTAATTGGTCTAAGATCCGAAACCGTAAGAATTTCAGCTTTTTTTGGGATTAGAATGACGTTTTGCATAATTTAGTCTTTCCACCCTCGCCACTCCCAGAAAAAGTTCCTGAAAAATGTCTAATAAATCTTTCTTGATGATGTTCCAATATAGATTATAGAAAAGAATTGGGAATCCATAAGGACCTGGCGCTTTATCTTGGCCCAGCAGTTTGATTGCCTTTAAGATCATCTCTTCCGAGAAGGAGTATTCAAGCCCATCGCTTCCTTCAATTCTCGAGTCTCACCACATATTTGGTTTCATTTTGCATCTAAATGTCATTTTCTTTCCGAACAAATCTCTAAAGTATATCTATCTGTTGTCTTATTACTGTCTCATCCTTCGTCCAACTCTCCTCCACAAAAAGCCCTGCAATGTTATTTTGACGTTTTCTTTTGCCACCTTATGGAAGAAATATGTGTTGGAGTCTCATTCCTTGAGCCACTGAACCCTCGATCTTTGTTTCCAGTAGCATTCCTCCATTTCACCAATTTTGTGTAGTTCCAATTTGTTTGATGTTAGTTCCTCCGATTCCATCCTTTGCAAACTCCATTCTTCTTCTATAGTTTCAAGTTCATGAGTTCTGTTCCCCAACCTCTCTTTCTTCATAACGAGTTCTCCTAATCCGTCTTTTGTCCACCTCTTAAGGCATTTACGCAATCTTCCCATCTTGATGTTCCACTTGGAAACCGCATCTGTTTGGATGACAAGATTTTCCTATGACTCCTCAATGATCTTTTTAATGTTAACGTTTAAGGTCCACGCCTTTTCAAATATAAACTGCCGCCGCTTAATATTTCTAGCATCTCCAACCATGAGAATGAGTGTTGCATGGTCTGATGTGAATCTAGGGAAGGATCTAACTTTCACAATCGAGAATAATTCCTCCAAGTTCGTAGACACCAAAATTCTATCCAGCTTTGCTAGGTTTGGGTTAGATTGCATGTTCGTCCAAGTAAACCTCCTATCTGACGCATGAATTTCAATTAGGTCTAGATCGTTGATGGTGAGATTGAAATTATGTCTATCACTCTCGCTTGCCCATCTACCTTTGTGTTCACTTTGAAATCTAGTAATGTTAAAATCCCCTCCAATCCCCTACAATCACCCACGACCCCTCCCATCTATTCCGAATGAGTCTTAGCTTTATCCAAAATCCCTCTATAAGATGAGCGTTGTATGGCCTGTACATCGACATTACCATATGCTCCCATCCATCGGATTTGCGCATAATTCTAATAGTAACAAAGAAATTACCAACGTATTCATCAACAATATTAAATATGTTATCATCCACTCCTAAAGCAATTTGTCCCGACATTCCCCTGGATGTCTTGAACCTCCAGTGAAAGTTTCTTAGCGATCTGAGACCATCTTCATCCTTAGTCCGCGGATCGGTAATCCTAGTTTCTTGAAGCGCACAAATAGTCGGTTTCATTTTAGCTATACTATGATTCACCAATCTACATTTAACCGTGGATCGTAACCCTTTAACATACCGAAAGATGTACGACATAAACACTTAGACCAATCACCTCTACCAACCTAGACCCCAAACCTAAGGAGGCAGCTATAGACATTGTCTATACGCCTCAATTCTAATAGCATTAACCTTGTCTAATTGTTCTCTAGAGGTGAGTCTTATGTCTACCCCTAACATACTAGCATAGTAAAGAAGCATATTATCTTAAATACAACTCAAAATTGAAAAAGAACCTCCACAAGCTGACGTTGGTTCCTTTGCCTTAGCCGCCGACCTCATACGATCCTTCTCCCTTGGACCCTTCGACCCCCACCTGTCAATTTATCTTTTGCTCTTCCTTTTAGCCTCATCAACCCCACCCCCAAACATCTCTACAATATTCCTATTCCCTGGAAATAGTTCCCTCACCTACTTCGCCCACCTTTCATGTTCGCTATCATAGTCATTGTTCTCATCCCCTGCTCCATCTAAGGAACAAACTCTTTCTCCTTCCCCCGACGATTTTTATATTTCCTCTAATTGTTTTCCATCTTCACTGCACTCTCCCCATCCACTTTTCTCATCCTCCAATAACCCCACTTCTCCCTCCCGAACATCCTCTTCCTCATCCCATTACCACCCTGAATAGCCACCTCAACAATTCCCCACCAAAACCCCTAGTTTAACTTGCTCATGTTGCGGGGCAGGAATAAAATTACCCTCATCTAATGTTGGCCCTTCCTGACATGAGCCAGGCCCAGTTAAAATAATTTTTTGAGTAGCAACCATCATCGCTTCCTCTAACGCCTATTGGAACTGTGCTTTCGTTAACGTGAAAATGTCATTTCTACTATTGTGGGACCCACCACATGACCGCTCACCTCCATCTGTCGCAGCCCCTGTCTCTATCGCGTAACCAGATCCTCGACTGTACACTAGGGCCTTACCCTGGGCCACCCCAGTCGCAGCCAACCCTTCACTGCCACCCGTCGCTTCCCTAAAGCCTCGTACTCCTACCGATTTGATTCCCCCCATCAACTGACAACTGTCCCCTGTAGCCTCTTGTTGATCCGCTGTCCCCGTTTGTTCCGGTGCACGCTATTTTGGATGATACTGATTTCATTGATTTTGATCCAACGGTGGATACTCTTCCGCTGCTTTTCCCATAACAAACTGCATCTGAAGGCTAGGATTCCCCCGCTCCTGATCCAGCAGTTGAAGATCGTCTTCAACCTCAATTGCTTTTTTGAAGTGCACCTCTGAGCATGATGATAACTCTGGCGACCTCTAAACGAAACCCTCTTCTTTCTCTCTATAATAACTTTAATTTCATGCCTCTCCTCCTCGAACTCATCTACAATCACCGACAGAATTAAGCTAGTATCTTCCACTCCGATTTGAATTCTCGCATACTCACGTCTCGTTTGCAAGTTGGTATCTTATCAATGGAGATCAAATACCTGAAGCCCCCAACATGTTCTGAAACACCGACCGCACCCAACAATGGAACGACAATTGAACAACCGGACCCATACTGCTAGTAAAGTATCAACCTTCAGAGCCATGTACTTCCTTGACCATCTACTCATTGTCACATAATAATCATCTCCTTCATGACTACCCATAGTCAATAATTTCTTAATTCTTTCCCCAGTCTTACAGTACCCCATCAACACATCTTACTTCACTTTTTGGATCTCCTAAATCCATACTGGCGATGGCCTCATACTCTCCACTATCTTCTCAATCAACACCTCTATAGGGTTACTCGTGTGAACTTTGAGCAAAATGTAAAGCTGTAGATGATGCTCAAAATCCACCATGATAAGGGTCGACACAATCACTGCTTTGATCGTTCTCCCTCCATCATCTTTAATCTCCTCCGACTTGGGTTGGCTCCTCTTGCTATCGGTCCCCATGTCAGGTACGAACGTTGGAATCAATTTGGAAACACTTCCCACGTGTTTGATTCTAGGACATGCTTTGGAAATGTGCTCATGCTTTTTACAAGCATAGCAAAAATAGTTATTCACACATTCGTTGATCGTGTGGCCTTGCTCGGCACATTTATGACACTGCGCGTTCTTTATTAATGTCACCGAAGCCGATGAAGATGAGGATTGTGGTTTTGTTGCCTTGTTCTCTGCTTTCATTACCGGCTTGGGTTTGAATAAAATCCATTCCCCTTCGACATCCTCCTTTTTCTTCATCACCTCTAGCTCCGGCGAGCTGTCCTCCCTTCGATGGAATACACGATTGGGTCCCTCTTTACCCCTCTTAATTGCCTCTGGATAGGAGACGATTGGAAAACCCCTCTCATACCCTCTGGCGAGTGGTGTCGCCCCTCCTCCACCTGAGTTCCCTGTCTGAACTCTCTTTCTCCACCCTTGGGTAGGCCTCTATGGTCTACCTGAGAATCCTTCATCAAAGAGTGTCCTCTACCTCTCGACGGTTCGCCCATCCTTCCTCCAGAGTTGCCTCTAAACTTTGTTCGTCGAACACCCTCCTCTCTTCCTCTCATCACCATCGCTCTATGTGGGTTGGTGCTTTGATAACTTTTTCTCTAGTGAGCCCTCTGGTAGCCTCGCTATGTTTCTTTCATTTTCTTCATGCTCTTTGTTGTTAGGTGCTTTTCTTAATTAAAGTATTTTTTTCGACAAATTTTTTTTAACTGGTTAATTACTTCTTAGTCACACCAGTCCACATCTGTCTTCATACATACAACTGTTAAATGATTCAAACTAAGACAGGAATAAATTGCTAGAAGAATATTATCAAAATTGATAGCCTACATCTATGAAGCACGGATACGGATACGCGTATCCGATATGGTACGTATCGGATACGCGGATACGTCGATTTCTCAAAAACTAGGATACGGGTACGTTAGGATACGCTTAAATAAATTAAATAAAAAATAATAATAATATATATTATAAATAAAAATTGAATTCCTTAAGTTATACATAGACAATATAAAATTGCATTAAATAAAAATATACGTACCTGAGTGAGATACTTCTTATTTGTCGTTTTCAATATTTGAATAACTATGTCCAATTGTCCATCTTAATACATGGATAACTTCTCATTTTGTTAAAAACAATTTTGTGTGCATCTTAATCAGTAATGTCATTTTGTTATTGTAATATACTCTATTTGTGTTATTTTGTTATTTTGTTATGTAATGACAAATTGACAATTATGTAATGTGATTTGTTAAGTACCATTTCTTATACTTATCCTCTATTTGCAAGAAAATTCCTACATCAAAACATGCACTAGAACAAGCTCAGTATAACTCCAAGATGAGTTAGATTCGTACATATCTCCAAAGGAGTCAGGTAAATCCTTTTGAGTTTTGATCACATGGATAAAGAACTGAAAAAATAAATAAAGAACTGAAAAAATAAAAATTTAAAAAAAGAACCGATCAGGCGATCACGGTGAATAAATTAAGAACTGAAAAAATAAAAAAAGAACTGAAAAAAGAACTGGAAAAAGAACTAAAAAAAGAACTGGAAAAAAAATACCTTTATGGCAAATATCTGAGGGTGACAGAGAGATCTGATCGGGGTCGGAGAGATCTGATCGGGGTCGGAGCGGAAGACTGATCGGGGTCAGCTGAGAGAGATCTGATCGGGGTCTGATCAGATCTGAGGGTGACAGAGAAGGATCGGCTGAGAGAGATAAGGGGATAGGGTTCTGATCGATGGGATGAGAAAGAGAGAGGCATAGAAGGATCGGCTGAGAGAGAAGGGGATAGGGTTCTGAATCTTCTGATTGATGAGATGAGAAAGAGAGAGGCAGAAGATAGATTATAGAAGATAGAACGGTGAATGGGCCTGTTGGGCCGAGCCAAACTAAAAAAAATTTTAAAAAAAAGTATCGGTGGCGTATCCCGCCCTTCCGATACGCGTATCCCCGCGTATCGGAAGAGTATCGGATATTTTTTTTTATTTTTTTATTTTTTAATTAATTCCGATACGTATCGGGTACGTATCAGATGAGTACGGTACGCGTATCGTGTCTGATACGTATCGGGTACGTGATACGCGACCCCCCGCAGAGTATTCGTGCTTCATAGGCCTACATAGCTACACCATGTTCCAAATTTTGAAGTACATCTCTACTATTATAATGGGAGAAGGGGTTAGTGTCATTTGTCACCATTTTTTTTTTGTCAACACGTGCAGCGCACGTGTTGGCTTTTTTTCCCTTTTTTTTCCTTTCCATTCCCCTCCACGTGCATCGCACGTGCATTATGGTTTTTTTTGTCCTTTTCATTCCCCTCCACATGCATCGCACGTGTTGGTATTTTTTTTCCCTTTTCGTTCCCCACCGCGTGCATCGCACGTGCATTATAGTTTTTTTTTTGGTCCTTTTCATTCCTCTCCACGTGCATCGCACGTGCATGATACTAGTAATATTAGTTGTATGCAGCAACTCAAACTTTATCAACCAGACAAACCATCAAGGAGAAGTTTCAGAACTGCATATTGTCTCTTGGCAGCATAATGTTTCTTAGAAGTCTAAGAGATACGCAGACATTAGGCATAACTTGGGCAATATGGCTCAAGTTTGTGGACTTGTAAGAAGCACTAAAAATCGTAACTCAGGCTTTTGAGAATGCCAGATTTCAATAAAGATCTACAATAATGTCCTTATAATTATCATTAACTGGACTTACTTAGAAAGCCGTGAAGGTATGCTGAATATCAGATCTGTTAGGAATGTGCCCTATAGTTAATTACAAGAGATGTAATTGGCAATTCTCTAGTAAACATTATTAATGATTAATCAAGTTGTTTAAGGCATTCTATTCATTATTTGCTGCTTAATCGTATTTATATCATTTAATTACTGTTATTATAAAGATCATGGATTAATTAAATGTGTTTAGAGGCATGATGAGATCATGCGAGCGAGATCTAAACATAATATAATTAATGTAAAATGTTCCTAGTCATTACCCGAGAGTTTTATTGGTTCACATGCTGTCAGATTCCTTATCTATTTGTTCGTGTCTTGCGGCCTGAATCGGTTGATGTTTTGGTTCCTTTTATTCCTCATGTTCGATTTTATATCTTGTAAAGTCATATGTATATTTTTTGTTGTACATTTTGCTTTTATCAATATATATCAGTTAGTGGCTAGAGTCGTTTGACTCCATTCCTTATACAAAAAAAAAATCCTAGTCACAAGATTACCGAATTGGGCATCGATAATTGCGGTAAGACTACTACACTTGTTATATGCTCTAAAGTAGAGGATAATTTATCTCACAATTATTTATGCAGAGACATTAATATAAGAGTGTATGTGTTAAACAGCTTAGTTCACTAAACTAACTCACTAATAATAATATCTAATGTACAGTCTAAATGAATGTCAATAGATAATTCCTTGGGTGATAGTGGGTACAAGTACTCCTATGACCTGAGATTTTCATAGCATTTTGTGTCTATCAATCTATGTTTTGGTTTATTTCTTAGCATGACTTTCTAATACATGTGTAAGGTATTATGGACATAGTGAGGCTTTCATGAAATTGGGTAAGCAATTAATAAGGAATCGATCACCTCTATTAGAAGAAGAGAATGACCTATGTGATTCTGCAAAGTGTTGACTCAGGAAGTCTATGGCTATAGCAAAATAAATTTTAGAAATGATTTTCGAAGTATTCATTTGAGTCAATTACTAATGTATCATACACATAAAATTAAGTGGTTAGGGTTTATACATTAATCTGCACCCTAAGCTTTTTCGGGATATTGCATGATATCGGAGAATTTAATTGTACATGCTTTTTCTTGGAAAATTTAATTTGAAATTTTATTTTATAAAATTCGGAATCGAATAATTTGATATATGAAGATATATTAAATATGATAAATAGTTATGCTAGAACGGAAGGTCATATAATTGTCAATTTGTTTATGAGATAACTAAATTATGTTCATCATGACTAAATGATGAGTACTGTCGTTCTATAATATTTCAATAGTTGGAATATTTAAATTCATAACAAATAAATATTTGAGATGATATAATACATTAAATTAGAGGTTTGAAGATATTTCATTATCGTTAATAATTATATGGACAAATATTTTGTGAATATCTATAAAAATGATTACATATCATATAAATGTATGACCACCAATAACCTATAAATAGGGAAGAATGGTTCTTCCTCAACACAAGAAAGAAAATAAGAGAAGAGTGAGACTCATTCTCATACTAATCAAAAGAGAGTTAGAAAGAGAGGACAACAATATTCCAAGAAATGTTTGACATAGATCACCGTTGGAGGATGAAAACTTGGACGTCTCATTTCTGAAACCACCGCCAATGAGTTCTTGACATCGATGAAAGGAAATCCAAAACATTTTTATTTTTATCTAATTCATTTTGATCCATAGTGATTCTGGCTATTGGGACAAATTTTGTATCGCAATGTTGATTGCACGATTAGATCGCTTTCGCTACCTATGTTATATGTCTTAATACAGCCTAGTTTTTCCCTTCAAGTGCTATTAGAGTCATACTTTGAATCGAAATTTAAGATCTGCATGCTATTGTCGTCACGCCCCGCTTCCCATTATAAGGAAACACGGGTACGTAACTGAGGCCCAACGAATGATATAAGTATACCAACTCATATCATCCATAAGCTATACAAATATAATCTCAACAATATAAAATGTAACCACAACCATGCATGAAAAAATAATCACAAAAACATGAATAATCCATGAAATGTTTCACAAACAAAACAACATCTGGAACGAATTAAACTACGGGAATAAAAATGCCTGGAATACGATGTATATAAAATAGCAACAATTATAACTAGGAGAAGCATGAAATAAGTTATTAAAGCAGGCAAAGATTTGACTTCGTTCTCTGGAGGAGTTGTTCACCAAGTCCTTCGGTTATTCCCTATCAGTACCTACAATCTCTACATCTAGGGGGGATGTATGTTAGAGCAAGCCACAGACTGTAAGTATTAACAAGCAAAATAAGAACGAGAAGTAGGCATAAAAGGCAAAGCAATAAGAACTGGCAATTCAATTATGGAACAAGCATGAAAATGAGAAACAACATATTAACAAGAAGGAAACAAGAACTGAACAAGAAGGGAAACAAGAACAGGCGATGTAATTGTAATACAATATGATCAAGTGTAATGAAAATGACAACTGGAACAAGTCTCAAAATAGAACCAATCGAGAAATAAGGAATCATGTAACAGGAAACATATCAATTAAACAGGAATCATTTAACTTGTAAACATGAACCATATAACTTTCATACACGTGCCCAGTGTTAATCTCAAGTCTAGCAATATTTTATAAATCCTAACTAATGTACGCAATCCTGCGTCCCATATCACAGGTTCGGGTGCATACAAACAAGTTAACATTTAGACTCTAGTGGTGAATTCTATAGGGTCTTGTACTCGGGTCTTGCAGTGACAATAACAAGAATCATATCATGTCATGTAACCAGAATCATATCATATCATATCATATTATATCATGTAGCCAGGAATCATATCATATCATGTAAACATATACAGAGTCACTATTACGGAAAATATGGGCCCCCTTCCAATTACACTCTTCTATATTGTTCACTACTATATTCTTTTTCTTATTACCCCGACTTGTTATTCTTTTAAAATAATTAAATACGAACATGCAACAATGAAAATGGGTATCAGGACAGGATCAAGGAGCTATTAAGGGCTATAAAATGCATGATATACAAGTTCAATTAATTAAATGCAAGAAATAAACATATTTACAATCAAGGGCATAAAGTTACAAGTCTGGACAGCAATACGTTGCTGTATAAAAATTCACTTTTCCGTCACTACAAGAAAGCAAATTAGGTACCGTCAGGGGTTCTAAAAAACATACTTCATGCTGATTCTAACACATACTCATACGATATATTATAAATAAAATAGCCAGGTCAACCAGACAGATCTTTACTGGTCTATTGTTCAGGCAGCGGCTCAGTACACGGTTCTTACATATATAAATCAACTGAAAAATCATTTAAAAATCTTATAAAAATAATAAAGTGACTCCTAATTATGTCTAGTACCATCCTAATAAATTTCAAGACTTTATTCTACTGTTAACATGATATTTTAATTAGTTAATCGAGTAGATATGCTTCAAAATAGTAATCTGGAATTAAAAACATATTGGTACTAAAATCAGTATATCTTGAACTCTACATATCGGATATCAGATCCGTCAGAAGTACCTAAAACTAGATTCAGGGGGATACAAATTTTATTTATCAAGTTCTAATTTATTTAAACTTTAACTAGGTCAAAATCTCACTGCGAGTTAGCACAAATAGTAGGGCAGAATTACACAAATTGATGTTTATGATCTTTTGATGGGCAACAAATCACAGAGGCAAATAGATTGATTCAGTGCAATATATAACGATGATTTAAACATGGAAGGATTTCAAATACGATGGTTCAATCACATGAGACTTATAAAGAACATTTCTCATGTATATGGACGGTAACGGTTTTCAAAACGCGATAATCAAATATGAGTACTAATTGCAGGAGGTAAAAAAAATGCTTGTACGGAATAATAAAAATGTACAAGATACTTGCGTTTTATCAAGAGTGATGACGACACAAGCGGAGAGCGATGGCGGTAATCAACAGCAACAAGTAAGGGCAGCGCAGCAACACAGCAACAAATACACGACAATGAACGGCAACACCGGTGATAGCAACAACTCGATCGGCAGCGGGTGCAACCGCAACAGTAGTGGCGAGTGTAGTAGCAGCAACGCAGCGACACAGCGATAGCGACAGTAGGCGACCAGTAGCTCAACAGCAAGAACAACAATGGTGGTGGTGCTCTGTCGGGATTGGCTTCTGTTAGCAACAGCACTCCGGGCTGTCTGTAATGGTGTTTTGTGGTGCTCGGGGCTAGTGAGGTGCTACAACTTCGAGAATGGCAGTCGGGTCTGCTTCTGGTGTCGGTGACGAGGCATTGGGGCGAGGCAGCTGAAGGTGGTGCTGGTAGGACGTGGTGTCGATGTGGAGCTTGGTCGGGATTAATGGCAGCGATGGAGATGGCGAAGCAAACAGTGGGTCGCGGAGCGGTGGAGTTGTCCTCAGTAATGGAGGTTGGCACTCTAAGTTGGAGTCACGAGGCTGGTCGCGGTGGAGCGGCAGTGACGGAGGTTGTCGGTGGATGCAGGCGGCAATGGCAGGGTGCTTTAGAGATGGTAGCAATGGCAGTGCGGGAGCTTGGGGGTGGTGTAGGGATAACGGTGGTGATGGGCTGCACGAGGGTGGCTCGGAAGTGCAACGATGCTTTGAAGAAGAAGATGAAGAGGGGAGTTGGAGGCAGCAATGAGGGCGTCGAGGTGGGTGGCTCTAGCGGTGGTGGTCGGCGAGGTTGATGCTCGGGGATAATAGCGATGGGTTCGCGGGAGGCAGGAGGGCGGAGCTGCGGGTCGCAGTGCAGTCGGGATGATCAGGGTCGACTTCGGGTGGTGCGGTGGAGGTTGCAGCCGATGGTCAGGTGCAGCGAGGTGGGCTCCGTGGTTGAGGGAGAGGGTGGTTCGAGTTGGCGTCGATCTCGGGTGCTGTTGAGGGCGTTTGGGTTTTAGGAAGGAGGGGAAGAAGAGGAGAGAGGTTAGGGGGGCTGATTGTGATTAGGAAGGGATTAGAGGATTAATTAAGTTTAAGTTAATGATGGATTAGTGGAGTAGATTATAGAGTTGTGGGGTTACGGGATTGTTAGAATTTAGTGGGGAATTAGTTAGAGATTTAGTGGAGATTTAATAGGGGTAGTGGAGTTATGCAGTTGGAAAATTTTGGATTTGGATTACGGGCTTAGGTTTTGGGCTCTAGTTGTATATTAATAAATAATGCAAATAGAAGAAATATAAGATTGGGCTTTAAAGTTAATAAGACAAAATAACTATTGTATGGACTAGAAATTAAATACAGCTTACAAAATAATTAAATAAATTATAGGGTGGACTAGGATTGGGCTTTGGCTTTACATACATATAGGAGCAAATATGATGGGCTTCATATTAATCAATAATAAAAGATAGATTAAGTTCTATGGGTTTCCCCAAATTAATAAACAATCATGGAAATAATAATAATAATAATAATAATAATAATAATAATAATAATAAAATTTTTTGATAACGGGGATAGAGTCGAAGCACTCCAACACAAATATATTAAAAAACAGACAATGTACAAACAAAGTCAAGTTTTACATGAAGTAAAACTGGGAGAAACAAACGCAGATATACACAACATCAAAAAAAAAGTGGCAATAGAAAACATTGCGCTACACGAAAATCCAGTTGAGCGACAAGCTGCAAAAAGTAAAGAAATCGAAGGCAGGCAGGATGCAGTAAGCAATGTCCACAATAGCGCAGCAGAAACTCCCCAAACATTGGAGAAAACGACCCAATAAGTGAGGCCAGAACAAGAGCAGCAAGAAGCACTTGTGCAAGCTCAATAACCCAAATGCAACGATCGATCCTGATAAGAGCAACGACCAATCGACAACTAAAGCTCCACCCAGCCAACAAAACAACAGCTCAAAGGCAGGAACAGCTACAAAAAGAGACGCTAACCAGAAACATCAGAAAAGAAACCAAAGCACTAGAAGCCGCTAAAGCAAACAGATACATCAACAAGGTAAAAAGTAGCCAAGTGGAGACTAATGATACCGATCAGGTCATGCCCTCAGCCCAAAAAAAGAATGAAAAGATGCTAAAGGAAATGCAACAGAAAAGCAGGAGAGAAAAACAGTAATACAGAATAAATAACTAAAATGAAAAGGGCTCAGCAATACCCACAATTTCTAGAAACCACTTTGAAGCACAAGCTTTAAACATAACAGGAAGATCAAAAGCTATTTATAGGAATATCACCATAAGTGAACAGCATAGCAACAAAACAACAGAGCTGAAGCCAGGACGAAGAGAACAAGCCAGGCCTTCAAAAGGTGGAGCAAGACAGAAAAACAGCAGCCATACACATCAAATCAGCACCAGAAAAAAGGAAAAAACCATAGGTTAAAAAAAACCAATAGGGCTAATTGAAAAGTTAAGGAGGAAAAAAATTGGTAAGACGCAATCTAAATGCAGCAGCATCTAGATGGTAAAGGTGCAAAGCAATCGCTTTATCATGAGATAAAGCGTTCGCCCAGAACTTGGTAAAGAAGATCAGGTCATCAATTAGACTACCAATAGGGTGAGCAGTGTGAGAGAAAATACAATTATCGAGAGGTCCCATGATTTACTAAACGAGGTATGGAAAAAGTGGGACCGCCAACTAGTCCACCATGACTGGAATGAGTTGGGGATGGAATTGACAACCCAAGCATCCAAACAAACCTTCCATTGAGGACGAAAAAAACACAACATAAGAAAAGATGTTCCGCATCCTCACAATGAGTAAGATAGAAAGAACAGGATTGCCAATGGCCAAATTCATCTTGTTGAGTCTATCAACAGTTAATAATTTGTTGTTAATAGAGAGCCAAGTAAGAATTTTAACTTTTAAAGGAACACAACTACTCCAAACAAACTTAGCAAAAGGTGACTTAACACCTTCGAAGTTAAGAAAATTATAGAAAGATTTGACCGAATAAGAACCAGAACTGGTCCAACGCTAACTCACATCTTCAATGGGTTTCCAGGAGTAATCGCTTATACTAGAGAGAAGTTGAATGTATTTGGCCACCAACAAAGGAGGAAGAGATGTATTGAATAGGATATGCCACTCGCAGTTGGGATTGAGAGCAATGTGGTAATCTGCTACAGTGGCAAGTGGATTAAGAGCAAGCCAGAAAAGGTCTGGAAAGACTGAGGCAATCTTGTAATTACTGACCCATAAGTCGGTCCAAAACCTCGTCTTAGAGCCGGTAGCGCACAATTTGAAAAGGCCACACTGGAAAGGTTCCACAACATTCCAAACGCCCTTCCAGAAAGGAGAGGCAGCCTAGGAAAGCTTTGGGAATAATTCCCAAATCCTATGAATGGCATTTATGAAGAACCAGACGGGCCCAGGATAAATGATCGTCTTTTAAAATTCTTCATAACCACTTACCCAGAAGAGCTAAGTTTTGGTTTCAGAGGTCAAGCACCCCCAAACTACCATCCTTCTTAGCAAGCACACTATCTTCAGGTAACAGAGATGAGTCCCTGGTCTATAGCTTTCAGTGCCAGACCAGAAGAAACTCCTTCTGATCTGATCAATCCTTCTTAGCAGAGCACACTACAAGGGAAGAAATACGAGTGCATCTCTGACAATGTAAAGCAAAATTATGGAAAAAGGAAGTGTTACAATCGCCTCTGTGAGCCAACGGATCTTAGCCCTATGAGCCCATTTGATGTGGTCCAGATTGAGAAGGTCGGTAAACTATTGTTTGCACGAGAAACGCTAAAGACGTAAAGAATTAGAAATGGGACCGCTTTCTTCAAGAAAGTTTATCGAATAAATCGAGGACAAGAGAAAATTCTTGAGAGCGTGAACATTAGCAAATCTCTCCTTATGCCAAATTTTAGATCCGTGATTGACAGTATGAAGTTTGAGAAGGATTCGACTGAGGCCGAGGGAGCCCATAACCACAGAAAGGCAGCTAATGATGAGGTTGACAAAAATTTGGTCCTGCAACCAGAATTTCTCAAAGCCGAATATGAACGGTTTAGAGAAATTATAGTTAGAGTGCAGGGCAATAGGAACATGATCCGAATTGGGATTCGGCAGGGCGCGGGTGAAAGAATTGTGAAATTGGGAAATCCAATCCTGGGAGACAAGAAAGCGGTCTAGCTTGGCCATAGACGGCACAATCCGCATATTAGACCAAGTGAAAGATCTACCATTCGTAGGGATTTTGCTAAGATTAAGAGAGGTAATGCAATCGTTGAAGCTTTGAGAGTCAGCAAGGGAAGAAGGATTTCCCACTCTTTCGGTGGAAAATCTAGTAACATTAAAATCCCCGCAAAAAACCCAATAGCCTGAAACAATGCTTTGCATGGAGTTAAATTCATTCCAGAACAAGTCACACCGATCAGCCGTAGATGGACCGTAAACCGATACCATGATTAGATTACAATTAAGATCGGTCCAATGCAGCCCAACAATGGGGAAAAAATTAAGTCGGCGTACCGACAAAAGAGAGAAGCTAGATTCCTTAAATCCAAAAAGAATTCCCCTGCGAGTGCCAATAGCTTCCAGCAAGATCCATTTAGAGATAAGGGATCCGCCAATGGAACGTAGAATCGAAGGGGAGGTGTAATCTAGTTTCGATTCTTGAATAGAGATCATATCACAACGAGAAGAAGAAATAAGATGGTATAAAGATTGTTGTTTAGAAAAACTCCTAAGACCACGAATATTCCATGAGATGCTAATCATAACAACGCTTTGATTCTTTAGCTCTCAAAATTTCAAGGAGGCGGATGGAAGCAATGTCCGACAATTGTGTCGATTCAAAAACAAAGCCCATGCCAGAGGCAAGCTAAAGAATATCCGAGTCAGATAGAGAATCGAAGTGAACCTGATAAACGGATCCAAGGGTGGAATGATCCATCTTTTAAGATGAAAAGGGTGGGATATGAAAGTTCCAAATCTGCCCAGCTAAGGAAACCTGAGGAGCGGACAACAAGAGCTTGTCTTTTTTGGCACGAATCCGTGCACTAGAATGAATAAAGGGCAAGGAGGATTTAAACCTCTTGTTAGAGGACATAAAAGGCAAAGTGGAGGGTTGAACAGAAGAGCAGTTAGAGGAAGCCACTAGCCCTGGGAGGGCAGGAGTGGTAAAGGTAGGGGGGAGAGGAGAAGGAGAAGAATAAGTCACCAGATAAGTAAAATTGTGACCTGAGGGAGGTGTTGGGATAAACGTCTGACAGGTAGGTAGGAGGAAAGAGTCCGTTGGAGGAGTGGTGCTTTGAAAAAACACCCTCAGCATAAGTACATAGATCTGTGCGGCTTATGCAATTAAAAAGAAAGTTCATAGCTAAGGGAGAGCTAGAAAGAGAAAAACAGGAAAGAATAAAAGAACTCGTGTCAAAGCTTAAAACCAAACGAGACTTCAAATTAAAAAGAGACAACGAATAAAAACTAAAAACTGTCGTACTAACAGGGATGAGTACCTTGACATAGGGGTTGGAAGTAGCCAGCTCCTTCTCTTCTTCATTGAGAAGATCATCAGACTCAACCCATGCATCATTCGCAGAGGGGAGGGAGGCAAAGGGCTTCAGAGGAGAACAACTAGCCATGGGGGTCTTAGTGGTAGAACTTTGCACGGTAATCTTGAATTTATCCCAATCATAATTGAAGTTCGGATTAACATTCCATGCCGGCCAATTGGAATGCGGATCAACTGACGATACCTCTTTAGAAACAGAAGTCATCACAACAGCAGATGCCGTGTCTGAGGGCACAATGGGATGAGGAGTATGAGCAGTTTGGGGGGCATGCTGTTCCTCCGAAGAACGCGAAGAGGAAAGTGGATTAGCTTTAACGTTGGACTGCGAAGCAATAGCAGGATTAATCCAAACTAAATTAGGAGGCTTCGCAGGCAAAAAACAAATTTTTTTTGGGGGGGGTGGGAAAGACAGTGCTCCTACGGGGGTAAGAGAAGTTCTTTTTGAACGACGTCTTGTGACTGCCCCTTGGCTTGGAAGTGTTGCTCAAGGGATGAGAGGAGACACCGAAAGTGAAAGGTTTTAGATGAGAACCAACGGCCTTAGAGGACTCAGCAGCTGAGGGGAGACTAAGAGTCGGCCTAGAACTAGTGACAGGAGAGTCATGATAACTGACAGTAATAGAGAACACAGATTGTTCAACTCTAAGAGAGTAAGCTAGAACTCTATCAGACTTTGAGGGGCATAAGAATTCTGCTTCTACCTAAAGGCATCCAGAGGCCAGCAAGGAAGTCGAAAAGGTGCAGGTCAAGCCTCCAATGCATTTAGACATATCAGCAACCAGACGAGGAGAATCACAGAATAGAGGTAATCCCAAAATAGTCACTTTGGTGGGTAAGGAAAGCAAATTTGGAGGATATGAGAGTTGATGAATCCATTTGCGGATCGAAAGACTAATGGTGCCGATGGAAAAGGATTTGATAGCAACCAAGTCCTCAAGGATTTTAGAGCTGGGACAGGTGATGACAACATCCTCATTCAAATATGCATTCACCGCCCTACATCCAATTGGAAACATTTCAAGTGTTGCAAAGAAAAGAATCCAATGAGTAGTTGGAGATAGAACCACCCAGAATAGTGACAGCTTCGTAACAGTTCATTTTGGGACATCTTAGTTGTGACTTCAGGAGAAGGAACATAGACAAGAGTGATCGGGGACTTATCACTAAAGGGGGAATGAGCGTTTGCAGTGAGAAGTTGAGTAACCGGTGGAGTCAGGAAGGAGGGTCGGCTCGGTGGATAACTTGATCCTCTTAGCCTTATTGGCCGGAAGATCAGTAAGCTTGGCTTGGAGAGAAGGGAAATTTAAAGCTGCCAAAACTTGATCAGAGATGGGCACACCCACATAAAGGCCTAGTAATTTTTGAAGAGCAGAGCACTTATTACGTGAGTGGCCAGCTTTGAGATAGAACAAACACTTCATTTTCGACATGCAAAGCACATTGAGATGACCTAATTGGAGACAACGAAAGCAGCGAAGAGGAAGCGGTGGTAAAGAGGGAGAGGTCTTTGAAGCTGAAGTGGTGGAAGTGCAGATAAGGTGGGAAGAAAGTACAGCCAAAGGCTGTAGAATGTTCTGGCGTGTGGGCTGGGCCTCACTAAAAGCCAGAGGGCAAAAAAATTTCTTTTTTTTTTTTTTTTTTTTTTTACTATTTCAACCCAAGAAGAGCCCGTTGTAAGGTCCAAGCCCATGAAGGGGAATGGACAAGAGAGCAACAGAGGGAAATAACAAGAACTATAAAGATTAATAGGGAGAAAATGGAAAATTAAGAAAATAAACGGAGAAGAGAGGCTGAGAGAATATAGAGGGAGGAAGAACTCAAAGAACAAACTCGAAGAACCAACCAAGAAAAAGCACAGAAATCACCAGCAGAGCAAACAAAACAACAAGCAAAACTGCATAAAGAAAAAGATTAACTATAGAGGAAGCAACTTACAAAAAAAAACCCCTAACTAAAAAGCACCAAATAATCCTAAGAGCAACCGGAAAGTGAAAAGAGAAGAAGACTTATAGCGGTAGATGCTAAAATGACACACAAGTAGAAAAAGAGGGCAAACCAGAGGAACCGGATCTACACTCCTTGGGAAGCAAGGAGAAGGGGCGTTGGCACCGGAAGGGAAGAGCCCGAACCGCAAAGATACAGAACCGAACTCCCGAGCGATCACCTTCCCCGAAACAATGACTGTCTCCTCCGATGAGCAGACTGAACCAAGAAGTCCAAACATAAGCGGAAGAACACTGAATCGGAGTAAGGGGGACGGCACCCAAATTCGATCCAAATCTTTAGCGAAGCAGCCGGAGGAGGCAGAAGAGAAAGGGAGGCTAACAGATGAAGACGGAGGCGCCTATGGGGGAAGCTGGAAAGAGAAAAGATGCGAAAAAGGGGAAAAGGGAAAAAGTGGATATGGGTGATATGGGTGTTGAGGGGAAGACGAGGTAAACAACTTTAGTGAAGGGAGGGGGGTGAGATGGGGACGAGGGTAGCTGGATCTGGGAGACGAGGGGGAGGGGGGGAGGGTTTGAGGGTTTGGAAATTTGAGTACTGTTAATCAACCACCTTTTTATCATAATTAACTCATAAAATTGTAATAATAATAATAATAATAGTAAGACTATTTAACTAAAATAGGATTTGGTTTTGGGCTAAAACATAAATAATCCATCAACAGGAATAGAAAATAAATTTATAAGTTGGAATAAGATTTTTGTTAAAATATACAACCGTTTGAAATAAACATAGTTGTTGATTAGAAAAGATTTTCAACAATAGTTTGAACGTTCTAGCGTGTACAATTGGGTTCAAAAGAGTAGAAGGATTATAGATAATTGGAATACAGGAATACATGAAAATTTTGGTATAAACGAAAATGGTGGTTACAATTGTTGTGATAATTGAAACGTTCATATCATATTAATTGATTAATCTAAAAATATTAGATCTAAAAGGTTTAGATTAGTTTTCACAACAAATAGAATTGTTTTATTTTATGAAAACAATATTTACTAATCTAATATAATAATATTTCTGAGTTGATTGACTATTTAAAACACAGAACAAAAATGAAGTTTGCTAGAGTTTGTCGAAGCTAGCCGGAGCCGTTGCTTGTATCTGACAACCGACCACCATCGCCGCTCGAGCACATGGGGAGTCTGGGCGACGCGGGTTTGGGTCCAGATCTGATCCGATTGGACCTGGACCCAAACCAATTTAATTTCCTTTTTATTTTGTTATTTAGTTTCTACTATTTTCTTTTTGCATAAAAAGTAATTAAGAGGAATTTCATATTAGATTAATAATATAGATTATTTACATTAATATATTGTTCTCAATAACATGCATATTTAAGTTTATTTTTATTGTTCATATGATGACCATGTAAAATACACTAATTGTTTAATTTGTGAACAAACCGATTAATTTATTTTATTCATGTAATGATAATGAATAAGAGATTAAGTTAATTATTTAATCCCTTAAATATTCATAAGATGAATGTCGAAAACAAATTGTTGTTTAATTTATTATTTTATTTATGAGATGAATTAAAAATGCTAAATTATTAAATCAATTCATAAAATGAATAAATAAATTGTTGTTTAAATTAATACTAGTAACTTACAAGTAC
The DNA here is from genome assembly GCA_017893485.1 of Hemerocallis citrina. Taxonomy (NCBI): domain Eukaryota; kingdom Viridiplantae; phylum Streptophyta; class Magnoliopsida; order Asparagales; family Asphodelaceae; genus Hemerocallis; species Hemerocallis citrina. The sequence goes on from CM030358.1 coordinate 245,286,056, forward strand.
GATGCACGTCTTAATAAATAATATTTTTTTTAAAGGAAAATTTTCGACGTAGTCTGGCCTTGAACCTGAGAAGTCTTTTATATTAGTTATGCACGGACAATGCACGTCTTAATAACTTTTTATTTCTTTTAAATAAAAACTCTGACGTAGTGAGGACTCAAACCTGAAATCTCCTTCATATTAGTTATGTACGTGCATCACACGCGTTGGTAGATTGACAAATGACAGTAAGGCCTTCTCCCATTATAATATTAGAGATTTTATTCATGAGATGAGTTTAAAATGATATATTATTAAATCAATTCATAAGATGAATGGAAAAACAAATTGTCGTTTAATTTATTATTTTATTCATAAGAAGAATTAAAAATGATAAATTATTAAATCAGTTCATAAGATGAATGAAAATTTAAAATATTTAATAGATTAAACCCTAAGGATGACTGTGACATTATTATGGTAGTATATAGCATTTATTCATTGTTCATCTAAAATATCAGCTGACATTAATTATATTAATGAAGTAAATAAAAGACCCTCAAATTAAATGTTAAGTTGTAACTGCCAATACATTAAGAATGTAGGTCATGTCTTCCATCATGGTAAGAAACATAGTACGCCAATGATTCTGATGGGTTTGTTGTGCACATACGGGGCCTGCTAGAAAATTAGTATGATGCATTCTTCTTGTAAAGTATATGCGATATACAAATGTATAAACACCTAATGTTTCCACTCTGTTGTGTGCACACAAGGGTGATTTCTTTTTCGTGGAATACATCGGACGTTGGGTTGACTTAACTAATATTTTATAGTTTGTTGTGCACACATAAGGTTGTATTATCTTAGAGGCTAAAATTAAAAGAAGTTACATGAGATATAATTGGTAAGAGTTACCTACCTATGGACCCATTAAGGTTGGTCATGCACACATGGGCCTATTAGGATAAATAGGATTCTATATTCTCATTAGGAAACCATCCAATGAGATTTTCCATTTTCACTTAGAGGGTTGGGGAACTTGATAAATTTAGTGGGAGACCTAAACTATTTCAATAAAAAGACATCACATGTTTATGTGTAATTATCAAGAATGATTTTTGATATGTGTATTTTTGCTCTTTTGTTGTTTCTTATTAGAGAAATATCATGTCTACTTCGTTATCACTGCGTGACATAGTTGATGTCAATAAGACGACTGGATCAAACTTTGTTGATTGCTAAGGAACATGAGAATTTTTTCACTCAGGAGAAGATTTCCTACATACTTGATTCTCTTGCTCCTGAAGCACCAGTGGGACTGGATGTAACAAGAGAAGAGATTGTCGCTTATGAGAAGTGGAAAAGTGACAACATCCAAGTACAATGTATTATGTTGGCTTCCATTGGCAATGAGTTGCAAAGGCAGCATAAACACATGGATGCTAAGTCCATCTGCTTCACCTCAAGAAGTTGTATGGTGAACAAAGTAAAACTATAACATATGAGATATCAAAATAGCTTTTCCGCTTAAGAATGACTGAAGGCACAATCGTTCAAACCCATGTGCTGAAAATGATTAACCTTATTGAAGAATTGGGTAGGTTGAATGTTGCGATAGATGGAGAACTAAGTCAGGACTTGATACTACTATCGCTGCCTGATTCGTTTTCACAATTTATCATCAATTTCCACATGAACAAGTTGGATGTAATGCTACCCGCGCTATTGAACATGTTGAAAACCACTAAGGGTCACCTTAAGAAGGATAATGGCCAAGTATTTGTTTTGGAAAGAGCCTCTAAGATGAAGGCAAAAGGGTGCAACCAAGTTGCTCCCAAGAAAAAGATGATGAAAAAGATAGTTGGCAGTAAGCAGAAGAAAAAGGTCTCCGACGAATGCACGTGTTTCTATTTTGGAAAAGATGGCCATTGGAAGAGAAACTGCAAGGCTTACCTTGCGGAGTTGAAAGGTAAGAAGGCTTCAGAAGCCTCTATTTTAGGTGTGTATGTTATTGAAAGTAATTTGTCATTAACAAATTATACTTCTTTGGTATTAGATACAGGTTGTGGTTCTTATATTTGCAATTCGTTGCAAGGACTGAGAATAAGTAGGATACTACAGAAAGTTGACTCCGGGATGAGGGTTTGAAATAAAGCAAAAGTTGTTATCGTGGTTGTAGGATGTTTTTGTATTTGTTTACCCTCGGGAAAACAAATACAATTACATAATTGTTCTCATGTTCCAAGTTTAATAAGAAATATTATCTCTTTTGCTATGTTGCTTGAACATGGTTTTGAGATTATATTTAACAACAATGGTTGTTCTATTTATCATTCAAATGAGTTGTATGGTACTGGGAATATTGATAATGAGCTAGAAATTCTGAATATTGATGATAATATTTTTCATACAAGAAAAAGATATGAGATTAATCAAACGTATCTACGGCATTTAAAACTTGGTCATATAAATGAGAATAGGATTTACAAGTTGCATAAAGGTCACTATTTAAGTGACTATGATTTTGAATCACTTCCAACTTTTGAATCTCGTCGTTAAGGATAGATGACTAAAACTTCATTTACCAGAAGTGGAGTGCGTGCCACTAAATTGTTAGAGTTGATTTACACAGACGTATGTTGACCAATGAAAATTCAAGTCAAAGGTGAATACTCATATTTCACATTTACCAAAGATTTTTCAAGATTCAGATGTGTATTTAATGAAATACAAATCTGAGGCTTTTGAAAAAATCAAGGAGTATTGGTTTGAAGTTGAGAAACAAAGGGGTAAGAGTATCAAAGTACCTCGATCAGATCGAGATGGTGAGTACTTATCAAGTGAATTTCTTAATAATCTCAAAGACAATGAGATTCTTTTCCAATGGACTCCACCTGCAACACATCAACTTAATGGTGTAACAAAAGGGAGAATTCACATATTGTTAGACATGACGTGACTCATAATGTCCTTCACAGATCTTCCAATATTCTTTTGGGTATATACTCTAGAGACCGATGTGCCTCCTAAATAAGGTAACAACAAAATCTATATCTAATATTCCCTATGAGATATGGAGAGGAAAGAAACTAACTCTTAAACGTGTTAATATTTTGGGTTGTTCTGCTTATGTGAAGAAATTAGATGCAGATAAACTTGATGTGAGATCTGAAAAATGTAGATTCGTGGGGTATCCTAAAGAAACTATATGATACTATTTCTACTCCCCAACTGAACAAAAGGTGTTTGTTAGTAAGCATGCTAGCTTCTTGGAAATTTAATTTATCCAAGAAAGGGGTAGTAGGAGAAATGTTGAACTTAGTGAAGTTCAAGACCCACAATCAGACTCACAAAGGGTTGTGGAATGTCCATAAAGTATTCTTGATCTAGTTGCACCCCATCAAATTCCTGAAAATCCTCAAAAGTCTACGAGAATGCAAAATGCACCAAATAGATTGAATCTAGTCATTGAGAATGACAGATAATCTTGAAATTGAGGATCCACAAACTTATCTAGAAGCAATCAAATATGTTGATAGCAATAAATGGAAAGAAGCCATTAAATCTGAAATAGACTATATGCATTCTAACAAAGTATGGACTTTGGTGGAAGCACTTAAAGAAATAATACTCATTGGGTGCAAATGGATCTTTAAGAGAAGGATCGGAGCCGATGGCAATCTGGAACCTATAAGGTTAGGCTAGTGGCGAAATGTTTCAGACAAACTCAAGGTGTTGACTATGATGAAACCTTCTCGCCAATAGAAATACATAAGTCCATTAGGATTTTACTAGCCATAACTGCAGATTAAAACTATGAGATTGGCAGATGAATGTCAAAACTGCTTTCTTAAATGGCCATTTAAAGGAAGAAGTTTATAGGACACAGCCAGAAGGTTTTGTCTCTAGTGTAGAGAAACCAAAGTATGCAAGCTGCATAAATCCATTTATGGATTAAATCACGCAACAAGGAGTTGGAATATCGGTTTTGATGAGACAATCAAATTGTTTGATTTTATCAGAAAGATTGACGAACCTTGTGTATACAAGAAAGTCAAGGGGAGTGTAGTTACTTTTTTGATATTGTATGTGGATGACATATTCACCATAGAGAATGATATCCCTATAATGCAATCGATCAAGACTTGGCTTTCCATAAATTTATCCATGACGGACTTGGGAGAAGCATCTTGTATTCTAGGAATAAGGATCTATAGGGATAAGTCTAAAAGAATTCATGGGTTATCTCAGTCCAAGTACACATACACTGTGCTAAATAGGTTTAGCATGGAAGATAGTAAGAGAGGTTACTTACCAGTAAGATAAGGCATACATTTTCTAGGATGTCTCCAAAGACACCTAAAGAAAGATAGCGGGGAGCATCCTGAAGAAAGAGAGATGATGAAAATCATCCCTATGCATCGGCCATTGGTTCGATCATGTATGTTATGCTATGTACGGACCTGATGTTGCATATGTTTTAGGCATTGTAAGCAGGTTTCAGTCAGACCTTGGAGGAGAACACTGTAGAGCGGTGAAAAATCTTCTCAAGCACTTGAAAAGGAAGAGAGATGTTTTTCTGATATATGGTAGGTCTATATTTGGAAGGCTATACCAATTCTAGTTTTCAATTAGATCCTGATAATAGTAAATCCATTGTGGGGCATGTGTTTCCCCTGAATGGTGGTGCAGTAAGTTGGAAGAGTTCCAAGTAGCAAACAATAGTTGATTCAGTCAGTGAAGCAGAGTATACTGCTACAAGCGAAGCTGCTAAAGAAGCTGTGTGGATGAAGAAGTTCATCACTGAGTAGGGAGTTGTTCCGAAGGTAAATCAGCTAATTCCTCTTCATTGCGACAACACTGAAGTTGTTGCCCAAGCTAAGGAACCCAGATCTCATCAAAGATCCAAGCACATCCTTCGGCAATATCACTTCATCAGGAAAACATTAGGAGGGGTGATGTCAGTATCAAACGAGTCGATACAATAAACAGCACAACAGATCCTTTCACTAAGGCAATGACATAGCAGCAATTTGATCGTCACCTTAGAGCATCCACACCAATGGCCATTTTAGGTTGCCATTTTCAAATTTGGCAACATAAAGTGCAAAATCCCCCCACACCAACCTTCCATTTTGGTTGTCAAATTTTGGCAATGATATTTTTTCTCTCAAATTTGGCAACACAAATGGCATTGCCAAATGTCCCATCACCACACTTTTTTCTCTTTTTCTCTTTTCCCTCCAAATTTGAATTACCAAATTAGGTTGCCAAAATTCAAAATAGAAACCCATGGGTGTAGAACAACCTCTCATTTTGGAGAAAAGTTATCATTTAGGATGCCAAAATTCAAAATGGCAACTCAAATGAGAGGTGCATTGGTGTGGATGCTCTTAATAGAATAGGTGTTAAATATAGGGGGGTTGACTTTAATGCAAGTGGGAAATTTTTATAAGTGTACCCTAAAATCAATCACATGAGATGTAATTGGCAATTCTCTCGTAAACATTATTCATGATTAATTATTTGTTTGAGACATTTTATTCATCATATGTTGTTTATTCATATTTATGTAATTTATTTACTATTATGATAAAGTTCATGGATTAATTAAAAGTGTTTGGGGCCATGATGAGATCATGCGAGTGAGACCTAAACTTGATAAAATTAATCTAAAATGCTCCTAGTCATAGGATTACCGAGATTAGACATCCGTAATTACGGTAAGACTAGTACACTTGTTATATGCTCTAAAGTAGAGGATAATTCATCTCACAATTATTTATATAGAGACATTAATATAAGAGTGTAGGTGCAAAACAGTTTAGTTCATTGAACTGACTCACTAAAAGGAACATCTAAAGGAAAGTATAAATGAATGTCAATAAATAATTTTTTGGGCGATAGTGGGTACAAATAATCCTAAGACCTGAAATAGTCATAACATTTTATGTCTACCAATCTATGTTTTGCTTTATTTCTAAACATGTGTGAGGCTTTCATGAAAGTGGGTGGGCAATCAATAAGGAATTGATCACTTCTATTAGAATAAGAGAATGACATATGTGATTCTATAAAGTGTTGACTCGGGAAGTCAATGGCCATAGCAAAATGAATTTTAGAAATGAATTTCTAAGTATTCATTTGAGTCAATTACTAATATATCAGACACATATGATTAAGTTGTTAGGGTTTGACATTAACTATGCCCTAAACTTTTTCGGGACATTGTATGATCGAATGATTTAATTGTAAGGAAACTAATCACTAAAGAGTATGATTTCAGTAATCAATCGCACATTATCTGGGTAGTCATGTCACTTTGCTAGACATCACTCATGACTTGTGTAGAAATAAAAAAAGTTTAATATCTTCACTGCTGACTTAGTGTGAGACTCAATGGGTCATACGCAATATAAGCTTTTCTTTGAATAATTCAATTTGAAACTTTATTTGATAAAATTTTAGAATGAATGATTTGATATATGAAGATATATATTAAATATGACAAATAGTTCTACTTGCATGGAATGTCATATGTTTGTCAATTTGTTTATGAGATAAATAAATTACGTTCATCATGATTAAATGATGAATACTTGCTTTCTATAATATTTCAATAGTTGAAATATTTAACTTCATAACTAATAAATATTTGAGATGATATAATACCTTAACTAAGAGATATGAAGATATCTCGTTATGGTTAATAATTCCATGGACAAATATTTTGTGAATATCTTTTGGTATGAAAAAGAATTGCATACCATATAAAAATATGCCTTCCAATCACCTATAAATAGTGAAGAATAGTTCTTTCTCAACACAAGAAAGAAAATAAGTGATGAGTGAGACTCATTCTCGTACAAATCAAAAGAGAATAATAAAAGGAAAACGACTTCCAAGAATGGTTTGGCATGGATCACTATCGTTGGAGGACGAATATGTGGACATCTCATTACTGAAACCACCGCAAAGGAGTTTTTAGCATCAGTGAAAGGTAATTCAAAATCTTTTTATTTTGATCTAATTCGTTTTGATTCATAGTGATTCTAACTATTGGAAGAAAAAAAATATTGCAATGTTAATTGTGTAATTAAATTGCTTTTGCTGCGTGCCTTAGATGTCTTAATAAATCCTAACTTTTTTTCTTCAATCTTCATTCTAACCTACAATTGTAATCACAGGAACTGGTTCCTGCTGCAAAGGGCCTTCAACTTTACCAAAACAGTAGATTTGGGCAAGATGTCCTTCTTCATAACTAGCACAAGAATCGAACGCTTATACAAATTAAAAGAATCAGACCAAAATAGTGCTCATGTAAATTGAGTTGGAGGTAGAGGATAACAGTTTGAGGACGAGTTTTGAATGCAGAGAGAATCGTTTAGTTTCAGAATCTACTAAGAAATTACATATACCCACACACACATACACACGTCTTAAATTGAATTTACCAACGAAATATAAATATATTTAATTAAAATTTTGGGTGATTTTCACTAATTCCCAACTCAAATTTGCACAATTTAGCACGCAACCCCTTGACTTTATTAGTGATTGTTTCTCCTTCTTAAAAATTGCTTTCTGCTACAAATGCATTATTTGTATTTAAAAATGTTCTTTCTTTTACCCCCAGGATGATTAAGTTTCTAACTGAGATGGGTAGGCGACAGAATGGGGAGAGGAGGAAGGCGCGGCGACGGCGTATGGCTTTGCAAGAAAGCAGGTATGGGAAGGCAAGAGTAGCGGGGGTCTGTCGTACGACGACGACGTATGGTGCCGGCGAGTTCAGCGTGGGGTGGGGGTGGTGTGCGGGGGGGGGGGGGGGGACTTGGGAGTAGAACGGTGAGATTTTGTTGTTTTTTTTTTTTTTTATTTTGTTTTGTTAATGAAAAGATGTGGATTGCACGTGTTAAGGTAAGTGTTACTTGCTACTTTTGCTCTTCTTTGTCTATTTCAAAATAGAGAAAGGAGATATGGAATATGCCTATTAGCTTAATATATAGTAAGTATAATATCCCTAAGCAGATTTTTTACTAAGAGGTTTTTTTTGTAAAAAGTCTACTTTGGCACTAAACCCTCCCTAGGGCAGGAAAAAGACAATTCACCAAATAAATAATGCATTTGCAGTAGAAAACAATCATTTTGGTGTGTATGTGTGCAAGGAGTTATCTACCAAAGCGCGTAATCTCATGGGGGTTAAGTGAAATTCACCTAAATTCACTGAACTTAAGTTATTGCCGGAATCGATGACCGGTCATCGGTTTTCTATCAACAATTTGTGGATGTAGTTAAATTGTGTGAATTATGCACCCTTATTATTTAATATCTTTAAGAAGAAGAATTGTATGCTAAAAGAAGTTTCGCATATTATATAAACCTCAGATCAGACGTGTTGATTTCATACAAGAATCCAAATACTTATATTAGATCTATTTTAAATGTTGATTTCTCATCTTAGTTCGTTGTGGAGAAATTCTAGTTGCTAGATTATCTCCACTCATTTCGTTGTGCATCACAAGGGAATGTCTTTATTTTCTAACAATTGAAACCATTACCGACACTAACAACTTGGTGATGTTGGTCCACCAAGTCTTGCTTCATCGGCAAGGTGGATTACTAAGTGAACCATTATAGTGAAGAATGATGGGAAAATATCCTCTCCATTTGACACAGTGTCAAGGCTGCACGCTGCTCCAATTTTTCAATATCTTCAACATGTAGCGCTCAAGAGAAAAGGTCTTTATATATGCTACATATATCTTTCAAGACAGAAGTGACTTGCTCACACATTGAAGATTTGAGAGCCACGAGAAGGATATCTTGCATCAATATATGATAGTCGTGTGTGTGACTTTAGACCCTGAATTTTCTTCTCCTTATAGTTAACACATCTTGCTATATTAGATGAATAGCCATCAGAGACTTTAAGGTCCTGTAAAACTTTGCAAAATATCTTTAACTCCTTTTGACATTGAGTAGATTGCAGGAGAAGTCGTACTCTGTCATTAGATAATTCTTCAGGATGCAACTCATGCCTTATGCCCAATACTAAGTCAAGGTGAGACTTAAGATTGCCCTTCATCTTTCGGTCATCCCCCATATCAGTTCCTATAACATTTTCACCGATGTTTTTTCCAAGTTGCATCACATCTATGTTATAGCACAGTAAGGTTAATCCCAATACAAAAAAATACTCTTCTTCTTCCATGACCCTAAATCAACAAGACTGTCACATTCATCTGCATCACATAAATTGGTGTTCTCATGTTGTATAGCTCGCTTCTTGGATTTTTTTGGCGACTGTTGGATCCTTTGACAAAGTGAATTGATGGTCTTCTAGCAGCCTTAGCACATATGACCCAGATGAAGCTGTTGGAGCATGTCTCCACTCAACGGTACCATCAAATGTCAATGTTTCTGCCCTAAAAATGTGTGTGTCAGACAACCATCTCCTATGACCCATGTAGCAAAACTTTCTACCTTTATACAACTACTATGAATCCGTTTGCTCAGCACAACATGAACAAACATAGCATCATTTCGTGCTATAACCAGATAAACTAGCATATGCAGGAAAATTGTTGACTATCCAAGTCAACGTAATCCAGAGACGGAAACTTTGTAGTTCATCAATCAACGTCTGCAGATACACGTTTATATCATTTCCTGGGCTTTCTTGTCTATGAATAATCATGGACAAAATGAATGATGACTGTTTCATGCCATATGCTGTAGGTAGATTGTTCAGCACATATGTATGATTGTAGGGTTCAGCACATATTAATTTCATACAATCTACCCCCTTGTGGTTGTATTAATTTCATATGTAGATTGTAGGGCTCAGCACCTACAATCTAGCCAAGGGGGTAGATTGTATGAAATTAATACAACCGCCATATGCTATGGGTGCTAATCATTTGCCTAAATGGATTAAAACCATCGTTGGCCAATCCAAGTCTCACATTCGTAGGATTTTCAGCAAAATCGGGATATCTTTTATCAAACTTTTTCAAAGATGCAGAATCAACCGGGTGCCTAAAAATCACATCACTTTTGCGGCCTTCTACATGTCATCTCATATCAGAAGATGTTTTAGAGGACATGAACAATCTTTTTAGCCTAGGAATCAAAGGAAAGTAACGCAGTATTTTTATAGGCTTCTTTCTCCTAGTTGTTGTAACTGGCTCATCTATTTTCTCATCTACATTCGGCGTTTGTACCCATTTTGAAGTACCGCATACTCACATTCTTCAAGAGTCTTCTTATCCTCCCTGAATAGCATACAATCATATGGGCATGTTGTTATCTTCTCATACCCAAAATTAAAATACTTGTGGAATTTTTTTGTGACACAGGATGAATTTGGGATATGGATTTCAGGAAAAGCTTAATTCAACAATTCAAGAAGCAAGTTGAAGGACATGGCAGACCATCAATTTAGAAATTTAATCTGAAATAGTTTAACAATGAATGAAAACTTTGAAAACTTGGTGCAATTATGATATAAGGGAATATTTGCATCTTTTAACAATTTATTAAAGGCTTCGAATTCTTTATTAATTTCTTCACCTGACATTTCTTCTCCCACCCCACCACCATGAACAATTGTTTACGTTGACTCGTTGCAAACTTGGTTAATAGGATTGTTTGTGTGGACCTTGAAAGTTATGGAATCTCAGACCAACCCGCACTAAAGAGTACATCTCATCATCAACATTTGGATCACTTGTAAATAAAAACTCATCTTCATGTACAACCGGATCATTAGAAACAGACTGAGCAGACTCTCCATGACAAAACTGATTTATGTACCCTAGTAAAAAACCATTGCAAATCACATGTGTCTCAAGTATGTCGTATGTCCTCAGATCACAATTTGAACACCGAACACATGGACACAAAATTAAGTTCGGGTCAGGAGAATTTCTCTTTGCATAATAAAATCTTTCACACCATCCCGATACTCTTTGGATAATTGTGACTTATTAAATAAACTTTTATCCATTTTCAAAAATATGAGTCAATCCAAAATTTAAAATTCATAAATTAAAATGCATCTTGCTTTTAGTCTCATTCCACCAACAAAATACTAAAAACAAACAAGGAATGACTTAACCTTCCTCCTACTTCAATCACTCTATACTTGTGGCTAAATTCAGGGACAAAAATATAGTTAAAATTTCCTTATAAGTTATAATCCTAGATTGAAAATCAAGTAAAATGCACGTATAGAGTGCCAAAAATCTTTCATCACTATTATAGTTACCTTTTTTCTTCTATATTATTTATAATTATTTTGTTTCTTATTACATTGTGTGATATATCAAGAGAACAACATTTATATGTGCAAGTTAAAGTTATAAGCATGCTTGATTAAATCACATTTGGATCCACATATCTAATGTCTTATTTCTCTTATATATTCAAAAGAGCAAACATGAATATGTGATAATATTCTGAAAGCATACAATCATCAAGATTCTATATATGTTACCCAAATCATGTATAATAAATAGCAAAATCTAGCATAAGAATTACTATAATGTTTGAAGACAAAGTAGCAGGTAGGTATGTATGACTGACAGAAACTTAATAAATAATTAGCAATAAAAATATATATATGCTTTCATGATTTATTGTTATGCATTAAGGAAGCTTAATAAATAATTATATATTTACAATACAATCATTAGAAATGCTAATGCTCAAATAGAAAATTTACAACATGTTTCGAATAAAGAAAATAGATCTATCATATAATATAATGTGGTGAACCGAAGCAGAAGGAAGAAAAATTAAGGTTCCGCGTATAAAAATTCGAAGAAAGAGACAAATCAAATTTTCTCTTCAAAACAACACGAAGGCTGCATAGTCTTTATCCAATTGGGTCTATTATATTGCAAATGCCCTAATTTCAAGAATTCAAGTTAGCACGATAAATAGAAATAATATATGTTTGTAAACTACCACTCAAATTCATGATCAAATTAAGCATAAAATTCAAGAAGAGTTTGGTGGGCTTTTCCCACTCAAATTCTACCACATACATCAAGTTTGTTTTTTTCTTCATTCAAACTCTAGACAACAATCTCAAGTTTATTTTCTTCATCCAAACTCAAAACTCTAAACTCAATTATATTATTATCCAATCTCACAAGTGAAATATTAATAAACCCTATCAATATTACTAAACCCTAGCAATATTATAAACAAGATTCATAATCTTTAGCGAAATTTGTTGATTAGGGAAAAAAAGTGTCAGCTGAGGGAGAGAGCACTGGTGGCAGAGATCGGCCGCAAAGGGAGATATAACGCTAGCCAGGAGGAGAATTATATTTGGCGGCGATGGCGAGGGATGGGCTGCCAGTGAGGGGCAGTGGCGATGGCTAAGAGGAGTCGAAGGATGTGTAGCGAGGGGTAAGCAAAGGTGAGAAAGAGTTGCGGTGATGATTAAGAGGAGAAGAAAGGAGGTGCCGCGAGGGGTAAGAAAAGGTGAAGAGGAGCGGCTTCGAGGGTGATGCGGGGGCTAGGGTGGTGCGGCACCAAGGGAGGTGAGGCGGCAAGTGGTGAGGGGGAGAGAGTTGTCGGCAAAGAGAGATAGCGGCGAGGAAAGAGAGGAGAGGCGATATGATAAAGTAATTTTGGGGGAAATAAAGCTGGGGTGGGGGTTGGTGCAGGGGTTTTAGAAAAATTTACCCCAACCCTATTACGGCGTTTGAATTATAAAAAATGGGGATATGTTGCATATATACTAGCGTTTTGTATAAAAACGCCAAGATAGGTGTATTATTATTTTAAAAGTCGAACTATCTTCTATCGGTTCTACTCATTAATATGTCTAAATCTACAATCGAACAAACCACAATATTTTCGAAAAAACAATAGAATTCTATACTCTTTAATTATTCTTCTCAAAAGCTCAAATTCGAAAATTCGAAAATTAACTAATTCTCAAATTCAATTTTACGTAGTGTTTGACAGAAAGAAGAAGATTATCACCATCGTGACGACACGGGAACAGTGATAACGAACGGAACGGTAACCTGGGGGCACGATGGCCGATCTTCGGGCATGGGTTTGTGAGAAAGACAAATACGTGGGACTAAGATGGTCATTTGTGCGCTTTTCACTCGTTTTGATATCTTTTAGTTATAAAATAAAAATTAAACGGCCTGCAAGTGATACATGACTGTATCTTACAAGCCATGAGTCAAAACTCTATTCTACAAGTTGAATTAGGTTATGTGTGATGAATCCTAGCCTAGCACAAAGTTTCATAATTTTTGGATGTCGATTATGCGCTTTTCAATCTTGTCACTCTCTTTTAGTTATAATATTTAAAATATTGAGTTGCAAGTAATACATGACTGTATCTTGCAAACCGCAGGTCAAAACTCACTTCTACAAGTTGTGTTAGCTTATGTTTAGTGAATCCTATCCTATCACAATATATGTCAAGCTTATTCTCTATTTGGTGGGTAATACTAACATAAAGACTACTACATACTGTAACTTATTGTGAAAAAGGACAATTACATAATGTACGTATGACACATTTTATATTAGTAATGTGATATGATATAAAATATTTAATCGAAAGGGAAGATTAGATATTCGATAAATAATGTCATATAGAGTAATATTGTTTAATACTGATAATCATATTCTTTAATGTTAATTAATTCAGATATAAAATCAAAATTAGTTTTCATTCTTGAAGATAATATTCGATAACCAAATTTCGTGTTATCTACTTATAAAATATTATAAAAATAATATATTAAAATATTAAAATATTTATAAAAAAAATAAGTAAAATATATTTTACAAATTCTATCTCGGCGTTTAACCAAGAAAACATCGGGATAGACATCTAACTTATATTATAAAAAAAAATTGCTATTCTGCGATATAGGAGGGCTATGCTGGTGCGAAAGCTCAAAAATGCCGTTATAGGAAAAATCTACCACGATGTTTATAAGATAAAACATTGGGATAGATATTTAATTTATTTATAAAAAAACTAAAACACGCACCCCTGCGATATAGTAGGGTTGTCCCAGCGTTTATATTTAAAACGTCGTTATAGTGGTAAACTATATATGCATTTAGTTCAAACGCCGGGATAGACAGTACATTTAAAAATAAATAACACTCCTCCTAAACTATCCAAACGTCTCTAACAAACATCGGGATATGAATGTCTGAACAGCCGTCGTGGTTTGTAGTGCTTGTTATTTGCATTGGGTGCAACAACAATCAACAAACAACCCTTGTATTTTCCATACAAACGGGTTCCATTTATACTAATAATAGGTCGGCATAACTTAAAACCTTCAATCGAAGGATTTTTTCCCCAGAATATGCCACCTTTTGAAACTAATTTCCAAAATAGGCCACTTTCGAAACTAATTTCCAAAATAGACCAATGCAATACCGAACTGCGGCCTCTTTGATTTCAAGGCGGCAGTTCACAACTAAGCCCTAACTATAATATCAGACATATTTGGCTAATAGGCTTGGAGACTTGGAAAAATTACCCAAGTATAAAATGTGAAAATTAGAAGGCCGCAGTTGAGTACTGCGGCCTCGAAACTACATAGGCCGCAGTATCAAACTGTAGCCTCTTTGATTTCAAGGTTGCAGTTCACAACTGCGGCCTAAGTATATATCATACATATTTGGCTAATGGACTCGGAGACTTGGAAAAAATTGCCCAAGTGTAAAATGTGAAAAAAAGAGGCCGCAGTTGGGTATTGCAGCCTCGAAGACACTTTGATTTCGAGGCCGCAATTCACAACTGTTTCCCACGTATATATCATACATACGTGAAAAATAGGAGGTCGCAGTTGGGAACTGCAGCCTCTTATATGGTCATGGGGTCCAGTTCTTAAAACCTTCAAATACCCATTCGACCATATAATTGAGGCTGCAATTGTAAACTGTGGCCTCTGTAGTATCGAGGCCGCAGTACCCAACTGCGGCCTCCTATTTTTCACATGGGCAGTTTTTTTTCCAAGTCTCCGAACCTATTAGCTAGATATGTATGATATTATAATAGGCTGCAGTTGTGAACTGTGGCTTTGAAATCAAAGAGGCCGCAGGTGGGTACTGCATTGGTCTATTTGTGGAATTAGTTTCAAAATTGGCCTACTTTGGGAATTAGTTTCAAAAAGTAGCATAATTCGGGAAAACTCTCTCAATCGAAGTCGCAAATGCCCAAAATACACCTTTGAATTTTTCCTCATCGGGACCAGACACAATCTTATCCCAATGGACAAAACTTCCAGGATTTGATGCTTGTAGTGTTGATAAAAAGCAGACAACTTCGCATATGCTTCCTCAAACCCTCCAAACAACTTCTCAATAGCTCTCTGTTTTGCAATCCAAGCTTTCTTGTACAAAATTTTATAATTTCATTGAAGCAAGACTATCTCAATTATGGCCCTCGGTGTTGTTCCTAACTGTACCTTGACAACATTCAAAATTATATTTGAAACAAGATTCGTATAAACTTTACTGTGGTCCTGAGTTAACATCGGATTTGTACATGTATGCGCTCCTCCCAATTTCTTCACAATGAAGTACATATGTCCTTTTGGAACAATTGCACGCTACGAATAATTTGGCTCAGCTATGACTTCGGGATTTTGTGCCCTCTCCTCATTTGTGAGGACTTTTGGTGTTAAAATACATTTGACGACATATAGACTTTTGTTCGATTTCACTGTAACGATTTATCAATGTTTCTTAATGGAGAACATCTGTAGAACCCCGTATTTTCAAATATTATTTTAAATATTTGAAAATGAATTTAAATTGATTTTTGGAGAATGTAATAAATATTTTCAGAAAAATTTATCTTTTTACACGTGCAAATACTTTTGAGAAGTTTGAAAAGTTAAGTTTTCTCCAAGAAAAATCATTATTTAATATTTGGAATTTATTCAGTATTTTTCCAGATTTTTCTGAAATTAATTGGAACTATTTGCAAATTTTGAGAAAAGAAGGACATTTTTGCAAATTTGACATTTTTAAGGTTAAAATGTAAAATGTGTAATTCTGGACGTTTTGAACAGTATTGGTTGAGATTTAGAATTATATTTTCCTTTAAATCCTAATTTAAATGAATTTTGGTCGAATTTCCAAGACTAGACCTATATATGTGAAGTTGTATTTTGGAAAGGATTATTTTGCAAAAGTGCGGGTAAAACCCTAAACCTATTTCCGGATTGTTTAAAAGGATTTTTCCAGCCATCATTACTAGAATATACAGAATTTTGGTGATTTGTTTGGAGGAGCAAGAGGAAGTTTGATCTAGCAAAAGGAAGGCTTTTCGTGGATTTTCTCAATTCAAAGGTGAGTGATATAAAATTGTTTTGTTGTTTTGACCTATGTATGCGAGTGACAATGTTGTTTTGATTTGATGTTGTGAATGATATGGATCTTATATTGTGGTATGATTCATGTGAACAATTGTTGTTGTTTGGACCATGTATGTAAAATCTATGAATGACTAGTAGACCTTAGTTTATAAAATTGTGTTGCTAAAAAGCATGTTAAGATTTGAATATGGTTATGAACAGATGGTTGAACATTTGGACATTGAGTTTATAAACCAGATTTTGATTAAGAGTCGTGAAAGAAATTTAGTATTGAGAAACCCTAATGAAAGAATTAGTAATCTAGAACATGAGAACTTGGGTTTTGACATGTTTGATGTTTTGAGTAATATATCCATAATGAGGATTTGTTGAGATTTGTCATTTTACCTGAATACGAACTATTTTTCACCAACAATGAATCTTTAGAAAACTTCAGTTTCGATTTTGTATTCAGACCTAAATTATGAAAACTGTAAGCCGACAGTCGACTGGTCTACTATTCAGTCGACTAGTACGACCCAGCTGCTGTATCTTTAGTTTTCTTGAAAATCCGTTCTGGACAGTCGACTTAGACCCTTTTCAGTCGACTGGTACACTTAGAAT
Organism: Hemerocallis citrina; assembly: GCA_017893485.1. Taxonomy (NCBI): domain Eukaryota; kingdom Viridiplantae; phylum Streptophyta; class Magnoliopsida; order Asparagales; family Asphodelaceae; genus Hemerocallis; species Hemerocallis citrina. The sequence goes on from CM030358.1 coordinate 245,303,029, forward strand.
TTATTTTTCAAAGTTATCGTAGATTTTTGTCTGGTAAGTCGACTTATATTCTATTTTAAGTCGACTTATGACTTTGCAAGTTGACTTATAACACTTAGAATATTGTCTTAAAGATTTCTGGAATTTCTCTCTAGTAAGTCGACTTATGTTTTTTATAAGTCAACTTATGATCTAGTAAGTCGACTTATGTTTTTATAAGTCATCTTATATTGTTGGTAAGTCAACTTATGTTTTTATAAGTCATCTTCTATTGTTGGTAAGTCAACTTATGACTTTTATAAGTCAACTTATATCACTTAACTTACTTTCTTAAAATCATGGATATTTTCCCTTCTGGACAGTCGACTTACTACAGTGATAAGTCGACTGGTACTGATGAGTTTTCACAAACTTGAATGTTCTTCCGAATGGTTAGTCTTCAGATATTTTGAGATTATACTATGTCTTCAGTTGAGCATATGAATTTGAGATATATCTCCGGAATTATCCAAGTAGTTGCTTTCGGTGTGGGGTTGATCTCCGGAATTATCGGAGTTGAGGCGAAGCACATGTGGTATTCGTGTGATGATGTGTCAATGTTTCGGTGTGGGATTTAATCTCCGGAATTATCGAAGTATCTTACTTTGGGTGTGGGATCTATCTCCGGAATTATCCAAGTATTTTACTTTGGGTGTGAGATATATCTCCGGAATTATCCAAGTAGTTGCTTTCGGTGTGGGGTTGATCTCCGGAATTATCGGAGTCAAGGCGAAGCACATGTGGTATTCGTGTGATGATGTGTCGATGTTTCGGTGTGGGATTTAATCTTCGGAATTATCACGGTAGATTACTTGTGGTGTGGGATATATCTCCGGAATTATCACGGTAGATTACTTGTGGTGTGGAATTTATCTCCGGAATTATTACGGTGATTACTTGTGGTGTGGGATTGATCTCCGGAATTATCTGGCATGGGCTACTATTCACAGCTTATCTTTATCTCGTAGTAGTCATCGTGTTAGGATTAGTTGCATAGCAGGGGATTGAACCGTATGATGTGAAGATGTTAAAGGCTTGCACCGAACCTATGTAGAGTGGGATGCATAGACTTTGACAAGTACGCATCAGAGAGTCTGCATATAGAATTTGTGTTTTCTTGACTTGGTTTTTATGCATGCGGTTTTCCTATTTTCTACACCTGACACTTAGTTTAGTTCAATTTGATGTTTTCATATTTCCCTGTCATTTTTTACTTCCCATATTCTTATTCAGTACATGTTGTTTAAGAATCTATGAGGTATGTTCATTTATGTTGTTTGTTTTTTTTTATGTCACTCACACCAGTTATGGCTGACCCCTTTAGTTTTGGGGGTTAGGGATCATCTCTAGCCTCATATGTTGCAGGTTGTTGCTTAGAGTTGGAGGTTGGATGCTTGAGTTGGTTTTGAGATAAATTGATTCATAAGAGTTTTGTGTAAATTTGTAAAAACAGTTTTGAGATAATTTGAGTTGTAAATGACAGAAAATATTGTTTGAGTTTTTTTCAATTCCGCTGTGATTTGTAAAAGTTTGTTGTAATAAAAGTTGAAAATTTTAGTGGTGTTGGTTGTGTTTAATATTATATTGAAGTGGATTGCTGGGATTGTGCCACGTATTTTCTAAGACATCTTATTAGAAATTCGGGGCGCTACAAGAGTTGGTATCAGAGCATGCTTCAATAGTAATACTAAACATAGCATAAAAATAACCTAGGTGTGGACACTAGTGTGTGAGTACCTAGGTGTGGACATTAAAGAGTGAGTGTCACATAGAACTGAAATATGATGTTTTACCTTTGGGATACAAGTGAAGTTTTGCCAAAGGATATTGATGTGAGTTTGAATTGTGTGTGGCGCTCTAACTTTTCCCTCGTTTTGCAGTATTCAGAATGGTTGCACCCAGGCCCAGGAATGGTGGCAACAATGAGAATGGATCTGGTAGTTCTCGAGGAACGGGAATTGACCTTGAGGCCGAATTCGCCAAGGTGTATCAGACGCTGAATGCGCTGATGGCATTTAATTTGGCGCAAGCTCGGAATCAACAGCAGAATCAGCAGCAAATTCATGGAGCTGGACAGGGATTGGTTAACGCCGATCCTATCAAGCAGTTCGAATCCTTTAAGAGGATGAGGCCGCCAGTTTTCGAGGGGCAATCTGATCCAAATGTAGCCGACGATTGGATTAGGAGGATGGAGACAATCTTCGAGGTATCGGAGACTCCGGCAGCCAGCAAGGTGAAGTTGGCTACGATGCAGCTAGCGAAGGATGCTGGTGTCTGGTGGGAGTCGCTGAAGAGGACTTTGGGAGATCAGCAGTTGACTTGGAAGCTTTTCTGGAGGAATTCAGGGATCGCTTCTTTCCCATAGATGTTCAGGAGAAGAAGGCGACCGAGTTCTTGAACCTTCAGCAGGGCAGCATGACCGTGCGGGAGTATGAGACCAAGTTTGCTCAGCTTTCAAGGTATGCACCAGAGTTGGTTGTTGACGAGGCAAAGAAGGCCAAGAAGTTTGAGCAGGGCTTGAGGCCAAACTTGAGGTCGAGGATGATCCCGTTGGGCATCAAAAGGTTCGACAAGCTGGTCAGGAGAGCAACTATGACTGAGGAGGACATGGACCAGTTCCAGAAGAAGCAAGATACATGGAACCGGAACAAGAGGCCAGCATCAGGTCAGAGTGGGAAGGGATTCCCCGTGAAGCAGATTTGTTCCCAGTGTGGGCAGGCAGGACATTCTCAGCCCCATTGTCCACAATTGAGGAAGGATGGTTCGGGTGGAAGCAAATTTCAGAAGAGGCAAGGGCGAGTATTTGCATTAACCGAGGAGGACGCTGGTAACTCGGAAGATGTAATACAGGGTATGCAAGAATTCTGATTTTATTTTTAAATCAATGTAATAAGTAAAACCTTTATTTGAGAACAATTGGGGATTGAGTATCACTCTTATTGTAACAGGAATTGTTTTAATCAATGGAATAAAGGCAAGGGTTTTATTTGATACTGGTTCATCGCATACTTTTGTATCGCCAAATTTTGCAAGGATCTTAGGTGTGGAACCTAAGTTTTTTCCAGGCAGGGTTTTGTCGGTGGCAACGCCGTCAGGTGAAGAGTTGATTGCGGATCGATATTACGAGGGCTGTGATATCGAGATTGGTGGGAGGTTGTTCAGCATTGATTTGATCGAGCTGCAAGTCTTAGGAGTGGATGTCATCGTGGGCATTGATTGGATGGCAATATATGATGCCACAATTGAATGCAAGCAGAAGGAGGTGTTGGTGAAAGCACCAGGTGGACCTACAGTGACTTTTCAAGGGAAGAAGAAGATTCTGAAGGTGGCTGCAATGGTATCCAAGGTGGTTATTTCAGATGAAGTCAAGGGCATTCCGGTTGTCCGAGATTTTCCTAAGGTGTTCTTGGATGATTTTCCAGGATTACTGTAGCAGAGAGATGTGGAGTTTTGCATCAATGTTCAGCCGGGGAGTGCGCCGATTTCTAAGGCTCCGTACAGGATGGCACTTGTAGAGCAAGATGAAGTGAAGAATCAGATTGAGGAGCTGTTGAGCAAAGGGCTTATCAGGCCGAGTTCTTCTCCGTGGGGAGCACCAGTGTTGTTGGTCAAGAAGAAGGACGGGTCAATGAGGATGTGCATTGACTATCGGGAGTTGAATAGGGTGACTATTCAGAACAAGTATCCCCTGCCGCGGATTGATGATTTGTTCGATAGGCTTCGAGGAGCAGCTGTGTTTTCGAAGATTGATTTGAGATCAGGGTATCATCAGGATCGAGTCAAGGAGGAAGATGTGAGCAAGACAGCTTTCAGGACTCGTCACGGACTCTATGAGTTTTGGGTAATGTCATTCGGGTTGACGAATGCGCCAGCAGTTTTCATGGATATGATGAATCGGGTTTTGAGGCCATTTATTGACTCCTTCGTGGTGGTTTTCATCGACGATATCTTGGTGTATTCGAAGTCGGAGGAGGATCATTCTACGCACTTGACAGCGGTATTGCAGAAATTGCAGGAGCATAACTTGTATGCCAAATTGTCGAAGTGTGAGTTTTGGAAGTCTGAGGTAGCTTTCCTTGGTCATATTCTTTCTAATGAGGGAGTAGCTACTGATCCTCAGAAAGTTGAAGCAGTGAAGGATTGGCCCAGGCCAACGTCTGTGAAGGAAGTCAGAAGTTTCTTGGGTTTAGCTGGTTACTACAGAAGGTTTATCCAGGGTTACTCTCAGATTGCAGTTCCTTTGACAGGTTTGACCCGGAAGAATGTGGCATTTTTATGGACTGATAAGTGCGAGGAGAGTTTCCTTGAGTTAAAGGAAAGGTTGACTATTGCACCTATCTTAGCTTTGCCGCAAGCTGGGAAGGATTTTGATATCTACAGTGATGCGTCTCTCAGAGGTTTGGGTTGTGTCTTGATGCAAGAAGGCAAGGTTATTGCTTATGGTTCGAGGCAATTGCGTCCGCATGAGAAGAATTATCCGACACATGATTTGGAGCTAGCAGCTATCATTTATGCCTTGAAGCAGTGGAGGCATTATGTTTATGGTGAGAAGGTTAACATGTACACTGACCACAAGAGCCTAAAGTACATTTATCAACAGAAGGATCTTAATCTTCGGCAGAGAAGGTGGTTGGAGGTATTGGAAGACATTCGTCCTGAGATCAAGTATCATCCGGGCAAGGCGAATGTGGTGGCTGATGGACTTAGCAGGAAGAGTAGTTTATCAAGTTTGATCACTACTCGAAGTGAGTTGGCAGCAGAGATCGATCAGGCAGGTATCGAGGTGGTGCTGCAAGGTTTAGGGGCATCTTTGGCTCAGTTGAGGCTGCAGCCATCCTTGAGAGAGAGGATTGTGGAAGGTCAGAGATCAGACTCGGAGATCCAGAAGATGTTGCAACAGGTTTCAGAGGGCAGACTATCAGAATTTCGTGTCCAAAATGGAGTTCTTTGGATGGGTGAGTGGTTGTATGTTCCAGATAATGCAGATTTGAGAGATAGTATCTTGCAGGAAGCACATAGTACCTTTTTGTCAGTTCATCCAGGAGGCACGAAGATGTACAGGGACATCAAACAGCACTTTTGGTGGTTTGGTATGAAGCGGAATGTGGCAGATTTCGTTGCAAGATGTCTGACATGTCAGCAGATCAAAGCAGAAAACCAGAGACCTGGAGGTTTGTTATAGCCGTTGCCCATTCCGGAGTGGAAATGGGAGAATATCAGTATGGATTTCATTACGGGTTTGCCGAGGAGTTCGAAGGGCAATGACTCAATTTGGGTTGTTGTGGACCGTTTGACTAAGTCGGCTCACTTTCTAGCCATAAAGATTACTTGGTCGATGGAGAAATTGGCTGAGTTATACATTGGTGAAATTGTGAGACTTCATGGAGTTCCTGTGTCGATTGTTTCTGACAGAGATGCAAGGTTCACTTCAAGGTTTTGGAAGAGCCTACAAGCAGCTTTAGGCACCAGAATTGATTTCAGTACCGCGTTTCATCCACAGACTGATGGTCAGACGGAGAGGGTGAATCGAGTGCTGGAAGACATATTGAGGGCTTGTGTTATGGATTTCGGTGGTAGTTGGGAGAGATACTTGGCATTGGTTGAGTTTGCTTATAACAACAGTTACCATGCGAGTATCGGGATGGCACCGTATGAGGCTTTGTACGGGTGGAGGTGCAGGACACCTGTTTGTTGGTACGAGGTTGGTGAGAGGCAGATGTATGGTTCTGAGATCGTACAGCAGACGTCGGAGCAGATTGAGCTGATTTGCAAGAGATTGGTTGAGGCTCAGAGTCGGCAGAAGAGTTATGCTGATACTCGACGAAGAGACTTGGAGTTTGAGGTTGGGGATGCAGTTTTCCTCAAGGTGTCTCCGACCAAAGGAGTGATCAGGTTCGGTAAGGGAGGCAAGTTGGCGCTAAGGTATATTGGGCCATACAGGATCATGGAGCGGATTGGCAAGACAGCATATAGATTGAAGCTTCCAGAGGAGTTGGCACAAGTGCATGTTGTATTTCATGTGTCGTTGTTGAGGAAGTATGTGCCAGATCAGAATCATCAGTTGGTAGAGATTCCTGAAGATCTACAGGTGAACTTGAGTTACAAAGAACAGCCTGTTGAGATCGTTGATCGTAGGGAGAAAGTTCTTAGGAGAAAGGTGATACCTATGGTCAAGGTGCTGTGGAGGAATCAGCAGTTCGAGGAGGCTACTTGGGAGCCAGAGGATCGCATGCAAAAGGATTTTCCTGAGCTTTTTGTATGAGTGTATTTCTTTTATGTGATTGTGATTCTTTTGAATGTTTGTACCATTGATTGATGTTGTTACCGCTGATTCTGGCGTGGGGGTAAACAGATGAGATTTGTGAGTTCTCGAGGAAAACCTGAACAGCAGACCCAAGCCTTCTGATTCCTGTCGCTACCTGCAAGGAAGTGCGAGACACCGGGGTTGATTCCGGCGATGCACCCTCCGACGCTCTTGTCAGTAACCAGTTGTGATTAAGAAAGAGCTTAAGGTGGGAAAAGAATGATTACCTGGTCACGGTGGTAGGGGGAGGTATTTATAGTCGCCATGGGAGTGATTAGGGACCTAATTTCCTGTGTAACTGTCAGGAGAAAAATCCTCCCAATTTGTTTAGGAAACTGACCCTTGATTCCCGGTGAGAGCAAATCAGGCCCGTTGATTCAGTCAAATCAGTGACCCTGATTTTCCTCTTGCTGATCTGGGTTTGTCTTGGATCGGGACCCGTACCCAGTTGGAGTGGATCCGTTTGTGGGGTGTTGGGTCTGTGAGAAGGAGACCCAGTACCCGTTTCGGACCCATTTGTATGTGAAATTACTGTTTTACCCCTGAGCTTCAAGATTCGTGCCCAATCTGGACGGTTCCGATTTAACCCCATTTTTAGCCATATCACGAGCCCCCCACTCCTAAAGACTGAGTGTGATCAGCCTTTAAGGAGTAGTTTAACTGTTTCAGTGGCTAGTGGAGTTATATCGGAGTCTAAATGGAGGATTTTGAATCTCGAAGGGGGTAATGAGGTAATTTTTTGAAGCCATATGCTGTTCTGTAGCCGTATCGAGTATTTGACGGCTTTTATCTATTTTTTCGGACTATTTATTTAATTTTGCGATGTGTTAACTAATCGTTCGGGGGCCTTAACAGTACGTTCTAGGCAATAATTGTTCGTTCAGGGGCTCAAAAATATCCCCCCGAATTTTTAATTATTTTCTAGAATTTTTAGTTAATTTTCCCGAATTTTTAGCAATTTTCCACAATTTTTAAATAAATAAAACGATTTAAATAAATAAAAATTGGTTTTTAAATACCGATTAATGTCGTGGCGCAATCTGGACCCTTGATCAGTGCCGAGCGCGAATTTCTGAGTGATCAGACGATCCTTATTCCTCGGCAGGTGGTTTCTTCGTTAACGAGGGTCGATTCCTCGGTACCTCGGCTCGGCAGGTCGGCTCCTCGGCTCGGAACCAATCGAGGTACGTGGCGTCATCTGGGCCGTTCACCTCAGTGCGGATCCCCAAAAAATGCTATCTTGTCGTTTAGTGGACGTGGCAAGATCTGAGCCGTCCATCATGATGAGCGCGTTTTTTGACAAGATCCAACGGCTGATATGGGTCGGCGTGTTTTTTTGCCATATTCGAGGGTCGGTACCTCGTCCCTTCGGCTCGGCCGGGTATCTTGTCAGATACGAGGGTCAGTTCCTCGTCCCCTCTGTTCGGCAGGATGTTTCGCCATATACGAGGGTCGGTTCCTCGTCACCTCGGTTCGGAATTTGCCGAGGTACGTGGCGAAATCTAGGCCGTCCATCATGACGAGCGCGCTTTTCGACAAGATCCAACGGCTGAGGATGGTCGGCGAGTTTTTTCGCCCCATACGAGGGTCGGTTACTCGTCCCCTCGGTTCGGCACATGTAGCTCAGAATCAGCCGAAGTACGTGGCATGATCCTGAGCGTCCATCTCAGTGCGGATCCCCAAAAAACACTATCTTGTCGTTTAGTGGACGTGGCGAGATCTGGACTGTCTATCATGATGAGCGCGCTTTTTGACAAGATCCAACGGTTGAGGTAGGTCGGCGAGTTTTTCGCCATATACGAGGGTCGGTTCCTCGTCCTCTCGGCTCGGAAGCTCAGTGCCGTTGGCCGAGGCATTGAGTTGGAGATTTTGAAGGATGTCTTTGATGGGTTGCTATCTTCCGAGCCCAGTAGCTCGGCTGCTCGGCCAAGCTGTTCGGTAGCTCGGTTAAGCAGGCCGGTGGCAGGTAGTTCGGAAGGTGCACGTGGTCGGATCTGGTGCGTCCATCATGGTGCGAATCACGAGGATGGGGTTCAGATCATGAGAAAACGTTATCTTGTCGTTTTGTGAGCGTTGCGCAATCTGAACCGTCCATCGAATTCTGACACGAATTTTGGAGAGATCCGACGGTAATTTCGCCTCGGAAGGATTTTTCTCCATATACGAGGGTCGGTTCCTCGTCCTCTTGGCTCGGAAGCTCGGTGCCGTTGGCCGAGGCACTGAGTTGGAGATTTTGAAGGATGTCTTTGATGGGTTGCTATCTTCCGAGCCCAGTAGCTCGGCTGCTTGATGTGTCGGATTTATATACAAATATTTGTATTCATTTACCTATTAAAATGGCTTGTTTTCGCTGATATTGTCTATAATTCATCTTATTTCTATATGATCTCATTTAATTAATTATTTTTGAAGAAATAATATTTTTGATGCAAAAAGTAAAGATTTGTGGAAAAAATCAACAAACAAAGTAAAATAATTGATTTATAAATTTTGATTGTTTTGTTGAGTTAAAAATGCGAAAAATAATTTTTAAAAAAGATTTTTATACGCTAATATGATTTATAGTTAGTTTAATTAATTTTAAACTAATTAAATTTATTTTATTTAAAAATCCTAATTTCAGGTATTATTTTGTGTATGCAGAAGCACGTGGTTGGCAGAAAAGGCAGAAAAGAAGGAAAGAGAAACAAATAAAATTCTGCATTATAAAAGGAAGAAAATAAAGAAAGAGTGTGGACTTTTATGCAAAAGTGCAAACCCTAAAGTCCTCTTCTGTTCTCTATAAATACAAATCAAAAGAAAAAGTAAAAACCAGGAGGTGACGGCTGTACAATAACACAAAAGAAAAAAAAGAAAAAGTAAGAGAGAGAGAAGGCGTGTGCGAGTTCCAAGGCGAAACAGTAGCGTGTGGGCAGTAAGGCTGCTATCTTCTTTGGCGCAGTATTCGAAGTGCACCCAACGAAGTGATTTGACCTGGCGACTCCTTCGTCCTCTCTCTGTCTTGCGTGCTGAACGAAAAGAAAAAAAAAGAAAGAGAAGCAGCAGGCGCTGCTTGACTGGTTTCTTCTCCTTTGGTTTGCACAAGATGAACGAGACGAAACGACAGCAGACTTCGAGGACTCTGACGCAGACAGAGGGTCCCACACGTGACAGAGGCGACGTCATCAACGAAGCAGCAGGAAGTGACAGGTCCAGGCGCTGACGGGTTGACACGCTGACGTGGCAGGCGCTCTGACTTCGACGCTGTCATCAAAGCTTCTTGGGTTCGGAGGTTTTGAAACTGGGTTTGGATTGTTATTTTTTTTTATATTATTATTTTGTGTATCTCATGTTCTTCTCCAGATATTTTTAGATGCAATCCAAAACGAACATGAACTGAATTTATTATTGTTCTAGAGGCTAAGATGTAGCCGAGTTTTGAACACAAATTTTAATTCCTTCTTATTTCTCTATTTTTTCTGATTGTGTTTTAATTTTTATTATTTATGCGTACAACATGGTGGATAGACATTTGTATGATTTTTCAAATCATAAAAAGACCGAACAGGTAATTTGTGATTAATAAAAATTAAGACCGTATATTGGAGGACGTGACCGTTAAGAAATCCAATTTTTCAATTAATAATTTGGTGGATAGACGAATGATTAATTGAGAATAATTTTTAGACTACGTTGATAGAGTGGTTAATATCTTTAGGATTTTGGTCGACAATTGGGAAAGATAATATTTTTATTTGTAAGGAATAATAATTTGTGTGTGTGATAAACGAGGTGAACCAAAAGCCCTAGAACTAAGTTTACCATTAAAAAAGTACAAGAGCTTCATAGTTTCACAGCCCTCTCCCTCTTCACCAATTTAGTTAGATTTAATTAGATTAGAGTAATTTAGTGTTTTATCATCTCTAAAATTCGATCTTCCAAATAGTGATTCATCTAGTGATATCGGTACTCAGTAAAATATCTAGTCCCTGTGGGTTCGACACTCTACTCATCTATCTATATTACTTGTGCGATTTTGTACACTTGCAAATATCAACACCAAGTTTTTGGCGCCGTTGCCGGGGACTAGTTATTCTTTTATTGATATTGAAAATTGCTAGATTATTGCTAATTTGGATTTTTTGTAATTATTTTTATTTTATTATCATTTTACATTTTTATTTTCCTTTGACTAACTTTTACTTTTTTTTTTTTTATTATTTTATTTTTCTTATTTTAGTTTTTTTAGTTTTTCTATTTTTTTTCCTTTTTTCAACACTTACATTTCAGGACATACATATACATTATCATGGGGAACGATGAGAACAGGCCTTTGAGAGACTATGCTATGCCCTCAATTTATGAATCAAGCATAAAGAAGCCGGTTATTGAAGCTGACGATTTTGAAATTAAACCGGCGATGATTCTAATGATTCAACAAACTGTTCAATTTTGGGGACTACCACACGAGGATCCATACGCTCACATTCAAGATTTTTTAGAAATTTGTGACACTTTCAAGCACAAAGGTGTATCAGACGATGCAATTAGACTGAGACTCTTTTCTTTTTCCCTACGAGATAAGGCAAAGGCTTGGCTACATTACCTACCACCAGGTAGTATTACTACTTGGGAGGGACTTGCACAAAAGTTTCTAGCCAAGTATTTTCCACCAGCAAAGACCGCAAGGCTAAGAAAGGACATTTGCACATTTACTCAATTTGAGATCGAGTCTTTGTATGATGCATGGGAAAGGTTTAAAGAGTTATTGAGAAAGTGTCCTCATCATGAACTACCGAAATGGCTGCAAATGCAAACATTCTATAATGGTTTGGGAGTTATACATAGATCTATGGTTGACGCAGCAGCTGGTGGTGCACTGATGAGCAAAACTTACACAGCAGCCTATGATCTTTTAGAGGAGATGGCATCAAATCATTACCAGTGGTCTTCAGAGAGAACGATGCCAAGAAAAGTGGCTGGAGTTTTTGAACTTGATCCTTTTTCTACTTTATATACAAAAAATGATATTTTATATGAACAAGTAGAAAATATGAATTTTAATGTTTTTCAATCTAATATGATTTGTGATCTTTGTGCAGGAAATCATTCAAGTTCAGATTGTCAAGTGGGGAACCCTTTTGCTCCATCAAATACCGAACATGAAAATTTTGTGTCAAACTTTCAAATGCAAAACAATCATTATGCAAACACATACAATTCAGGATGGAGAAACACCCCCAAGTTTCCATGGAACAACAATCAAGAAGCAGTTATACACCCTCAAAATTTTTCGCAGGAAGAAAAGAAGCCGACACTTGAAGACATGTTTATGCACTACATGCAAAAGACAGATTTGGCAATCCAAAATGTTACAAATTCAATTTCGGCTTCCTTTCACAATCTTGAGGTACAAATTAGTAAATTTTCAAATATTATTAATGACAAAACTGCAGGAACATTACCAAGCAACACAATTGTCAACCCCATGGAAGATTTCAAGACAATAACACTAAGCAGCGGGTGGACAATTGAGCAACCACAAGATGAAATTGTCGAACAAAAGGTGGTTGCAAATGAAAGTGAGATTGAACAAAGTGTGGAGGAACAAATTCAGCGTGAGCAAGTAATGTATAATATTTTTAATTCCACAAATTTTCCTCCTGAAGAACAGTCATCTATTCAAGTAAGTGAAACTGATTTAATTGTGGGCAAGAAACATAAGGCTGAAATTGAAAAATCACCAATTGAAGTATGTCCAACAAGTTCAACAAGTCTTGAAACTCAAAAAGAAAATATTTTTGAATATGTTATGTACTTGGATGCTGAACGTTCTATTTATTCATTTTTGCAGCATAAATTCAAAGAGGTGGGGGAATCAAAGAAATCATCATCACGAAGGAAACGCCTCAAATTGGAACTTGAACCTGATCCACACAAGAAAAGAAAAATTAGAAAGGATGTTTTAATGTTGTTGGATCTTGGCGTTACTTAACCATCTCACCCCCATGTCTGGCTGAAGACTTAAAACTTAGCGCTTCTTGGGAGGCAACCCATGTTTTATTTTATTGCATTTAGTTTTGATTTATCTTTTAATTTAATTTTTTTAATTTTTGATTTTATTTTGTAGGATTGCATCAATTTTGAAAGTCGCCAGGCGGAGCTGTAGGGAACACCTGCATTGATGGCTGTTTTCGAGCAGTTTGGAGTCAAAATCTGGAAAATTGATTCAAAGAGAAGTTGTAGACAATTGTCTTAGCTTTCCAGTAAAAAAAAAATCAGCCCATTTTGACATCTACAGCTCCAGATATCGCCAAAATACTGAAGGCTGCGCGCGCAGAAATTTAAAGACGAATCAGGGGAGATATTCTAAACTTTTTGCATTCTTTTTGTTTTTCTTTCTCTTTCCCATTGAGGACAATGTGATATTTAAGTTTGGGGGGAAGGTTTACAAATTTATTTTTATTTTTATTATTTTTGAAAAGAAAAAACAAAATGAAAGGATTATAATTGGGCTCACCATTACACTTTTGAGTTCTTTATGGTGATAAGCATAAAAGACAATTTTTTTTGGTATAAACAATTTTTTTTGGTATAAACAATTTTTTTTATAAAGCAATATTAAGCATACTTATTTACTTTAGGATTATTGAGTTTCAAAATTCCTTACAAAGTTGTGTGGGTCATGCTATTATACATAAAAGACAAATGTGATGCTTTTTCTTGTGATTATCCCCTTTAATCTAGTCCTAAACAGAGTTTAAGTAAATAGAGTAATAATGAAAAAAAAAAAAAAAAATTGAATAAAGTCAATCTACTCCAATGTTTTGAGTTGCTTAGTAACTAGGGGTATTCATCACAAATGTCTACACTTACGTAGAACAGCAACTTGAAATATGAGTATGCAAAGCACTTTAAGTTTGTGACTTGTTGAGTAACCGGGTGAATTCATCACAAATGTTTTGCATTCGCGTCAAAAGGCAAGTGACAACTTAAAGAAGAGACTAAAAAAAAAAAAAAAAAAACAACTCTAGTTTGCTACTCGGTTTGTAATAGAGAGAATGGATAATCACAGATTGAGTTGTTGCATACTATAATTACATTAATTGCATGACAAATGCGATTTTTTTTTTGGGAATTATGAATAAATAATTGCACTGGAGAAAGTGGGTATGCTTAGTTTTACTTTATTTGCAATTGTTTATATTTTTAATTGTAATTTTGATGCTTGCATGATAAGATTTCTTGGTGTGATGGGTTGAGTCTACTATTATTATTCTCTTGTTTATTATTCTACTTTTTGCTCGAGGACAAGCAAAATCTTAAGTTTGGGGGTATTTGATGTGTCGGATTTATATACAAATATTTGTATTCATTTACCTATTAAAATGGCTTGTTTTCGCTGATATTGTCTATAATTCATCTTATTTCTATATGATCTCATTTAATTAATTATTTTTGAAGAAATAATATTTTTGATGCAAAAAGTAAAGATTTGTGGAAAAAATCAACAAACAAAGTAAAATAATTGATTTATAAATTTTGATTGTTTTGTTGAGTTAAAAATGCGAAAAATAATTTTTAAAAAAGATTTTTATACGCTAATATGATTTATAGTTAGTTTAATTAATTTTAAACTAATTAAATTTATTTTATTTGAAAATCCTAATTTCAGGTATTATTTTGTGTATGCAGAAGCACGTGGTTGGCAGAAAAGGCAGAAAAGAAGGAAAGAGAAACAAATAAAATTCTGCATTATAAAAGGAAGAAAATAAAGAAAGAGTGTGGACTTTTATGCAAAAGTGCAAACCCTAAAGTCCTCTTCTGTTCTCTATAAATACAAATCAAAAGAGAGAGTAAAAACCAGGAGGTGACGGCTGTACAATAACACAAAAGAAAAAAAAGAAAAAGTAAGAGAGAGAGAAGGCGTGTGCGAGTTCCAAGGCGAAACAGTAGCGTGTGGGCAGTAGGGCTGCTGTCTTCTTTGGCGCAGTATTCGAAGTGCACCCAACGAAGCGATTTGACCTGGCGACTCCTTCGTCCTCTCTCTGTCTTGCGTGCTGAACGAAAAGAAAAAAAAAGAAAGAGAAGCAGCAGGCGCTGCTTGACTGGTTTCTTCTCCTTTGGTTTGCACAAGACGAACGAGACGAAACGACAGCAGACTTCGAGGACTCTGACGCAGACAGAGGGTCCCACACGTGACAGAGGCGACGTCATCAACGAAGCAGCAGGAAGTGACAGGTCCAGGCGCTGACGGGTTGACACGCTGACGTGGCAGGCGCTCTGACTTCGACGCTGTCATCAAAGCTTCTTGGGTTCGGAGGTTTTGAAACTGGGTTTGGATTGTTATTTTTTTTTTTTTATTATTATTTTGTGTATCTCATGTTCTTCTCCAGATATTTTTAGATGCAATCCAAAACGAACATGAACTGAATTTATTATTGTTCTAGAGGCTAAGATGTAGCCGAGTTTTGAACACAAATTTTAATTCCTTCTTATTTCTCTATTTTTTCTGATTGTGTTTTAATTTTTATTATTTATGCGTACAACATGGTGGATAGACATTTGTATGATTTTTCAAATCATAAAAAGACCGAACAGGTAATTTGTGATTAATAAAAATTAAGACCGTATATTGGAGGACGTGACCGTTAAGAAATCCAATTTTTCAATTAATAATTTGGTGGATAGACGAATGATTAATTGAGAATAATTTTTAGACTACGTTGATAGAGTGGTTAATATCTTTAGGATTTTGGTCGACAATTGGGAAAGATAATATTTTTATTTATAAGGAATAATAATTTGTGTGTGTGATAAACGAGGTGAACCAAAAGCCCTAGAACTAAGTTTACCATTAAAAAAGTACAAGAGCTTCATAGTTTCACAGCCCTCTCCCTCTTCACCAATTTAGTTAGATTTAATTAGATTAGAGTAATTTAGTGTTTTATCATCTCTAAAATTCGATCTTCCAAATAGTGATTCATCTAGTGATATCGGTACTCAGTAAAATATCTAGTCCCTGTGGGTTCGACACTCTACTCATCTATCTATATTACTTGTGCGATTTTGTACACTTGCAAATATCAACACCACTGCTCGGCCAAGCTGTTCGGTAGCTCGGTTAAGCAGGCCGGTGGCAGGCAGTTCGGAAGGTGCACGTGGTCGGATTTGGTGCGTCCATCATGGTGCGAATCACGAGGATGGGGTTCAGATCACGAGAAAACGTTATCTTGTCGTTTTGTGAGCGTGGCGCAATCTGAACCGTCCATCGAATTCTGACACGAATTTTGGAGAGATCCGACGGTAATTTCGCCTCGGAAGGATTTTTCTCCATATACGAGGGTCGGTTCCTCGTCCTCTCGGCTCGGAAGCTCGATGCCGTTGGCCGAGGTGTGGAGACATAGTACCTTGGAGCTGTTTTGAAGAGACCCAATGGCTCGGTTGCCCAGTCAAGCTGTTCGGTAGTTCGGTTAGGCACACCGGTGGCCGAGCCGTGGACTTGGTGATTTGAGGATTCTCTGTTGTTGAAACTGAAACGTCTTAACGCTCTGCTTTGGCGTTTTGGCTTCCCAAGGCAGCCCAAACTGGCTTTTGGGGTTATAAAAGATCATTCCCCCACCCCCATGCTCATTCTTCACTTTTCACTCTTAAGATTTCACTTTTACTCTTTGCTCTCTGCTAGTGGCGATTTTCGCTCCAAGGTGGTTGCGCTAGCTGTCGCGTGGGCCAGGCGATTTCCAGCAAGCTCATTCCGACCGTGAACGTCACTTCAAAGGTCAGTCTACTAGCCTTAGCTTTTTTTTTTAGAGATGTCAAGAGTGAACTCGGGGAGTGAGGCCTCGTCTTCGGGCAATGATGGCGCCGAGGAGAGGAGGAAGGCGGAGATCCGAAGGAAGGGGAAACAGGTCGCCGAGCCGTCTGCGGCCGAGGCGAGGAAGGAGAAGAAGAAGAGGAGGGTGGTCACCCAATCTCCCTTGGTCGAGGTGATCGTGGAGAACCCAAAGCAGGCCCCCGAGATGGGGTGATACCCTTCTGTACTGTCCGGGCATTCGGGGGTGAGGCAGTACGAGGGTGATCTTTTGAAGAAGGCGATCTTCGGCCAGTCGGAAGTATACGAGGAGCCCAATCCGGCACTTCCTACCGAGGCAGACGAGATCGGGTTGGTGCTATCCGAGAGGGATCTCCTTCGGATAAGAAAGGGATTCGCCATCCCTCCGGAGTATAAGTTAATTGTCCCTGGCGCTGGGATGCGAGCGAATTCCAAACTATCGTCGTCGGATATGTGCATGTTCGACTTCGACTCCCTGAATGCCGGACTGTGCTTTCCATTGCATCCCTTCATTCTCCAGGTCCTCGGGTGGTTCTGCCTCGCTCCGACCCAATTTATGCCGAACACATGGCATCATGTGAACGCTTTCCTGCTTCAGTGCCGCAACGCTGGAGTCGAGCCGGACCTAACGGTCTTTCGAGGCCTGTATCGAATAAACCGGCAGCACAAGACAGAGCATCGGTACTACTTGGGGCCGAGGAAGGGTGTTAGGATCATAGAAAACCCGGACTCAATTAAAGGCTGGAAAGAGAAGTTCTTTATATTAAGGGGGGAACCAATATTGCAAATTCCGACCCGGTGGAAATCGGAGGTGCCCAAGTTTGCGAGAGCCGACCCCGTACTGTCTGCGGCCGAGGAGGAGGTGGCGAGGAAGATAATGGCCCTCCCCTTGTTGAGTTGGAGGGAGTTGACGGAGGAGGTGCTGTTCGGGTCCGGCCTTAGCCCCATCGACCCGAGTATGCTCCTGACATCTCATTTATTTTTGTTTTTCTTTCAAGTCTTTAGCTCGTCTTACTGACTCAGTTTCTGTTTCGTTTGATGCAGAAGCGATGAAGATAGATTTCAATGCCATGATGGCCGACAGGTCCAAATTGGCCGGTGGCAGGAAGAGGAAGAGGCCGACCGTGGCTGCCTCGTCAGCTCTGCAGCCCAAGGTCGCTTCGACCACCACTCCGCCTCCTCCGACCACCGAGGCGCCTTCGACGGTGGTTGTTGCCGAGGAGCCCTCGGCGCCTGTGGCCTCGGCCCCGGTTGGTGGGGCCTTCGATGTTAATGCGGCGTTGTCGCTGAGGCTCCACAGTTGACTGACGCGGCCGAGGAGATCCTGACCGAGCAGCACAAACAGCTGTTCATGCCGAACTGGCGAGTGAAGAATCACGACGGATTCCTCGGGAACTCGCAGATGTCGGTGCAGGTCGTCAAGCACCTGGCGACCCCGAAGGATAGAGCCGCGCTGAAGGCGGGGACGGTCGGCGATGATACCTACGAAGTGGCTCGGTCGCTCGTATCGGTAAGTTTTTCATTGTGGATTTCTTTAAGTCTACTGCTCGGCCTGTATCTTGCGCTTATCGTTGTCTTCACAGGCCACCTGTCACTTCGGCCATCTCCTCGAGACGTTCGCCGCGCAGGAGAAAGAGATGAAGGCCGCCAGCGACAAAGACAGGGCAGAGAAGGTCAAGGCGGTTCGGCAACTCGAGGCCGAGCAGAGGCGAGTCGAGGCCTTGGAAGTCCGGGTTGCCGATCTTGTGGCCGACCTGGAAAAAGCCAAGGGGCGACTTGATGCGGAGTCTGCCAAAGCCGCGAAGGCTGCCGAGGAGCTGGCCGCGTCGGCGAAGTCTCTGGCCGATCTGAAGGCGGAGAAAGAGGCCTTGGCCACGCAGATTAGGGCCGAGGTCGAGGCCGAGTGTGAGGCCGAGACGAAGAAGCATATGGCCAAGAACATGGAGATGTCCTATCAGAGGGCGCTCGACCATGTTCAGGACCATGTCCCCGGCTTCGAGCGAGTCGGCTACAGGCTGTGGTCGGGGTCACCCTCAGGCGGCGAGGAGGAGGGAGCCGAAGGTGACGAGGGGGAAGGCGACGACGAGGAGGTGGAGGCCGATCCTTCGGTGGCAGACCCCCAGGTCGAGGGGAGAAACGAGGGACCATCTGGCGACGCGCCTGTGGTCGAAGCGGCAACGCAGGTGGACCCCTGATCCCCTCGTAATTTTTGTAGTTTTTGTTCTTTTTCATAAACAGTGTAATGCCTTTTGCGGACTGGCCACCGCTTTGATGATGAATGAAAAAAGATTGTTTTGATTTTGGACATGCCTAAGTGTTTGGTTCGGTCATGTAGTTCTTCAATGTTGTCCCTCTTTTTTTAATTTTAGATCGCCGAGCAAACTCGTATCACCGCGGCAACTCGGCACCGTGCGGAGTTGTTTCAGCAGTCCAGGGAGGATCGCCTCGAGGGCGAGGTCCATCTGACGAGGAGAATACTCTATAACATAGAGAAGAGAAACAGCGAGTTGTTGGCCGAATTGCACCATCTGCGGATAGTCGAGGCCGAACTCTCTGCGAAGGAGGAAGAGTTGGCCCGGGCTTTAGCTGAGCGAGACAATTTTGCAAGGAGGGTAGAACAGCTGCAAAGGGTAACGGTCGACAAGAGTATCGAGGTGACCCATTTGCGCCGTGTCATATCTGATAGCGCCGAGTATCCTGGTTCGGCGAAGCTTCCCCGGTTCAAGGTAATTGTGAGGGACGACACACTGAAGGACAGGATCGTTGAACTGGAGGAAGAGGTTGCTCGGCTTAAACCTCAGTCGGTGAGGGCTAATGTTCGAAGTACTTCGTGTACTCGCGAAGAGATTGACCGAGGGATCACGTTCTATCAACTCGCGAGCCGAACTCCCATCATAGGTCGGACAGCAGCCGACGCCCAAAGCGGAGTAGCAGTATCTTCAAGTGGTGCTTCAGTTAGAGCGACCGTCAGGGTCAGCGGCGAGGGAGCGTCCCGATTCGTCGGCTTAGAGACGAGCTCGGAGGTCAAGAAGCGCCGACCCAAGGTATCCCTAAACCGGAGCGTCCCCCTTCCGTGGAGGCACTAAACGGGTCGTATTGTATTTTTGGGTCTCCGAACTGTCTTTTGTTGCGCCCATTTTTGTAAATTTATCCAAGTTATATTAATGAAATTGGAGTTGGCTTGCTTGTTGTTGTGCTGTAATTGCATTAGCTAGAGTAGGCTTGTAATGAACCGCGAGAAGCGATTGTTTGCTTCGTCGAGCACCTTGGCCACGAAACTCACGCTTTAGCCGCGGTTCCGACTCTTGCTCGGTACATACCGGTGCGGCTCGGTGCCTCGGTAGAGGTGTAACTGTTTCGAGGCTGCGGCCATGTGGCCTGATCTGGACGGTGGATCTTGAACAGGGCGCGGATCACAAGAAGGGAGGCACGAGTTCCAAGAAAACACTATCTTGTCATTTTGTGGACACGTGGCATGGTCAGGTCCGTTCATCACACTCTAGCACGCATTTTGAGATGATCTAACGGTGACTTTGCCTCGGAAGGATTTTTTGCCATATACGAGGGTCGGTCTCTCGTCCGCTCGGCACGAGGATTTGAGTGGGCGTTGTCGATCCGAACCAGCGTTAGCATTGCTCGACGGTTGTGGGAGCAGTTCCAAACGGCGATCTACTTCTGGCTCGCCTAAGGGCGAGCCGGGGAAGTAAAGTCGAGCCGAGTGTTGGACTCCGAACCATCGGTATAGTTCAACGGTTGTGGGAGCAGTTCCGAACGGCGATCTACTTCTGGCTCGCCTGAGGGTGAGCCGGGGAAGTAAAGTCGAGCCGAGTGTTGGACTCCGAACCATCGGCATAGTCAACGGTTGTGGGAGCAGTTCCGAACGGCGATCTACTTCTGGCTCGCCTAAGGGCGAGCCGGGGAAGTAAAGTCGAGCCGAGTGTTGGACTCCGAACCATCGGTGTAGTTCAACGGTTATGGGAGCAGTTCCGAACGGCGATCTACTTCTGGCTCACCTAAGGGCGAGCCGGGGAAGTAAAGCCGAGCCGAGTGTTGGACTCCGAACCATCGGTGTAGTTCAACGGTTGTGGGAGCAGTTCCGAACAGCGATCTACTTCTGGCTCGCTTAAGGGCGAGCCGGGGAAGTTAAGTCGAGCCGAGTGTTGGACTCCGAACCATCGGTGTAGTTCAACGGTTGTGGGAGCAGTTCTGAACGGCGATCTACTTCTGGCTCGCCTAAGGGCGAGCCGGGGAAGTAAAGTCGAGCCGGACATTGGACTCCGAACCATTGGTTGAAATTAAAGAACAAAAGATAAAGGCGGAGAGATGCAAGCAAGTTTATAGGTATGAAAAAGCACTCTTCATTGATAATTGACGGCGAGCCGTTTTTACATATAACTACTTAAGAAATGAATTACAAGTTAGAGGAGAGGAATGGTTCGACACCTCGTGATACTCAAAGAGGCGCCGGGGCGCTTTCTTGGTATTTTAGGAGGTGGTCGGCATTCCAGGTCCTCGGAATCTCTCTGCCCTCTAGATCTTCCAGACGATAGGCTCCGGGCCGAACAACCTTTGTAATCTTGTAGGGTCCTTCCCAATTCGGAGCCAGTTTGCTCTTCTGATTGGGGAAGGAGATGGCTAGCTTTCTGAGGACCAAGTCCCCTTCCTTGAGATCGGTGGGTCAGACTTTCTTGTTGTACGCCAATTCGACCCTCCTCCGGTAGTTCTGTTGGCGTATTGATGCTCTTTCCCTCAGCTCGTCCACCAGGTCTAAGTTCGCCCGGAGGTCTCTGGTATTCTGTTCCTCATTGTAGGCTGCGAGACGAGGAGAGGGTATTCCGACTTCGAGTGGTATTACTGCCTCGAACCCATAGGTGATGTTGAACGGGGACTCTCCTGTGGGGGTCCGTTTGTTGGTGCGATAGTTCCACAGCACATTGGCAAGTTGGTCGACCCATAGGCCTTTGGAACATTTGTCCAATCTCTTCTTGATACCAGAGAGAATTTGCCGGTTAGCGTTCTCCACCTGTCCGTTCGACTGAGGGTGGGAGACGGAAGATAAGCGCTGTTGGATGGCAAGATCTTCGCACAGGGCTCGGAATGCGGCACCGGTGAACTGAGTCCCGTTGTCCGTTACGAGGACACGGGGGATGCCGAATCTGCAGATGATGCTCTTCCAGAAGAATTGAAGCAACTTGTTCTCGGTTATAGTGGCGAGGGGCTCGGCCTCAATCCACTTCGAGAAGTAGTCGATGGCTACGACCAAGAACTTGAACTGACCCGGAGCTGGGAGAAAAGGCCCTAGTATATCCATCCCCCACATTGCGAAGGGGATAGGACTTGATAGGGAGGCGAGGTTAGCTTGAGGGAGGCGACGAACGTTGGAATGTCTTTGACAAGAGCCACATTGCCGAACGTGTCGCTCGGCGTCTTGGAGGAGAGTCGGCCAGAAGTATCCGTAATTCAGAGCTTTCCGAGCCAAAGACCTAGACCCTGAATGTGCTCCGCCGATGCCTTCGTGGAGCTCCTGTAAGGCGTAGTCGGCCTGTTCTGGGGAGAGGCACCTTAGGTATGGTCAGCCATCAATCTGCGAGAAGGAGCGCTTGTATAAGATCCCCTCGATCAAGACATACCGCTCGGCCCTGGTTCTGACTCGGCGTGCTTCTTTGGGGTCCTCGGGGAGGAGTCCGTCCCTTAAGAACTCCACTAACGGCTTCATCCAATTATCTTGCAGTAGGACCGGCAATGACTCCACCGAGCCGGGGGTCTCGTCTTCTATGCTCGGCCTTGAGAGGACCTCGATCAAAACGGTCTGCTCGAGACCTTGGAGAAAGGATGAGGCCAACTTGGAGAGGGCATCGGCCTGTGAATTCTCCTCTCGAGGGACTCGTTGGATGAGTGCCTCTTCAAACCGGCTTATGAGGGCTCGGACCTTGGCGAGGTACTTTGCCATTCGTTCGTCTCGCACCTCGTATTCGCCTAAGACTTGGTTCACAACCAGCTGAGAGTCACTATGGATTCGGAGGCGCTGCACCCCGGCACTTCGGGCGAGTCCGAGGCCCGCGATTAGTGCTTCATACTCCGCCTCGTTGTTTGAGGCCTTGAAGTTCATGCAGAGGGCATACTGGAGGACGAAGTCATCAGGGCCGTTCAGGATGATACCGGCGCCGCTACCCTCGTTGCAGGAGGATCCGTCCACAAAGACCGTCCAAATGGGGGGTCCGTTCGGAACATGGCTGACCTCGGGAATGGTGGACTCGACGATGAAGTCGGCGAGGGCCTGAGCTTTGATAGCAGTTCGAGGCTGGTAGGAGATGTCGTGTTGGCTCAGTTCTATGGACCACTTCATAAGCCGGCCCGAGGTTTCGGGCTTGTGGAGGATCTACTTCAGCGGTTGGTCGGTGAGGACCACAACCGAATGGGACTGGAAGTACGGTCGGAGCTTCCTTGCCGCCATGATCAGGGCGTAAGCCATCTTCTCTATCTTCGGATAACGGAGTTCGGCGTTTCGAAGCACCTTACTCACATAGTAGATGGGCCTCTGAGTCCGGTCCTCTTCTCTCACCAAAATAGCACTTAGGGTCTGCTCGGAAGCAGCTATGTGTATGAAGAGAGTTTCCCCCGGAACGGGCTTGCTAAGCAAAGGAGGGTTCACCAAGTAGGCCTTTAGTTGGTCGAACGACTCCTGTTGTGGTTGGCCCCATTCGAAACCCTTAGCCCCCCTGAGGGCCTTGAAGAAGGGGAGGCACTTTTCCCCAGACTTCGAAAGGAACCGGCCAATAGCGGCGAGCCAACCCGTAAGCTTCTGCACCTCCTTGACGTTCCGGGGCGGGGCCATGTCCAGTATGGCCTTGATTTTTTCGGGAATTGCTTCGATCCCTCGCTGGCTCACCATGAAGCCGAGGAACTTTCCTGAGGAGACTCCGAATGCACACTTGTTCGGATTTAGTCTCATGTTGTGCCTTCTCAATACGCCGAATGCCTCTTGGAGGTCGGCCACGTGGTCGGCACCTCTGATGCTCTTCACGAGCATGTCGTTAACGTACACTTCCATGTTGCGGCCTATTTGGCTTTGGAAGACCTTGTTGACGAGGCGCTGGTAGGTGGCTCCAGCATTCTTCAATCCGAACGGCATGACTCTATAGCAGTAGAGGCCCTGGTCGGTAATGAAGGAAGTCTTCGGAATGTCCGGGGGGAACATTCGGATCTGATTATAGCCGGAGAAGGCGTCCATAAAGCTGAAGAGCTCATGGCCCGAGGTGGCGTCGATGAGGGTGTCGATATTTGGGAGAGGGAACGGATCCTTCGGACAAGCCTTATTCAGGTCGGTGAAGTCGATGCATATCCTCCAAGAACCATTGGACTTCTTAACCATTACCACATTGGAGAGCCACTCGGGATAGTTCACCTCCTGTATGAACCGAGCTTTTAAGAGCTTGTCCACCTCCTCCTTGATGGCTTGTTGTCGCTCGGGTGCGAACTTACGCCTCTTCTGCTGAACCGGTCTGCACCCCGGTTCGACGCTGAGGCGGTGCACTAGAAGGTCCTCGGAAATCCCGGGCATATCCGCGGCGAACCAAGCAAATAGGTCCCGGTTCTCCCGGATGCACTGCACCAAGCCGGAACATAGGGCAGTTGGCAAGGACTTGCTGATGAGAAACTTTCGACTCGGGTCCTCGTCCGAGAAGAGCACTTCTTCCAATTCGTCCGCCGGCTCGGACGTGGGTCGGACATTCGGCTCGGGGATTTCTAGAGTCTCGAGGGAGAGCACCGGACCCCCAGTGGAAGTCATATAGCACTTCCGAGCCGTCTCTTGGCTGCCCCTAACTTCTCCCACTCCCGACCGGGTGGGGAACTTCATTTTAAGGTGGTACGCTGAAGGAACAGCTTCATTTTAAGGTCGGCCTAAGATGACATTATATGCAGCCGGTACGTCGACGACCATAAAGTCCATCGGCTCGGTCCGGGTGGTAGGGGTCTTCCCAGCAGTTACGTCCAGGAAGATAACCCCTTCGACAGTTACTGGTACCCCCGTGAACCCGTGAAGCGTGTAGCCGGCCGGTTTGAGGCAATCCCGGGACAGCTGCAGCCCTCGGAAGGCCGAGAGGAAGAGGATGTTCACCGAGCTCCCGTTGTCCACCAAGACCCTCTGTACTTTGAAGTTCGCCATGCGAAGGTCGATGACAAGTGCGTCGCAGTGGGGAGTTCGGACCCCTTCGAGGTCTTCATCGGAGAAAGTCACTGGGACGCCGAGGCCTTTGGGGGGAGGGGCACTGTGAACTGAGTTGACCTCTCAGACGAAGGCCTTCCGAGAGGAGTTAGAAGAGCCCCCCATTGGGCCCCCGTGGATAAGGTGCAGGACCCGTTCTTCCTCAAACTCGGGGGTCTCATCGCGCCGCTCAGAGCGCTTATTAGCCCCCCGGGGCGGAGGAGTGGCCCGATCCCCCTGATTGTTTGCCTTCACAAATTTGGCCAACTGCCCCCTCTGGATGAGGGCTTCTATCTCATTTTTCAATGCCCGGCAGTCGTTGGTGTCATGGCCATGGTCCCGGTGGTAACGGCACCATTTCTCTTTGTTCCTCTTCTTGGCCGGGGTGTTCATTCTCGGAGCCGGAGGTATGACTCCTTCCTTCTCCACTTCCATCAGGATGGTGGAGACATTGGTGGTGAGGGGAGTGAACTTCTCGAACCTGGGGGGAGGACGGCACTGACCGCTATTGTCCTTCTGCAGCTTCTTGGACCCTTCCTCCTCTGTTGTCTTCCTCTTCGAGCCGGAGGCAGGCCCTCCGAAACTCGGGAGGCATTCGGCCTCTTCTGCTCGAATGTACTTCTCGCATCTTAGGAGAAGATCGGCGAAGTTGTGCAGGGGCTTCTTGGCGAGGGACGACCGGAGGTTGGAGTTGAGGACGTTCGACTGGAACGCGACGGTCGCCACAGACTGGTCGAGGGAGGCAATCGACCTGACCTCCGCGGTGAATCTCCTCACGTAGTCCCTCAACTTTTCTCCCCTCTCCTGTCGGAGGTGGAGTAGGGAGAGGCTAGGCTTCTCCGTTCGCCTGCTACTCACAAAGTGAGTTATGAAGAGCGTTTCGAACTGCTCGAACGAGAAGATGGAAGAGGGGGCGAGCCTGGAGTACCATTCCCGAGCCGATCCCTTGAGGGTGGCGGGAAAGGTCTTGCAGAGCATGGCGTCGAAACCTAGATGGATCAGCATTAAGGTTTTGAAGCTTTCGACATGATCAACTGGGTCGGACTCCCCTGAGTACGTTTCAAACTGCGGAGGTTTGAAACCCCTCGGTATGGGGGCCTCCATGATTGTCCGAGAGAAGGAGGGTCTGCTGGGGCGGATGGTCCCTGCTCTCGACTCCTCCTCTTTGTCCATGCGACCGATGCGCCTCTCCATCTCGTGGAGACGACGGTAGAGGGCATCGTCCCTCCGCTGGTAATCAAACGATCCCCTGGACTCTTCTTCATAGGACGGGGAGCGGGGACTGCGACGTCGATAGTCCTAGGATCGGCGAGGACTATAGTGGTGCTGCTGGCAACTGGGAGCCGGGAGAGGACTTCTGGATCGGTGGTGAGGACTTGGAACCCGTGGGGGCGTTGGAACCCTCTGGGCATTATGGTTGTTGGGGCGAAGGTTGAGGGCCTGCAACACAGTCTCCTGGAATTGTAGGAACTCGGCACGTGTGATTGGTGCCTCATCGTTCCTGTGATGATGTCGATCAGCAGGGGAACGTGGCCTCCTCCTGTGACGCTCGGGAGATACGCCTCGTCCTCTTCGGTCCGGAGACCTCCTGCCATCTCGGCGGTGAGGAGATCGCTCGCCTTGATGTTAGCGGGAGGCTCCCTCTTGGGCCCGCTTCTCATCTAAGCGGTTGTGAAGGTCCTCATCCTTTTGGCGGTTCAGAACGGTGTTGCAGAGGTCGGGGTGGTAGGAAGCCATTGAATCCGAGGAGGCGTTGTGAACCGAGACATGGTCTGGGTGGAGAGGTTGCTTCTGCCTCCGCCCGTTCTAGCCAGCAGGGCCATTTGGGGGTTGTTGGTTTGGAAGAGGAGGCTGGCCCTGGTGGACCAGGGGAGGAAGATGTTCGGGCTGCGGAGCAGGATGGACAGGGACTTCCTCTGGCTGATCGGCGGGATTGGGTCCGCGGTTGGACCCTCTAGATCTGACCTTCTTGGGAGGCATCGTTGGGGAAGGGCTAGCCGACGAGGAAGAGGCGGAGGCTATTCGTGTGGTTATTCCCACAGACGGCGCCAATCTGTTACCGCGGATTCTGGCGTGGGGGTAAACAGATGAGATTTGTGAGTTCGCGAGGAAAACTTGAACAGCAGATCCAAGCCTTCTGATTCCTGCCGCTACCTACAAGGAAGTGCGATACACCGGGGTTGATTCCGGCGACGCACCCTCCGACGCTCTTGTCAGTAACCAGTTGTGATTAAGAAAGAGCTTAAGGCGGGAAAAGAGTGATTACCTGGTCACGGTGGTAGGGGGAGGTATTTATAGTTGCCATGGGAGTGATTAAGGACCTGATTTCCTGTGTAACTGTCAGGAGAAAAATCCTCCCAATCTGTTTAGGAAACTGACCCTTGATTCCCGGTGAGAGCAAATCAGGCCCGTTGATTCAGTCAAATCAGTGACCCTGATTTTCCTCTTGCTGATCTGGGTTTGTCTTGGGTCGGGACCCGTACCCAGTTGGAGTGGATCCGTTTGTGGGGTGTTGGGTCTGTGAGAAGGAGACCCAGTACCCGTTTCGGACCCATTTGTATGTGAAATTACCGTTTTACCCCTGAGCTTCAAGATTCGTGCCCAATCTGGACGGTTCCGATTTAACCCCATTTTTAGCCATATCAGATGTAATTTGTATTCCTTCTATTTTGATTGTGTTGTCGTATGCAATTGTTTAGACTATGTTCTATTTACGAGATATTGTTTCTTTTGTGAGTATGTGGTTTGGACTCATTAGTAGTAGTTCTGAGGACAGAACTCTTCTAAGGAGGGAGTGATGTAGAACCCCGTATTTTCAAATATTATTTTAAATATTTGAACATGAATTTAAATTGATTTTTGGAGAATTTAATAAATATTTCCAGAAAAATTTATCTTTTTACACGTGCAAATACTTTTGAGAAGTTTGAAAAGTTATGTTTTCTTCATGAAAAATCATTATTTAATATTTGGGATTTATTTAGTATTTTTCCAGATTTTTCTGAAATTAATTGGAACTATTTGCAAATTTTGAGAAAAGAAGGACCTTTTTGCAAATTTGACATTTTTAAGGTTAAAATGTAAAATGTGTAATTCTGGACGTTTTGAACGGTATTGGTTGAGATTTAGAATTATATTTTCCTTTAAATCCTAATTTAAATGAATTTTGGTCGAATTTCCAAGACTAGACCTATATATGTGAAGTTGTATTTTGGAAAGGATTATTTTGCAAAAGTGCGGGTAAAACCCTAAACCTATTTCCGGATTGTTTAAAAGGATTTTTCCAGCCGTCATTACTGGAATATACAGAATTTTGGTGATTTGTTTGGAGGAGCAAGAGGAAGTTTGATCTAGCAAAAGGAAGGCTTTTTTCGTGGATTTTCTCAATTCAAAGGTGAGTGATATAAAATTGTTTGGTTGTTTTGACCTATGTATGCGAGTGACAATGTTGTTTTGATTTGATGTTGTGAATGATATGGATCTTATATTGTGGTATGATTCATGTGAACAATTGTTGTTGTTTGGACCATGTATGTAAAATCTATGAATGACTAGTAGATCTTAGTTTATAAAATTGTGTTGCTAAAAAGCATGTTAAGATTTGAATATGGTTATGAACGGATGGTTGAACATCTGGACATTGAGTTTATAAACCAGATTTTGATTAAGAGTCGTGAAAGAAATTTAGTATTGAGAAACCCTAATGAAAGAATTAGTAATCTAGAACATGAGAACTTGGGTTTTGACATGTTTGATGTTTTGAGTAATATATCCATAATGAGGATTTGTTGAGATTTGTCATTTTACCTGAATACGAACTATTTTCACCAACAATGAATCTTTAGAAAACTTCAGTATCGATTTTATATTCATACCTAAATTATGAAAACTGTAGGCCGACAGTCGACTGGTCTACTATTCAGTCGACTGGTACGACCCAGCTGCTGTATCTTTAGTTTTCTTGAAAATCCGTTCTGGACAGTCGACTTAGACCCTTTTCAGTCGACTGGTACACTTAGAATTTATTTTTCAAAGTTATCGTAGATTTTTCTCTGGTAAGTCGACTTATGACCTGTTAAGTCGACTTATATTCTATTTTAAGTCGACTTATGACTTTGCAAGTCGACTTATAACACTTAGAATATTTTTGTAACACCCCGAATTTCAAATAAGGATAAATTCGAGATTTACAGGATCTTTACTTCACTTCGTACAATTTTACAAGGAAAATTTAAAACTTTTTCAATAGTACATCAGAGTTCAATTACATCTTAACTTTACACAGCGGAATAATGAAATTTACAATAAATCATTTACAACATCTTTAAAATAAAAGCAGCATCAGCATATCCACTTCATAGCTCCATGTATGGTCCTTTACCTGCATGTTAATCTGTGGGCTCGTCAGTCACTTACAACTGACGAAATGTTATACACGGCTATCCTCTCTATGCCGGGAATAGTATAACGGTCTCATACTTTAACAAATCACAAAAGATTGAATGAACTTATAAAGTGTCAAAAGTGATTATTCTAAACATAAGTGTATGTCATGCCTTAATGCCTAATGCACACAATTCTACACTAGGATGACACTAATGCACACTTGTTCAGATTCTATGCATCCCATACTACATAGGTCTGAGGGCAAGCGCCTACGTACTC
Organism: Hemerocallis citrina; assembly: GCA_017893485.1. Classification (NCBI taxonomy): domain Eukaryota; kingdom Viridiplantae; phylum Streptophyta; class Magnoliopsida; order Asparagales; family Asphodelaceae; genus Hemerocallis; species Hemerocallis citrina. The sequence goes on from CM030358.1 coordinate 245,332,033, forward strand.
CACATTGAAGGGTTCGATCCCTCGCCATGAGACTACCCAGTAATAAAACAAGTTTTAGAGTTATTTCACAGATACGGATCTCAGCCTCCCTGGCTAGCCTCCCTGGCTTATATTAACAGATCCCAGCCTCCCTGGCTATTATATCGTGATGATAATCCCGTAAATGCCCTTCTAGCCCCAGTATATACATATTCTTTGGAGTATGGTAAACATCCGTCGACTACCCTAAGTCCCGGATAAAATACAGTTCATCTCCTATGGGGCAACCACAGTCCACCAACTGGGTCTATAGCCACGGAGATCCACCGCCGACTATATAGAAGCACCCATTTACGTTTGCACAAGTTTATCACATCTTCACTTAAGTGCCTAATTATTTTTAGTTCAAGACATGAATATGTTATCACCCTAGAATCAGTTTTACCTCATACCGGATTTATTCACCAAATACGAGATCGCCCGACGGCCTTATCATATCAATTCTTTCTTTCACAATTACCGGTAACCGAAGTCTTACTAATTCTTAATCATAAATTTTTCATGTCCAAGAAACATGGGTACACATACCCTTTAATAATCATGTCTTAACCTATTATATTCATGTCTCTAACTTATCCATAATCTAATCAATGTCTCGTTTTTGCGTCACTCATGGTTCATTCGTTCACAATCTTTGAAAACAATAATTCTTTTCATGACATAAATTCATCACTAAGTCTCTTCAGCAACTTAGGCACATATAATATATCTCAACCACATTAACCGTTCTTAAACAAAATTTAGAGTATAACATTTTCAAAAGAAAAATCATTTCTCACAACGATAAATCTCATACTTTTAAATAATTAAATCTTAAGTCAGAAACTCATTATCTAATTTGAGCATGTATAATAATCAAGTATTCAACTTAAAGAAATAGTCTCTTTCAGACAATTTATTCTCATACCAACACTTTACTTTTCTTCTAAAAATCTAAATTATGCTCTTAAGTAACTTTTAAAGACAAATCCCATTCTATCTCAAAATCACTTTTATTTTCTCCAAATATACATGGAAACCTTTAAAACTATTTTATACAAATTCTCCACCAAATTTTTAAAAGTCTTAGAATCCCTTCAGATCACCTTAAAACCCCCCAAAAAAAATAAAAAGCACCCCCCCAGCTTCGAACCCGTGAAGCCCACAAGCAGCACCCAATACTCACAGTACAACCAAGAAGTCCATATGGACTTCTTGTTCTAAAGTCCAACTAAAATCCCTTTATACTGGTTCTCAGGTCTTGGTTAAATAAAAACATATAAACAAACAAAAGATCTGAGCCTACACGGTTTCGAACCCCACTACGCAGAGGAGGTCACGCACTAACCGACCACTAGGCCAAGTGCACCAGACGTCAATTTGTTTATTCTTTTGCTTTTACTCAAAACTTTCTGGTATCTCTTTTATTTCATAGAAACTCAGATTTTTCTTATTTGTTCTAATATTTTGTTAAACTGAATTTGTTTCATAACTTTTTCAACAGTAAATTATAATTTATAAATCATATTTTAGACAATAGTTTATTTCTCCCTATTAATAAGCATGAATTTGTATTTACTCAATTTAATCAAAAATAGCACATTAGATCTTTTATGAACAATCAAATGAGTCCCATAGTATCAAATTTCACTTTACTAAAAATGTATTTTCTTATTAAAAAGGAAAACTCAACAATTATCAAAATCTCTAGATTCATGTATACTAGTGCATGGCAATAATAAATTCTTTTCTCATTTAACAACTAACAAGTTGTAATTTAATCTGCTAATCATAACATGATTCACTACTATTCATCACATCCATTAGCATAAATTGTTCTACTTATCATAATCAAAATTTCTATATTATTCATAATTACTAGCATGCATAGTTCTAGAAAATATAGAAAGTAGGAGACACCCACCTCAATGAAAGCTTGAACAATTGAAAAAAATGATCACCACTTCTAGCTCCAAGACTCCTAGCTCTTCTCCTCCTAGCAATGGCCTCCAAGCACAACACTATCTTCTCTCTTTCTTTTCTTTCTCTTGATTTTCTATTCTTTTTGGTATGTGAAATGAGAAGAAGAGAGGTGCTATTTATAGGGTTTGTAGAGGGTTCAATTTGCAAAATTACCCACCTAATAAATTCTATTTTTAATTCTCCAACTCTTCACATTTCATAACTCTCAAACTCCCACCTTTTGGTTTGTCCACCTCTTCACATTTGTAACTTCTATAACTTACAACTCTTCTCATCCCCACTCTCTCACACTAATTCTCTCTCTCTCTCCCAAAAAACCCAACCGGCCTCTACTTGGATTCCATCCTTGTGCGTGTGAATGCAGCACACTTTGCACACAAATGTGCTTTGTTGCTTCACTCAAGTGGGCCTCCAAATGCCATGTCACCATTTAAAAATACTTACCAAATTCTTCAAAGGCCCATGCTTATACACAGGGCCCATCTCCATATCACATTATATCCTTATACATATGTTTTTTAACGGCCCATTCAACATGCAAACTATATCAACCCATATATATATATATCACCGTATAGCATACACATACTATACCTTATACATATATATTATATAATATATATTTTATACTCTTTTGAAAACTACCGGGTGTTACACACCCTCCGAATTTAATTTTAGAAATAAATATACTCATCTACGAACACCAAAAACACGTGCGTTGCACGTAAAATACCAAAATACTAAAATTGACTTTTTCAACAAAAAAAAATGTTAAATACAATATAAGAAAATTATTTATTAATTTATACATTCTATGACGTAATTACTACGTGCGTAGGAAACACGTGCAGCGCACGTAAAATATCAAAATGCGAAAATCGACTTTATCAATGAAAAATTATTAAATATAATCGAAAACAATATAACAAAAATTTATTTACTAATTTACATATCTTTCATGATGAAATAACAACACGTAGAAAGCACGTGCATTAAACGTGCAGAAAATCGAAAAATGCATTTTAATAGTAAAAATATAGTTGGGGTGTTACATCACTCCCTCCTTAGAATAGTTCCGTCCCCGGAACTACGCTTAGGAGCGAGAAACTACTAAGAAGGAAAGAAAAGTCTACAAAAGAAACTTAGTCGAAGAGTTCAGGATGGTCCTTCCGCATCTTTTCCTCTGATTCCCAAGTTGCTTCCTCAACAAATTGATTTCTCCAAATGACTTTTACCATGGGTATCATCTTGTTTCTCAAGACCTTTTCTCGGCGATCCACGATCTCAACGGGACGCTCAGCATAGCTCAAATTCAGTTGCAAACCCTCAGGCACTTCTGGCAGATGATGACTTGGGTCAGCAACATAACCCCTTAGCATGGACACGTGAAAAACATTGTGAACTTGGGCCAACTCTTCCGGCAGTTCTAACCGATACGCTGTCTTCCCAATCCTCTTCAGTATTTTGTAGGGTCCAATGTATCTCGGGGCTAATTTTCCTCCTCGCCCAAACCGAATCACTCCTTTAGTCGGAGATACTTTCACAAAGACATAGTCACCTTCGTCAAATTCCAAGTCTCTCCTTCTATTGTCGGCGTAACTCTTTTGCCTGCTTTGCGCGTCGACCAGCCTCTTTCTGATCAGCTCAATCTTTTCTGAAGTTTGCTGCACAATCTCTGGTCCAAACAGCTGCCTCTCCCCTACTTCATACCAACAGACCGGAGTCCTGCATTTCCTCCCATATAAAGCTTCGTAGGGCGCCATCCCAATGCTCGTCTGGAAACTGTTGTTGTATGCGAATTCTACCAGAGCTAAGTGTTTCTCCCAGCTACCACCAAAATCCAACACACAACACCTGAGCATATCTTCTAGCACTCTATTGACCCGTTCAGTTTGCCCATCTGTCTGAGGATGGAAGGCTGTACTGAAATCAGTCCTTGTCCCCATAGCCGCTTGCAGACTCTTCCAAAAATGTGAAGTGAAACGCGCATCTCTGTCAGATACTATAGACATCGGGACTCCATGCAATTTCACAATTTCCTCTACGTACAATTCTGCCAGCTTTTCCATTGACCAAGTAAGTTTCATTGCTAAGAAGTGAGCTGACTTGGTGAGTCTGTCCACTATTACCCAAATGGTATCATTGCCTTTGGAACTCTTGGGTAAACCTGTGATGAAATCCATGCTGATACAGTCCCACTTCCATTCCGGGATGGGTAAAGGCTGCAACAAACCGCCAGGTTTCTGATTTTCTGCCTTGACCTGCTGGCAAACCGCACACTTGGCCACAAACTCTGCCACATCTCGCTTCATACCTGGCCACCAGAAGTGTAGCTTTATATCCTTGTACATTTTGGTACTCCCAGGATGTACAGATAACAAGGTAGCATGTGCTTCCTGAAGAATACTTTCCTTTAGCTCTGCTACATCTGGCACACACAGCCGCTCCCCAAACCAAAGTACTGCATCCTTCACTTGAAATTCTGTCAGTCTGCCTAAGCCAACCTGTTCTACCATCCCTTGGATCTCTGGATCCGTCTTCTGGCTGTCCATGATTCTGTCTCTCAAAGTGGGTTGAATCCTCAATTGAGCTAAGGAAGCCTCCACACTCTGCAGAACCACTTCAATTCCTGCTCGATCTAGCTCATCCGCTAACCTTTCCTGGGTTGTGATCAACCGAGACAAACTGACCTTTCTGCTAAGTGCATCTGCTACCACATTAGCCTTGCCTGGATGATATTTGATTTCAGGTCGGATGTCTTCCAACACCTCTAACCATCTCCTCTGCCTTAAATTCAAGTCCCTTTGTTGATAAATATACTTCAAGCTCTTATGATCGGTGTACATATTGACTTTTTCCCCGTACACATAATGTCTCCATTGCTTCAAAGCATAGATGATCGCTGCTAGTTCCAAATCATGGGTTGGGTAATTCTTCTCATGTGGTCTAAGTTGCCTAGACCCATAAGCAATCACTCTTCCTTCTTGCATTAGTACGCAACCCAGTCCGCGATGTGAAGCATCGCTGTAGATGTCATACTCAACTCCTGCTCTGGGCAATGCTAAGATAGGGCTGTAGTCAATTTCTCCTTCAACGCCTGGAAGCTTGCTTCGCATTGCTCTGACCATTTGAAATTCACATTCTTCTTTGTTAGCCCGGTGAGTGGCACCGCTATCTGAGAATAACCTTGAATAAACCTTCTATAGTATCCGGTTAGACCCAAAAAGCTTCTAATCTCCTTCACCGTGGTTGGTCTTGGCCAGTCTTTAACTGCTTCAACTTTTTGCGGGTCAGTAGCCACTCCCTCCTTAGAAAGGATGTGACCCAAGAAGGCGACTTCGGTTTTCCAGAAGTCACATTTAGACAATTTTGCATATAACTGGTGCTCCTGTAGCTTCTTTAGAACCTCTGTCAAGTGCTTGGCATGTTCTTCCTCGAACTTGGAGTAGACCAAAATGTTGTCAATAAATACAACGACAAAGGAATCGATGAAAGGTCGTAGAACTCTGTTCATCATGTCCATGAAAATAGCTGGTGCGTTTGTGACTCCGAAGGGCATAACTAGAAACTCGTAGTGACCATGCCTGGTTCGGAAAGCCGTTTTATGCACATCATCTTCCTTTACCCGGACCTGATGATACCCAGACCGTAGATCTATCTTGGAGAAGACTGCTGCTCCCTGCAGGCGGTCGAACAAATCATCGATTCGGGGAATGGGGTACTTGTTCTGTACCGTTACCTTGTTCAACTCTCTGTAGTCGATACACATCCTCATAGATCCATCCTTTTTCTTTACTAAAAGAACTGGGGCTCCCCATGGTGATGCACTTGGCCTGATGTATCCTTTGCTCAGTAACTCTTCGATCTGCTTCTTGATCTCGTCTTGTTCGACTGGTGCCATTCTGTATGGGGCCTTGGAAATAGGAGCACTTCCCGGTTGAACCGTGATGCTGAACTCTACATCTCGACGAGGGGGAAGCCCTGGTATATCGTCCAGAAATACTACTGGGAAGTCTCGGACAACTGGGATCTGCTTCACTTCTTCTGGAACTTTCTGCTCGGACAATGCTGCTACTATCTGCTTACCCTTCCCCTTGCCTCGAAAAGTAACAATTGGTCCCCTTGGTGCCTTGATTATGACCTCTTTGTCTTTGCACTCGATAGTCGCACTGTAGACTGACATCCAGTCAATGCCAATGATGATGTCAACCCCGAGAACTGCCAGTTCAATGAGATCGATGCCAAAGAGTCTGCCCCCAATCTCGAGATCACACCCCTCATAGTATCGATCGGTTGTCAGGTTCTCTCCTGACGGAGTAGCTACAGATAAAACCTTGCCAGGAAATATTTTTGGCTCAATTTCCAATCTTTTAGCAAAAGAGGGTGACACAAAAGTGTGTGAAGATCCCGTATCAAATAACACCGAAGCTTTTATTCCATTTATTAAAATATTCCCTGTTACATATGAGTATTCTCATTACATAACATTTTATTACATAAACGGAAAATATAAGTCAATTAAGCTTCGTCTTCCGTACCCGTGATCACATGATCCACCTCATCCGCATCGGCTTCTGTCAAGGCAAACACCCGCCCTTGTTTGAACTGTTTCTGCTCCGGCTTGAACTGCCTTTGTTCTGGCCTGAATTGCCTTTGACTTGGTCCCCCCCGCTGAAGCTGAGGGCAATCTGTTTTGAAGTGGCCCTCCTTACCACATATGAAGCATGTCTTGAATGGCTTGGTGCATCCAGTAGCTATGTGGCCTGACTCCCCACATCTGAAGCATGTGGGCACCCTCCCTGTCACTGCTATGGCATTGGCTCCGGTTGGCTTGAATCGTTGTGCGGGAGGCTGGTTCCTGTAGTTGCTGGGTCCCGCGGGCCTTTTACCCAAGCTCCAACTGCTCTTCCTGGCTTGCACGGCCTGGAATTGGTTCATGTCTGTCTCTGTTGCAGCGGCCCTTCTGACTAGCTTTTCAAACCTCCGAATGCCTAGAGGTATCATCCTTGATCTTAGACTGGGCCTCAGACCTTGCTCGAACTTGCGGGCCTTCTTAGACTCCTCCTGAACCATCTCTGGTGCATATCGGGAAAGTTGATTAAACTTGGTTTCATATTCCCTCACCGTCATATTACCTTGTTGTAAGCTCAAGAACTCCATGGCTTTCTTTTCTTGTACATCTAGTGGAAAGTAATGGCTCCTGAACTCTTCCAGGAATTCTTCCCATGTCAGTTGCACATTTCCCAAGTTTCTTTTCAAGGATTGCCACCACACACTCGCATCCTTTTCAAGCTGAATGGTAGCCAATTTCACTTTGCTAGCTTCAGGGGTTTCAAGCACTTCGAAAATTGTTTCGATCTGTCGAACCCAGTCATCTGCAGCATCGGGGTTCGTCTGTCCTCCAAATACCGGCGGCTTCATTCTTTTGAATGCTTCCACCAGTTTGATGGCCTCCGGTATCTGGATAGCTGGTCCCGGTCCTCTGTTTTGAGGGATATTAGCGGCGAGGGCATTGAGGGTCTGGTACATCCGAGCCATTTCCGTTTCCAAATCCAATCCATTTTCCCCGCTGAAGCCTTCGCCATTTCCAATTCTTCGTGCCATTTCTGAGTCATAAAATTCTTCATTAATCATCACAGATAACACAACAGCAAGATTGTATTCTTTATTCAGAGATAAAACCTTTATTTTAACATTTCCATTACAATTGCTCAAATAAAAGATATCCTAGATTCTACGGTTTTTCTTGGCTTCTCTGAGCTCTTCCCGCAGATCTTGGACTTCCTTTCTTATGTCTTCAATCTCGTACGGTCGCTTTTCTTCATCCCTGTCGCGTCGTTGGGTCTTCTTGAGCTCGTATATCAGGTGGTTTAGTTTCCAGACGCGTACTTTATCCTGTGCCAGGCGTGATTCCAAGTAGTTAACCTTCCTCTTTTGTGCATCCAGTTCTCGACGAAGGGATGCAACGAGGTCATCTGGGTGATCCGGTATAAATTCCTCGTCTGGGGAGTCTTCGGAAGAGTCAGGTGGTGGCGGAGTAATTTCCCTGGACTCGGGAAACTCTTCATCCTCTATCTCGAAGGGTTCCTCTTCTTCTTCCTCCTCCGGGTCTTCTTCTTCCTCTGGGTCCTCTTCCTCCATTGGTTCTTCTTCTAAGTCCTCAGGGTGAACAAACCAAGGAAGTTCGTTCTGATTGGCCATCTTATAACAGGGAAGGAAAGATTATCAAACAATGTAAATATGAGTCTAATTCTACAGGTTGAACTCACACTCTAGTGTCCGCAGGAATAAAATTGTAACTACTCACTAAGGTGTCACGGGTTCTAAACTATAGTTAATGGTCTTATTACTTTTTCTAAACAATTCTTTAGTCTATCAAGTTCGGATTCACTTGGGTTAGCCGTAAGAGTCGGTTCCCAGCTAGCGGTGGTCCGAAGACGCTTAAATACCGTGTCGCTTAGGGTTGTTTACACCCGGTTGACAGAAGGACTCTTTTGGTTTGTCCCCAAATTTATCGTCACTTTTTATCGTTCCTTATAAACTTGTACTACTTGTGAAGCATGCTCTGATACCATCTGTAACACCCCGAATTTCAAATAAGGATAAATTCGAGATTTACAGGATCTTTACTTCACTTCGTACAATTTTACAAGGAAAATTTAAAACTTTTTCAATAGTACATCAGAGTTCAATTACATCTTAACTTTACACAGCGGAATAATGAAATTTACAATAAATCATTTACAACATCTTTAAAATAAAAGCAGCATCAGCATATCCACTTCATAGCTCCATGTATGGTCCTTTACCTGCATGTTAATCTGTGGGCTCGTCAGTCACTTACAACTGACGAAATGTTATACACGGCTATCCTCTCTATGCCGGGAATAGTATAACGGTCTCATACTTTAACAAATCACAAAAGATTGAATGAACTTATAAAGTGTCAAAAGTGATTATTCTAAACATAAGTGTATGTCATGCCTTAATGCCTAATGCACACAATTCTACACTAGGATGACACTAATGCACACTTGTTCAGATTCTATGCATCCCATACTACATAGGTCTGAGGGCAAGCGCCTACGTACTCCACATTGAAGGGTTCGATCCCTCGCCATGAGACTACCCAGTAATAAAACAAGTTTTAGAGTTATTTCACAGATACGGATCTCAGCCTCCCTGGCTAGCCTCCCTGGCTTATATTAACAGATCCCAGCCTCCCTGGCTATTATATCGTGATGATAATCCCGTAAATGCCCTTCTAGCCCCAGTATATACATATTCTTTGGAGTATGGTAAACATCCGTCGACTACCCTAAGTCCCGGATAAAATACAGTTCATCTCCTATGGGGCAACCACAGTCCACCAACTGGGTCTATAGCCACGGAGATCCACCGCCGACTATATAGAAGCACCCATTTACGTTTGCACAAGTTTATCACATCTTCACTTAAGTGCCTAATTATTTTTAGTTCAAGACATGAATATGTTATCACCCTAGAATCAGTTTTACCTCATACCGGATTTATTCACCAAATACGAGATCGCCCGACGGCCTTATCATATCAATTCTTTCTTTCACAATTACCGGTAACCGAAGTCTTACTAATTCTTAATCATAAATTTTTCATGTCCAAGAAACATGGGTACACATACCCTTTAATAATCATGTCTTAACCTATTATATTCATGTCTCTAACTTATCCATAATCTAATCAATGTCTCGTTTTTGCGTCACTCATGGTTCATTCGTTCACAATCTTTGAAAACAATAATTCTTTTCATGACATAAATTCATCACTAAGTCTCTTCAGCAACTTAGGCACATATAATATATCTCAACCACATTAACCGTTCTTAAACAAAATTTAGAGTATAACATTTTCAAAAGAAAAATCATTTCTCACAACGATAAATCTCATACTTTTAAATAATTAAATCTTAAGTCAGAAACTCATTATCTAATTTGAGCATGTATAATAATCAAGTATTCAACTTAAAGAAATAGTCTCTTTCAGACAATTTATTCTCATACCAACACTTTACTTTTCTTCTAAAAATCTAAATTATGCTCTTAAGTAACTTTTAAAGACAAATCCCATTCTATCTCAAAATCACTTTTATTTTCTCCAAATATACATGGAAACCTTTAAAACTATTTTATACAAATTCTCCACCAAATTTTTAAAAGTCTTAGAATCCCTTCAGATCACCTTAAAACCCCCCAAAAAAAATAAAAAGCACCCCCCCAGCTTCGAACCCGTGAAGCCCACAAGCAGCGCCCAATACTCACAGTACAACCAAGAAGTCCATATGGACTTCTTGTTCTAAAGTCCAACTAAAATCCCTTTATACTGGTTCTCAGGTCTTGGTTAAATAAAAACATATAAACAAACAAAAGATCTGAGCCTACACGGTTTCGAACCCCACTACGCAGAGGAGGTCACGCACTAACCGACCACTAGGCCAAGTGCACCAGACGTCAATTTGTTTATTCTTTTGCTTTTACTCAAAACTTTCTGGTATCTCTTTTATTTCATAGAAACTCAGATTTTTCTTATTTGTTCTAATATTTTGTTAAACTGAATTTGTTTCATAACTTTTTCAACAGTAAATTATAATTTATAAATCATATTTTAGACAATAGTTTATTTCTCCCTATTAATAAGCATGAATTTGTATTTACTCAATTTAATCAAAAATAGCACATTAGATCTTTTATGAACAATCAAATGAGTCCCATAGTATCAAATTTCACTTTACTAAAAATGTATTTTCTTATTAAAAAGGAAAACTCAACAATTATCAAAATCTCTAGATTCATGTATACTAGTGCATGGCAATAATAAATTCTTTTCTCATTTAACAACTAACAAGTTGTAATTTAATCTGCTAATCATAACATGATTCACTACTATTCATCACATCCATTAGCATAAATTGTTCTACTTATCATAATCAAAATTTCTATATTATTCATAATTACTAGCATGCATAGTTCTAGAAAATATAGAAAGTAGGAGACACCCACCTCAATGAAAGCTTGAACAATTGAAAAAAATGATCACCACTTCTAGCTCCAAGACTCCTAGCTCTTCTCCTCCTAGCAATGGCCTCCAAGCACAACACTATCTTCTCTCTTTCTTTTCTTTCTCTTGATTTTCTATTCTTTTTGGTATGTGAAATGAGAAGAAGAGAGGTGCTATTTATAGGGTTTGTAGAGGGTTCAATTTGCAAAATTACCCACCTAATAAATTCTATTTTTAATTCTCCAACTCTTCACATTTCATAACTCTCAAACTCCCACCTTTTGGTTTGTCCACCTCTTCACATTTGTAACTTCTATAACTTACAACTCTTCTCATCCCCACTCTCTCACACTAATTCTCTCTCTCTCTCCCAAAAAACCCAACCGGCCTCTACTTGGATTCCATCCTTGTGCGTGTGAATGCAGCACACTTTGCACACAAATGTGCTTTGTTGCTTCACTCAAGTGGGCCTCCAAATGCCATGTCACCATTTAAAAATACTTACCAAATTCTTCAAAGGCCCATGCTTATACACAGGGCCCATCTCCATATCACATTATATCCTTATACATATGTTTTTTAACGGCCCATTCAACATGCAAACTATATCAACCCATATATATATATATCACCGTATAGCATACACATACTATACCTTATACATATATATTATATAATATATATTTTATACTCTTTTGAAAACTACCGGGTGTTACACACCCTCCGAATTTAATTTTAGAAATAAATATACTCATCTACGAACACCAAAAACACGTGCGTTGCACGTAAAATACCAAAATACTAAAATTGACTTTTTCAACAAAAAAAAATGTTAAATACAATATAAGAAAATTATTTATTAATTTATACATTCTATGACGTAATTACTACGTGCGTAGGAAACACGTGCAGCGCACGTAAAATATCAAAATGCGAAAATCGACTTTATCAATGAAAAATTATTAAATATAATCGAAAACAATATAACAAAAATTTATTTACTAATTTACATATCTTTCATGATGAAATAACAACACGTAGAAAGCACGTGCATTAAACGTGCAGAAAATCGAAAAATGCATTTTAATAGTAAAAATATAGTTGGGGTGTTACATCACTCCCTCCTTAGAATAGTTCCGTCCCCGGAACTACGCTTAGGAGCGAGAAACTACTAAGAAGGAAAGAAAAGTCTACAAAAGAAACTTAGTCGAAGAGTTCAGGATGGTCCTTCCGCATCTTTTCCTCTGATTCCCAAGTTGCTTCCTCAACAAATTGATTTCTCCAAATGACTTTTACCATGGGTATCATCTTGTTTCTCAAGACCTTTTCTCGGCGATCCACGATCTCAACGGGACGCTCAGCATAGCTCAAATTCAGTTGCAAACCCTCAGGCACTTCTGGCAGATGATGACTTGGGTCAGCAACATAACCCCTTAGCATGGACACGTGAAAAACATTGTGAACTTGGGCCAACTCTTCCGGCAGTTCTAACCGATACGCTGTCTTCCCAATCCTCTTCAGTATTTTGTAGGGTCCAATGTATCTCGGGGCTAATTTTCCTCCTCGCCCAAACCGAATCACTCCTTTAGTCGGAGATACTTTCACAAAGACATAGTCACCTTCGTCAAATTCCAAGTCTCTCCTTCTATTGTCGGCGTAACTCTTTTGCCTGCTTTGCGCGTCGACCAGCCTCTTTCTGATCAGCTCAATCTTTTCTGAAGTTTGCTGCACAATCTCTGGTCCAAACAGCTGCCTCTCCCCTACTTCATACCAACAGACCGGAGTCCTGCATTTCCTCCCATATAAAGCTTCGTAGGGCGCCATCCCAATGCTCGTCTGGAAACTGTTGTTGTATGCGAATTCTACCAGAGCTAAGTGTTTCTCCCAGCTACCACCAAAATCCAACACACAACACCTGAGCATATCTTCTAGCACTCTATTGACCCGTTCAGTTTGCCCATCTGTCTGAGGATGGAAGGCTGTACTGAAATCAGTCCTTGTCCCCATAGCCGCTTGCAGACTCTTCCAAAAATGTGAAGTGAAACGCGCATCTCTGTCAGATACTATAGACATCGGGACTCCATGCAATTTCACAATTTCCTCTACGTACAATTCTGCCAGCTTTTCCATTGACCAAGTAAGTTTCATTGCTAAGAAGTGAGCTGACTTGGTGAGTCTGTCCACTATTACCCAAATGGTATCATTGCCTTTGGAACTCTTGGGTAAACCTGTGATGAAATCCATGCTGATACAGTCCCACTTCCATTCCGGGATGGGTAAAGGCTGCAACAAACCGCCAGGTTTCTGATTTTCTGCCTTGACCTGCTGGCAAACCGCACACTTGGCCACAAACTCTGCCACATCTCGCTTCATACCTGGCCACCAGAAGTGTAGCTTTATATCCTTGTACATTTTGGTACTCCCAGGATGTACAGATAACAAGGTAGCATGTGCTTCCTGAAGAATACTTTCCTTTAGCTCTGCTACATCTGGCACACACAGCCGCTCCCCAAACCAAAGTACTGCATCCTTCACTTGAAATTCTGTCAGTCTGCCTAAGCCAACCTGTTCTACCATCCCTTGGATCTCTGGATCCGTCTTCTGGCTGTCCATGATTCTGTCTCTCAAAGTGGGTTGAATCCTCAATTGAGCTAAGGAAGCCTCCACACTCTGCAGAACCACTTCAATTCCTGCTCGATCTAGCTCATCCGCTAACCTTTCCTGGGTTGTGATCAACCGAGACAAACTGACCTTTCTGCTAAGTGCATCTGCTACCACATTAGCCTTGCCTGGATGATATTTGATTTCAGGTCGGATGTCTTCCAACACCTCTAACCATCTCCTCTGCCTTAAATTCAAGTCCCTTTGTTGATAAATATACTTCAAGCTCTTATGATCGGTGTACATATTGACTTTTTCCCCGTACACATAATGTCTCCATTGCTTCAAAGCATAGATGATCGCTGCTAGTTCCAAATCATGGGTTGGGTAATTCTTCTCATGTGGTCTAAGTTGCCTAGACCCATAAGCAATCACTCTTCCTTCTTGCATTAGTACGCAACCCAGTCCGCGATGTGAAGCATCGCTGTAGATGTCATACTCAACTCCTGCTCTGGGCAATGCTAAGATAGGGCTGTAGTCAATTTCTCCTTCAACGCCTGGAAGCTTGCTTCGCATTGCTCTGACCATTTGAAATTCACATTCTTCTTTGTTAGCCCGGTGAGTGGCACCGCTATCTGAGAATAACCTTGAATAAACCTTCTATAGTATCCGGTTAGACCCAAAAAGCTTCTAATCTCCTTCACCGTGGTTGGTCTTGGCCAGTCTTTAACTGCTTCAACTTTTTGCGGGTCAGTAGCCACTCCCTCCTTAGAAAGGATGTGACCCAAGAAGGCGACTTCGGTTTTCCAGAAGTCACATTTAGACAATTTTGCATATAACTGGTGCTCCTGTAGCTTCTTTAGAACCTCTGTCAAGTGCTTGGCATGTTCTTCCTCGAACTTGGAGTAGACCAAAATGTTGTCAATAAATACAACGACAAAGGAATCGATGAAAGGTCGTAGAACTCTGTTCATCATGTCCATGAAAATAGCTGGTGCGTTTGTGACTCCGAAGGGCATAACTAGAAACTCGTAGTGACCATGCCTGGTTCGGAAAGCCGTTTTATGCACATCATCTTCCTTTACCCGGACCTGATGATACCCAGACCGTAGATCTATCTTGGAGAAGACTGCTGCTCCCTGCAGGCGGTCGAACAAATCATCGATTCGGGGAATGGGGTACTTGTTCTGTACCGTTACCTTGTTCAACTCTCTGTAGTCGATACACATCCTCATAGATCCATCCTTTTTCTTTACTAAAAGAACTGGGGCTCCCCATGGTGATGCACTTGGCCTGATGTATCCTTTGCTCAGTAACTCTTCGATCTGCTTCTTGATCTCGTCTTGTTCGACTGGTGCCATTCTGTATGGGGCCTTGGAAATAGGAGCACTTCCCGGTTGAACCGTGATGCTGAACTCTACATCTCGACGAGGGGGAAGCCCTGGTATATCGTCCAGAAATACTACTGGGAAGTCTCGGACAACTGGGATCTGCTTCACTTCTTCTGGAACTTTCTGCTCGGACAATGCTGCTACTATCTGCTTACCCTTCCCCTTGCCTCGAAAAGTAACAATTGGTCCCCTTGGTGCCTTGATTATGACCTCTTTGTCTTTGCACTCGATAGTCGCACTGTAGACTGACATCCAGTCAATGCCAATGATGATGTCAACCCCGAGAACTGCCAGTTCAATGAGATCGATGCCAAAGAGTCTGCCCCCAATCTCGAGATCACACCCCTCATAGTATCGATCGGTTGTCAGGTTCTCTCCTGACGGAGTAGCTACAGATAAAACCTTGCCAGGAAATATTTTTGGCTCAATTTCCAATCTTTTAGCAAAAGAGGGTGACACAAAAGTGTGTGAAGATCCCGTATCAAATAACACCGAAGCTTTTATTCCATTTATTAAAATATTCCCTGTTACATATGAGTATTCTCATTACATAACATTTTATTACATAAACGGAAAATATAAGTCAATTAAGCTTCGTCTTCCGTACCCGTGATCACATGATCCACCTCATCCGCATCGGCTTCTGTCAAGGCAAACACCCGCCCTTGTTTGAACTGTTTCTGCTCCGGCTTGAACTGCCTTTGTTCTGGCCTGAATTGCCTTTGACTTGGTCCCCCCCGCTGAAGCTGAGGGCAATCTGTTTTGAAGTGGCCCTCCTTACCACATATGAAGCATGTCTTGAATGGCTTGGTGCATCCAGTAGCTATGTGGCCTGACTCCCCACATCTGAAGCATGTGGGCACCCTCCCTGTCACTGCTATGGCATTGGCTCCGGTTGGCTTGAATCGTTGTGCGGGAGGCTGGTTCCTGTAGTTGCTGGGTCCCGCGGGCCTTTTACCCAAGCTCCAACTGCTCTTCCTGGCTTGCACGGCCTGGAATTGGTTCATGTCTGTCTCTGTTGCAGCGGCCCTTCTGACTAGCTTTTCAAACCTCCGAATGCCTAGAGGTATCATCCTTGATCTTAGACTGGGCCTCAGACCTTGCTCGAACTTGCGGGCCTTCTTAGACTCCTCCTGAACCATCTCTGGTGCATATCGGGAAAGTTGATTAAACTTGGTTTCATATTCCCTCACCGTCATATTACCTTGTTGTAAGCTCAAGAACTCCATGGCTTTCTTTTCTTGTACATCTAGTGGAAAGTAATGGCTCCTGAACTCTTCCAGGAATTCTTCCCATGTCAGTTGCACATTTCCCAAGTTTCTTTTCAAGGATTGCCACCACACACTCGCATCCTTTTCAAGCTGAATGGTAGCCAATTTCACTTTGCTAGCTTCAGGGGTTTCAAGCACTTCGAAAATTGTTTCGATCTGTCGAACCCAGTCATCTGCAGCATCGGGGTTCGTCTGTCCTCCAAATACCGGCGGCTTCATTCTTTTGAATGCTTCCACCAGTTTGATGGCCTCCGGTATCTGGATAGCTGGTCCCGGTCCTCTGTTTTGAGGGATATTAGCGGCGAGGGCATTGAGGGTCTGGTACATCCGAGCCATTTCCGTTTCCAAATCCAATCCATTTTCCCCGCTGAAGCCTTCGCCATTTCCAATTCTTCGTGCCATTTCTGAGTCATAAAATTCTTCATTAATCATCACAGATAACACAACAGCAAGATTGTATTCTTTATTCAGAGATAAAACCTTTATTTTAACATTTCCATTACAATTGCTCAAATAAAAGATATCCTAGATTCTACGGTTTTTCTTGGCTTCTCTGAGCTCTTCCCGCAGATCTTGGACTTCCTTTCTTATGTCTTCAATCTCGTACGGTCGCTTTTCTTCATCCCTGTCGCGTCGTTGGGTCTTCTTGAGCTCGTATATCAGGTGGTTTAGTTTCCAGACGCGTACTTTATCCTGTGCCAGGCGTGATTCCAAGTAGTTAACCTTCCTCTTTTGTGCATCCAGTTCTCGACGAAGGGATGCAACGAGGTCATCTGGGTGATCCGGTATAAATTCCTCGTCTGGGGAGTCTTCGGAAGAGTCAGGTGGTGGCGGAGTAATTTCCCTGGACTCGGGAAACTCTTCATCCTCTATCTCGAAGGGTTCCTCTTCTTCTTCCTCCTCCGGGTCTTCTTCTTCCTCTGGGTCCTCTTCCTCCATTGGTTCTTCTTCTAAGTCCTCAGGGTGAACAAACCAAGGAAGTTCGTTCTGATTGGCCATCTTATAACAGGGAAGGAAAGATTATCAAACAATGTAAATATGAGTCTAATTCTACAGGTTGAACTCACACTCTAGTGTCCGCAGGAATAAAATTGTA
Source organism: Hemerocallis citrina (assembly GCA_017893485.1). Classification (NCBI taxonomy): domain Eukaryota; kingdom Viridiplantae; phylum Streptophyta; class Magnoliopsida; order Asparagales; family Asphodelaceae; genus Hemerocallis; species Hemerocallis citrina. The sequence continues at coordinate 245,349,426 of CM030358.1, forward strand.
ACTACTCACTAAGGTGTCACGGGTTCTAAACTATAGTTAATGGTCTTATTACTTTTTCTAAACAATTCTTTAGTCTATCAAGTTCGGATTCACTTGGGTTAGCCGTAAGAGTCGGTTCCCAGCTAGCGGTGGTCCGAAGACGCTTAAATACCGTGTCGCTTAGGGTTGTTTACACCCGGTTGACAGAAGGACTCTTTTGGTTTGTCCCCAAATTTATCGTCACTTTTTATCGTTCCTTATAAACTTGTACTACTTGTGAAGCATGCTCTGATACCATCTGTAACACCCCGAATTTCAAATAAGGATAAATTCGAGATTTACAGGATCTTTACTTCACTTCGTACAATTTTACAAGGAAAATTTAAAACTTTTTCAATAGTACATCAGAGTTCAATTACATCTTAACTTTACACAGCGGAATAATGAAATTTACAATAAATCATTTACAACATCTTTAAAATAAAAGCAGCATCAGCATATCCACTTCATAGCTCCATGTATGGTCCTTTACCTGCATGTTAATCTGTGGGCTCGTCAGTCACTTACAACTGACGAAATGTTATACACGGCTATCCTCTCTATGCCGGGAATAGTATAACGGTCTCATACTTTAACAAATCACAAAAGATTGAATGAACTTATAAAGTGTCAAAAGTGATTATTCTAAACATAAGTGTATGTCATGCCTTAATGCCTAATGCACACAATTCTACACTAGGATGACACTAATGCACACTTGTTCAGATTCTATGCATCCCATACTACATAGGTCTGAGGGCAAGCGCCTACGTACTCCACATTGAAGGGTTCGATCCCTCGCCATGAGACTACCCAGTAATAAAACAAGTTTTAGAGTTATTTCACAGATACGGATCTCAGCCTCCCTGGCTAGCCTCCCTGGCTTATATTAACAGATCCCAGCCTCCCTGGCTATTATATCGTGATGATAATCCCGTAAATGCCCTTCTAGCCCCAGTATATACATATTCTTTGGAGTATGGTAAACATCCGTCGACTACCCTAAGTCCCGGATAAAATACAGTTCATCTCCTATGGGGCAACCACAGTCCACCAACTGGGTCTATAGCCACGGAGATCCACCGCCGACTATATAGAAGCACCCATTTACGTTTGCACAAGTTTATCACATCTTCACTTAAGTGCCTAATTATTTTTAGTTCAAGACATGAATATGTTATCACCCTAGAATCAGTTTTACCTCATACCGGATTTATTCACCAAATACGAGATCGCCCGACGGCCTTATCATATCAATTCTTTCTTTCACAATTACCGGTAACCGAAGTCTTACTAATTCTTAATCATAAATTTTTCATGTCCAAGAAACATGGGTACACATACCCTTTAATAATCATGTCTTAACCTATTATATTCATGTCTCTAACTTATCCATAATCTAATCAATGTCTCGTTTTTGCGTCACTCATGGTTCATTCGTTCACAATCTTTGAAAACAATAATTCTTTTCATGACATAAATTCATCACTAAGTCTCTTCAGCAACTTAGGCACATATAATATATCTCAACCACATTAACCGTTCTTAAACAAAATTTAGAGTATAACATTTTCAAAAGAAAAATCATTTCTCACAACGATAAATCTCATACTTTTAAATAATTAAATCTTAAGTCAGAAACTCATTATCTAATTTGAGCATGTATAATAATCAAGTATTCAACTTAAAGAAATAGTCTCTTTCAGACAATTTATTCTCATACCAACACTTTACTTTTCTTCTAAAAATCTAAATTATGCTCTTAAGTAACTTTTAAAGACAAATCCCATTCTATCTCAAAATCACTTTTATTTTCTCCAAATATACATGGAAACCTTTAAAACTATTTTATACAAATTCTCCACCAAATTTTTAAAAGTCTTAGAATCCCTTCAGATCACCTTAAAACCCCCCAAAAAAAATAAAAAGCACCCCCCCAGCTTCGAACCCGTGAAGCCCACAAGCAGCGCCCAATACTCACAGTACAACCAAGAAGTCCATATGGACTTCTTGTTCTAAAGTCCAACTAAAATCCCTTTATACTGGTTCTCAGGTCTTGGTTAAATAAAAACATATAAACAAACAAAAGATCTGAGCCTACACGGTTTCGAACCCCACTACGCAGAGGAGGTCACGCACTAACCGACCACTAGGCCAAGTGCACCAGACGTCAATTTGTTTATTCTTTTGCTTTTACTCAAAACTTTCTGGTATCTCTTTTATTTCATAGAAACTCAGATTTTTCTTATTTGTTCTAATATTTTGTTAAACTGAATTTGTTTCATAACTTTTTCAACAGTAAATTATAATTTATAAATCATATTTTAGACAATAGTTTATTTCTCCCTATTAATAAGCATGAATTTGTATTTACTCAATTTAATCAAAAATAGCACATTAGATCTTTTATGAACAATCAAATGAGTCCCATAGTATCAAATTTCACTTTACTAAAAATGTATTTTCTTATTAAAAAGGAAAACTCAACAATTATCAAAACCTCTAGATTCATGTATACTAGTGCATGGCAATAATAAATTCTTTTCTCATTTAACAACTAACAAGTTGTAATTTAATCTGCTAATCATAACATGATTCACTACTATTCATCACATCCATTAGCATAAATTGTTCTACTTATCATAATCAAAATTTCTATATTATTCATAATTACTAGCATGCATAGTTCTAGAAAATATAGAAAGTAGGAGACACCCACCTCAATGAAAGCTTGAACAATTGAAAAAAATGATCACCACTTCTAGCTCCAAGACTCCTAGCTCTTCTCCTCCTAGCAATGGCCTCCAAGCACAACACTATCTTCTCTCTTTCTTTTCTTTCTCTTGATTTTCTATTCTTTTTGGTATGTGAAATGAGAAGAAGAGAGGTGCTATTTATAGGGTTTGTAGAGGGTTCAATTTGCAAAATTACCCACCTAATAAATTCTATTTTTAATTCTCCAACTCTTCACATTTCATAACTCTCAAACTCCCACCTTTTGGTTTGTCCACCTCTTCACATTTGTAACTTCTATAACTTACAACTCTTCTCATCCCCACTCTCTCACACTAATTCTCTCTCTCTCTCCCAAAAAACCCAACCGGCCTCTACTTGGATTCCATCCTTGTGCGTGTGAATGCAGCACACTTTGCACACAAATGTGCTTTGTTGCTTCACTCAAGTGGGCCTCCAAATGCCATGTCACCATTTAAAAATACTTACCAAATTCTTCAAAGGCCCATGCTTATACACAGGGCCCATCTCCATATCACATTATATCCTTATACATATGTTTTTCAACGGCCCATTCAACATGCAAACTATATCAACCCATATATATATATCACCGTATAGCATACACATACTATACCTTATACATATATATTATATAATATATATTTTATACTCTTTTGAAAACTACCGGGTGTTACACACCCTCCGAATTTAATTTTAGAAATAAATATACTCATCTACGAACACCAAAAACACGTGCGTTGCACGTAAAATACCAAAATACTAAAATTGACTTTTTCAACAAAAAAAAATGTTAAATACAATATAAGAAAATTATTTATTAATTTATACATTCTATGACGTAATTACTACGTGCGTAGGAAACACGTGCAGCGCACGTAAAATATCAAAATGCGAAAATCGACTTTATCAATGAAAAATTATTAAATATAATCGAAAACAATATAACAAAAATTTATTTACTAATTTACATATCTTTCATGATGAAATAACAACACGTAGAAAGCACGTGCATTAAACGTGCAGAAAATCGAAAAATGCATTTTAATAGTAAAAATATAGTTGGGGTGTTACATCACTCCCTCCTTAGAATAGTTCCGTCCCCGGAACTACGCTTAGGAGCGAGAAACTACTAAGAAGGAAAGAAAAGTCTACAAAAGAAACTTAGTCGAAGAGTTCAGGATGGTCCTTCCGCATCTTTTCCTCTGATTCCCAAGTTGCTTCCTCAACAAATTGATTTCTCCAAATGACTTTTACCATGGGTATCATCTTGTTTCTCAAGACCTTTTCTCGGCGATCCACGATCTCAACGGGACGCTCAGCATAGCTCAAATTCAGTTGCAAACCCTCAGGCACTTCTGGCAGATGATGACTTGGGTCAGCAACATAACCCCTTAGCATGGACACGTGAAAAACATTGTGAACTTGGGCCAACTCTTCCGGCAGTTCTAACCGATACGCTGTCTTCCCAATCCTCTTCAGTATTTTGTAGGGTCCAATGTATCTCGGGGCTAATTTTCCTCCTCGCCCAAACCGAATCACTCCTTTAGTCGGAGATACTTTCACAAAGACATAGTCACCTTCGTCAAATTCCAAGTCTCTCCTTCTATTGTCGGCGTAACTCTTTTGCCTGCTTTGCGCGTCGACCAGCCTCTTTCTGATCAGCCTTTATTATTATTATTATTATTATTATTATTATTATTATTATTATTATTATTATATATATTATTATTATATATATTATTATTATTATTATTATTATTATTATTATTATTATTATTATTATTATTATTATTATTATATATATATATAATATTATTATTATTATTATTATTATTTTATTATTATTATTATTATATATATTATTATTATTATTATTATTGTTATTATTATTATATTATTATTATTATTATATATATTATTATTATTATTATTATTATTATTATTATTATTATTATTTATTATTATTATTATTATTATTATTATTATATATATATATTATTATTATTATTATATATATTATTATTATTATTATTATATATATTATTATTATTATTATTATATATATTATTATTATTATTATATATATATTATTATTATTATTATTATATATATATTATTATTATTATTATTATTATTATTATTATTATTATTATTATTATTATTATTATTATTATTATTATTATTATTATTATTATTATTATTATTATTTCAAATTGATATTCAAAATTGTCAGAAATATAACAGAACAGCTTTTAAACTATCTTTTTCAGAAAAACATCTTTCAGATAATAGTTTTCAGCTAAAAATATAACCGAACAGCTTCTAAACACTCTTTTTCAGAAAAACAGCTTTCAGAATACAGTTTTCAGCTAGAAATATAACCGAACAGCTTTTAAACACTCTTTTTCAGAAAAACAGCTTTCAGAATACAGTTTTCAGTAAGAAATATAACCGAACAGCTTTTAAACTCTCTTTTTCAGAAAAACAGCTTTCAGATAACTGTTTTCAGCTAGAAATATAACCGAACAGCTTTTAAACACTCTTTTTCAGAAAAACAGCTTTCAGAATACAGTTTTCAGCTAGAAATATAACCGAACAGCTTTTAAACTCGCTTTTTCATAAAAACAGCTTTCAGATAACAGTTTTCAGCTAGAAATATAACCGAACAGCTTTTGAACTCGTTTTTTCAGAAAAAACAGCTTTCAGATAACAGTTTTCAGCAAGAAATATAACCGAATAGCTTTTAAACTCGCTTTTTCAGAAAAACAGCTTTTAGATAATACTTTTCAGCAAGAAATATAACCGAACAGCTTTTAAACTCGGTTTTTCAGAAAAACAGCTTTCAGATAACAGTTTTCAGCAAGAAATATAACAGAACAGCTTTTGAACTCGTTTTTTCACAAAAACAGCTTTCAGATAACAGGGATCAGCTAGAAATATAACCAAACAGCTTTTAAACTCGTTTTTTCAGAAAAACAGCTTTCAGATAACAGTTTTCAGCTAGAAATATAACAGAACAGCTTCTAAACTCTCTTTTTCAGATAAACAGCTTTCAGAATACAGTTTTCAGAATACAATATAAACAAACAGCTTTTAAACTCACTTTCAGAATAACTCTATTCAGAATACTCTATTCAGAAAACTCTATTCAGAAAACTCTATTCAAAATATCAAAACAAACGCACTCTAAATCTTCTTCCCGTTTGTCTATAAATACATGAAGGCACGCACAAAGAGAATCAAGAGGTGACGGCTAACAAAAAGAAAAAAAAGGAGAGGCGTTGGTGGCTGGGTCTTTCTCTTGCGCACGTGGTTTGAGGCGGCACAGAGAGACAGTAGACCCTGACAGTGACAGCTGATCTGACGGCTCGTGTCCCAAGGCGACGTGACGGCGTGCAGGAGTAGGCGCTGATGTGGCTGGTTCCTTTTCGTCGTTTGTGGGATTGAGATGCAGAGATGGGAGAGAGAACCTGACAGGTGACTTTTGCCTGGGTGCTGACTCGGCTGACATGGCGTTCTTGCCCATGTGACAGAGGCAGGCGGGACCAGATGCCTACTGCTGTCTGACGTGGCAATCGGCGCGACTTTCGAGGCGACTCTAATGCGGTGACTCCGACAGTTGACGTGACTGGGTGATTGGACAGCACGTGTGGCTGGCTCTGGTCGTGCACGATTTTCGAGATGCTGACTCAGTTGCGTACCTTTTGAGACAGAGACAGAAGAGAGATAAAGGCTTGGATTCGGGAGGAGCAGGATGATGAGGGACTATCGTCACGGCGGAGGAGACGAGGAGAGGAGAGAGATATAGGTTAAGGCAGCTGAGGTAGGGAGATGAACGGGGGGGAAACAGGGATATTATATAGGAGTTAGGGTTTAGGTTAGGGGTGCATGCGGGTGTGGGTATATGGGCTTAACGTGTGTGGGTTTTAATGGATTTCGGTTTTGGTGTAAACAGGGAAGGGTTAAAATAAGTTTTAAAATAATCCAATAGAAGAAAAATAAAATAACCAATAAAAAGTAGGTTTATATAACAAAAATATATTTTGTACTACAATATGGAAATAATTTGAAATAATTACTAATACAATTAACAATATAAATGGATTTTTTAAATAGACAATCAAAGTTATAATAATAATAACAATAATAACAATAATAATAATAATAATAATAATAATAATAATAATAATAATAATATCCGTAATAATAATAGTACTGAAGAATAGTAATAACAACAATACTAATAGGATTTGTATTTCGATATAAAAATCATTAGAAAAATAGCTACGATTAAAATTATAGATTAAAAATAGACTTTAACACAAGATCCAATAATATATTTTAACAGAAGAATTTGAAATCGGAAAAATAATTTACAAAATTTCAAATACAGAAAATACATATTTACGAAAACAGGGGTTACAGATGGTCCCGGGTTCCCACAACTCAACAACTTGCGTAACCACCCTCCTAATCATTTCTTCAACGGCAATTAGTTATCCTTCAAATGCAACCGCATTTCGTTGTCTCCCAAATCTCCGAAGAAGTGTAAACAATGATTGCAAGAGGTTTATCACCTATGTTATATGTATCCCATATGTTATGTGATGATTAGAATATATATATATATATATCGTGATTAAAAATGCATAACAAAATCACAGATGATTAGAAACTTCTGGGTCGATTTTGTTATGTTTCCTTCAAATCGTAGTCTTATTTCTATCATATAACATAAGTTATAATCCTCCTGCATTGAGATACTCAGTCAATGCTCACACTTATTGGGAGATTTGGAGACAACGAAATGATGCTACATTTGAAGGACAAGCCATTGCCATTGAAGAGGCCGGTGATTAAGATGGTGGTTACACAAGTTGTTGAGATGTGGGAACCCCAGGGCCATGAATGTACACAAGATGAGTATGTGTCAGGTGGTGGTGTCGGTGAGTGAAGGATGGGTCCCTTCATGAAGGAATCTTTGAGCCCTCTCCCACTCCTTCGCCTTGGTCAACAATGTCAAAGCGGTGTTGCTCTCCCCTCCCCTTTCTCCTCAGTGACGATGCCTGGACGGTGGCTTAGAGGAGGGTGACTCACCCGCTATGCTTTTCCCCGCCTTTTCATCTATGCAACATTGCCAGGATGATGGCTAAAAGGCATGCGAACGTAGAATGGCATGACTGCTTCAAGGGTGGGGCCCTCATGTTTCATGTCGGGGTTGTTGGATGCCAAGGTATGAGTCGAAAAAATATAGAGTTCCCAATGCTGTTCGAAGAGCAGATTCTCCATATGATCGAGTTTATGGTGGGGAGTTGATTCTCTAGTGGTGAGGTCAAATCCGGCCTCAAGGACTTTTCTGATTTTGAGATGTCAGATTCGATCAGGGGATGGTTGCTCCAAGAGTTTGGAGGTACGAGGGGGATGCATGAGATCTGGTAGTGTGGGTGTGTTTTCAATGAGGAATTGGTTGATCAGCTTGAGGAATGACAATGTACCAATAACTAAGAGTTCATTCGAAGATGGTCCAGATAGCGTGCTGGTTGATTTAAGAGACATTTGTCTTCCGGCTGGGTCAGAGGGACCAATATATATGTAAGAGTAATGCTTCAGCCACTACCAAATTCACTACCATTCTCTTCACTACATTAGGTAACATACTTCTATTGGAGAGTTCCCCCACCTACTCTATCTTCTCTTACTTATTGGAGTGTGCCACCTAAGGTAGTGAAGAGAAATGTAGTGAAATTGGTATGGTCAACTATTTTAACTATTTTCTAGAAATTGCAATTTTGTTAGGAAATTTTGAATTCTTAAAATGTTATGGTTAATGATTGATTTTCCTCATTTATTTATGATATTTTAATTTTCAGATTTATTTAAATTAATTGGACTATTTTACAAATTTGTCAATTTTACACGTGCAAATATTTTTTGGGTGCAAATCTCCCCATTTAAATTTGAATAAATTCTCCTATTTATAATTGAGTATATTCTAAATTTTGAGATTTTTCTGAATAAAGAAACTATTTTTATAAATACTTTGAAAGAGATGAACTTTTATGTAAAAAGCCGTTTGAATCTCAAACAAATAATGAAAATTCATTTTTACTGATTTTTGGGCTGACCATTGTCATCATTGAAAATAAAATCTATTTAAATTTTATTTAGAGTTTATTTGGTAAAGATTTAAACAAAGATGGTATTTTTGCAAATATGAAATTTAGGTTGGATCTTGTGCAAATATTTTTCTTGAAAATTAAAGTTAAAAATTTTAATTGAAAAATCTAATATGTATTAGTAGATATTATTTCTAAATTTTCTGGATTTTTACGAATATTTTATGACATATTTGCAAATATTACAAAGAAAGGGACTTTTGTGCAAAATTACCACCTTGAGTACAAATCTAAATTTTTCTAATTTTTGGGCTATGCTTGATGGCTGGATAACTCAGTGGTAAAGAGATTTGGTTTTATTTTAGTTTATTTAACTTATTTAACTATTTTATTAAAGATGGTCTATATATGTAAAGAAATAATTTGTTAAGGGATGTTTCCACATAACTTGTAAAAACCTAAGGACTATATTGAGTTGTATGATGTTTAATACAAAGTGAACAAAAATTGAACTATTACTGTGTATGAATGCATATGATCTGTTCTCAATGTTTTGATGTGATCCACTTGATTAATACATGTTAAAACCTGCATATACTCATGAGGAACTAAGGGGAGTAGTCATGAAAAGTATTGGAAGAGTTTTGAATAAAAAAGAACCAAGTTTGGGGCTTTGTATTGGCAATTGTTTTCGGGTTTATAGATGTGCAAGCCGAAAATTGTTTGATGCTTTTGTGAAATTTTGATTTAGATCTAAGTTGTTTGGCACTGAGGTTGTTTGGGGACAATATACTACATACATACAATGGGTTTCTTGATGTTTACTGATGCAAACACACACTTACATCCACACATATATATATACCCACATACACACCTTGAAGAGTTGTCAAAAGTTGATGTTTTGAGAGTTTTCGATTGGATTTGATGTGTTTTGATACTGAGATTGTTCGAACATTATACGAATCCTATTTGGTGAATTTTGATGCTATAACTGATGCTTAAATACCTTAAACATATGTAATTATATACTACTTCACTGTTTTGAAGATTTTGATCAAATTTGCACTTGTATGATCTTAATGTGATTTTGATATATTCTATAAACTTCTATATGCTATACAAGTTATATTCAATCATCTCAGAAATTTGGTTTTACAAATTTGTGGTTTTACAAAGTGGAATCATGTATCAGTCGAAATGTGCACAAACCTTGTTACCGCTAAATCTAGTGTAGGGACAAACAGATAGAATTTGTGGATTCTTTGGGATGTCGAATAGCCAAACTTGAAACCTTTTCACTAGAGTTTGACCGTGATCTCCTGCCGTTAACCTGCAAAAAGTGCGAAACACCGGGGTTGATCCCGGCGACGCACCCTCCGACGCTCAAGTCAGTAATCGAAAGATTATGAATGAGCTTTGATTGGCAAAAGATAGATTACCTGGTAATAGTGGGGGATGGGGGTATTTATAGCCGCCTTAGGAACCAGTTTCGGGATAAGATCAAATCCCTACTTTCAAGTGAATGGATAGAAGTAATCAGGGCCGTTGATTAATCATAATCATAAACCCTAATTTTATCCAGCTGGATTGGGTTTCTTGCGGGTTGCAACCTGCACCCAGTTGAGATGGATTCGTTCGGGGGTTATTGGGACTTTGGAAAAAGACCCAGTACCCATTTCGGACCCGTTTGTAGGTGAAATTACCATTTTACGCCTTATCTTTAAGATTCGTGCCTAATTTGGACGGTTCCGATTTAACCCCATTTTTAGCCATATCACGAGCCCCTCACTCCCAAAGACTGAGTTTGATCAGCCTTTGAGGAGTAGTTTTACTGTTTTAATGGCTTGCGGAGTTGTATCGGAGTCCAAATGAGGGGTGTCGGACCTTTGAGCAAGGTATTATGGTGATTTTTGGTGTTGGTCACATGCTCAAGGTTGTTCTTGAGCTCTCCTAGACTTTTGGCAATTTTTCTTAATTTTTATTTATTTTTCGGACTATTTATTTAATTTTGCAAAATGGTGATTCATTGTTCGGGGGCCTTAATTAATTATTCCAAGCAATAATTATTTACCCGGGGGCTCAAAAATATTTTCCCTAATTTATAATTATGTTTTAGAATTTTTAATTAATTTTCCTAAATTTTTAATCATTTTTCACAATTTTTAAATAATTAATTTGAATTTAATAAATAAAAAATTAATTTTAAATTTCAATTTTTGACGTGGCACGATCTGGGCCTTCCATCAGCCTGCAGCACGGATTTCTGGAGGATCGGACAGGCGGAGTAGCTCGGTAGCATTTTTCTCCGCTTGCGAAGGTCGGTGCCCCGGTAGCTCGGCTAGTCCTCCTCGGTAGCTCGGTAGCTCGGCGTGTAACGAGCTGCCGAGCTACGTGGTAAGATCTGGAGCGTCCATCATGGTGTGAATCACGACGATGGGGGCTCAGATCACGAGAAAACGCTATCTTGTCGTTTTCTGGACGTGGCGTGATCTAAGCCGCTCATCATGTTCTGGCGCGATTTTTGAAACGATCCAGTGGTTAAGGTAGATCGGCAGTTTTTTTTCTTCAAATGTGAGGGTCGGTGCATCGGTAGTTCGGCCATGGCTGCTCGCCAGTTCGGCAGCTCAACTTTCGCTCCTTGCTAGCTTGGCAGCCCGGTTATAGCTGTTCGCCAGCTCGGTAGCTCATCCTTCCCTTCTTCATGGCTCGGTGGCTGGACCATAGCCATTGGGCCATGTGCCTTGATCTGGAGCGTCCATCATGGTGTGAATCACGAGGATGGAGGTTCAGATCACGAGAAAACGCTATCATGTCATTTCGTGGACGTGGCATGATCTGGGCCGCGCATCATGTTTCGACACGAATTTTGAGACAATCTGATGGTTGAAGTGGCTCGGCGGCATTTTTCTCCATATGTGGATGTCGGTGCCCCGGTAGCTCGGCAGAGTGTCTCGGTGGCTCAGCTCATGACGAGCCGTAGAGCCACGTGGCTGGATTTGCAACGTTGATCATGGTGCGGATCACGAGGATGAGGGTTCAGATCATGAGAAAACGCTATCTTGTCATTTTGTGGGCATGGCGTGATCTGGGCCGCTCATCATGTTTCGACACAAATTTTGAGACAATCTGACAGTAAAAGTGGCTCGGCGGCATTTTTCTCCATATGTGGAGGTCGGTGCCCCGGTAGCTCGACAAGTGTCTCAGTGGCTCAGCTCATGACGAGCCGTAGAGCCACGTGGCTTGATCTAGAGCATTGATCATGGTGCAGATCACAAGGATGGGGGTTCAGATCACGAGAAAATGCTATCTTGTGGTTTTATGGACGTGGCGTGATCTGGGCCGCTCATCATGTTTCGACACGAATTTTGAGACAATTTGACGGTAGAAGTGGCTCGGCGGCATTTTTCTCCATATGTGGAGGTCGGTGCCCCGGTAGCTCGGCAGAGTGTCTCGGTGGCTCCGCTCATGACGAGCCGTAGAGCCACGTGGCTGGATCTGGAGCGTTGATCATGGCACGGATCACGAGGATGGGGGTTCAGATCACGAGAAAATGCTATCTTGTCATTTTGTGGGCGTGGCGTGATCTGGGCCGCTCATCATGTTTCGCACGAATTTTGAAACAATCTGACGGTTGTTGTATATCTCAGCTATCTAAATAAATAGATAAACTAGACACAAATTAAAACCTCGCAAGTGTACGAATCATTTATAGAAGCGTAGTGAAAAGCAAGGGTCGATCCCACAGAGATTGTAGTACTTAACTCACTAATCAATAAAACAAAGAAAAAATGCAAATCATAAAGTTTGTTCTAAAAGTTTATTTGAAAAGAAATGAAGAGATTAAAAACTAAATTAAGTAGTATCTCAAGAATATCAATTAAATGAGTTGGGCTTGATTTCCACCTATAGTCAAGAATGCAAGATTACCTTCTACACCATTCTCATCACTCATGTTGTTCCTTTAAGGGCATGGTATCTACTCCTTAAAGTTAATGTTTCCCTAGGCCAAGAATTAGGCATGGTATATACTCTAATTCGTTTCTTTTCTTAAGTATTTAGCATGACATCTACTAAGTTGCACTTGAAGAAAGCATAGGAACAATGGAAACGAACAAACACTCAAAGTTCTAGAAATTATTATCAGATCTAGATCCTTCAAGTTGATTAAACCAAGAACCCCTAAAGATTCTTGTGTTACAAGTTATGAGCATAGGATATGGGTCATCTCTATACTCATATAACAGAGTCAGTTTTATAATAAGCAAACTTGATAACATCAGGTTCTTCATGTCAGTCGACTTGCTGTCACTCTCAGTCGACTGCCCTAAGAACTTCTGAACAAGTTTGATTCATATTATAAATTTTTATCAATACAATCAGGCTTAATCAATAAGTGATGAAAGCAGCGTTATTAGAAGATTATAACATTACATGACTACGGTTTCAATCAGCCCAACAATGAAATTAGTTACACATATTCATAATAAAACTATTGCAATTAATACTTTTGTTCAAGGATTGCATTACAAAAAATTAGAGAAAAAGAGGAGATAAAAAGAATACAAAATTTAATTCAAACCCCTTTTTTCTGTCTCAAAAATGGATCCGAATGCTTCCTTGAAAACTGCGCCAAACCAGAGCTTCGTTCTTCGAGTACTGTGCGCTGTCAAGTCGCGAGTCAAAGCACTGTCGAAGTCAGATCGCTGCACGCCAGCACGCTGATCCGAATCAGAACGAAGAAGAGAAGAGCCACGTCAGATCGAAGCTGTCTGCCGCACGCCAACCGAAGCCCTGTCCTGTCGCCCACGTGGATCGCTGCTGGGTCCTGTGCGTCACTTCGAAGCCAGTCAGCCTCTCTGCGTCCTTGGTTTGCGTGCCTGCTGCTTCCTTTTGCTTCTTTTAGTCGAAAACAGAGAGACAGAGAGACTTCTTTGTTTCTCTCTCTCTGTTTCTCTGTATTCTGTTTCTTTTTTTTCGCTGGCTTTACGGCTTCTTTATTTATAGGAGTAGGTCTAGTACATCTATAGGATTTGGATGTATCATCATCTTACTTGTAGATTAGGATATATCTGCAAACATACAAATCAGAATTTAATATTTAAATTTAAATTTAATTAGATAAACTTAAAATAACATATTTTTATCTTTTTGGCTTATCCAAATCCATGTAAATTATTTTTTTCCTTTTACCCCCTTATAAAAATTAAAATTGTATTTTGCTCCTATTTTATTAATTTGTAACATTGTAGACAATATAATTGAAAACAAGCACTTTTAATGGGTTATTGAATACAAATATTTGTGTAAAAATTAGACACATCAACGGTAGAAGTAGCTCGGCGGCATTTTTCTCCATATGTAGAGGTCGGTGCCCCGGTAGCCCGGCAGAGTGTCTCGGTGGCTCGGCTCATGATGAGCCGTAGAGCCACGGTCGAATCGTTGCCTTCACCGTTCCTTATTATATCGTTTAGTCTTCCTTAATGGGCCCCCAAGCATTACCAAAGCCCAACAGTCGCCTCTTTGGCTATAAGTTCCCACCCCCTCACTTCTTATCTCATTCTTTCACTTTTCACTCAGAAATTTTACTTCTGCTCTCGAATCGCTCTGCTAGCAGAGATTTGAGCTCAAGGGTGGTTGCGCTAGCTGTCGCGAAGGCCAGGCAATTTCTGGCGAACTTTTTCTGACCGTGGACGTCACATCAAGGTTAGTTTACTTATCCTCAGATATTTATTCTTCGAGATGTCATGAGTAACATCGGGTAGTGAGGCATCCTCCTCGGGAGGTCGGAGCGCCGAGGAAGGGAGAGAAGTGGTGAGCCGAAGGAAAGGGAAGGAGATAGTAGGGTCGTCTGCGGCCGAGGAGAAGGGGGAGGAAGTGGTCCGGTCGTCGATCGTCGAGACGGTGGTTGAGAGAGTGAAACAGGCGGGCGAGCTGGGCAGGATGCCGACCGTGTTATCCGGTCATGGGGGAATAAGGCAGTACAACAGCGAGCTGCTGACCAAGGCAGTCTATGGTCGTTCGGAAACCTACGAGTAGAACGATCTCGAGGGAGGTTACTGAGGTGGACGATATCCCCTCAGTTTTAACCGAGCGGGATCTACTCTGGACTCGGAAAGGTTGCGCCATTCCTTCGGAGTACACCTTGATTCTCCCCGACCCGGGGGTGCGAAAGAACACAACCTTTACGCCGGACCTTTGCATCTTCGCCTATGACGCGTTGAACGCCGGCCTGCGTTTTCCCCTTCACCCCTTCGTCACTGTGGTTCTCCGGTGGTACGGGCTGTGTCCTATTCAGTTCATGCCGAACACGTGGCGCCGTGTGCACGGGTTTCTGCTTCAGTGCCGAATGACGAAGGTGGAGCCGCAGCTCGTCATCCTCTGGAGTTTGTACCGGATCAACAGAATGAGTAAGCTCGAGCCACGCTACTATTTGTCGGCTCGGAAAGGCGTCAAGCTGATAGAAAACCCCTGACTCGATAAAGTCGTGGAAGGGTAAATTCTTTCTGATCAAGGGCCCCTCGGCGTGGGACTTCTCGACCCGGTGGAAGGAGGAGGTGTCGAAGTACTCAAAGGCCGAGCCGGTGTTGACCCCGGCCGAGGAAGAGGTGGCGGCGAAGTTGATCGGTCTCCCGATGTTGAGTTAGAGAAAAATGACCGAGGAGGTGCTGCACGAGTCGGGCCTTAGTCCGATCGACCCGAGTACGCTCCTGACATCTCTCTTAGTGCTTTACTTTTCTTTAATGCCTTGTATTATTTTTTTTCTAACTTGTTTTTTCTTTCACTTCGACAGAGGCTCCGAACATGGACTTCAAGGCGATGATGGCCGAGCGAAACAAGGCCGCGGATGCCAAGAAAAGGAAGAGGACGAGTGCGAGTCCCTCTTCTGGTCGACCCACCAAGGCTCCTTAGGTCGTGGTCAGAACGGTCGACCTCACTTCTCCTCAACAATCGACTCCGGCTGTCGTTGTTCCTCACCCGGCTCTGTCCGAGGGCTTCTCTGTCTCGGCGGCTCTGGTGCTTCAGGCTCTACCTCTAACTGAGCAGGCCGAGGTCATACTGACCGAGGCCCACAAGAAGCTGTTTGTCCCCGATTGGCGAGTGAAGAACCATGACGGCTTCTTGGGGGACTCGGGGATGAGCATGCAGGCTGTTCGGCACCTTCCGACCTCGAAGGACTGAGCCGCGCTGAAGGCGGGGACGACGGGCGACGATGCTCTTGAAGTGGCTTGGTCGCTTATGTCGGTAAGTCTTCTTTGCTATTTATCGAAATTTTCTTGAAAATTTTCTAAGTCTTTAGCTCGGATTTCGTCGCATTCTAACTGTTTCTTTGTGCAGGCCACTTGTAATTTCAGCCACCTTCTTGAGGAATATGCCGAGCAAGAGAGGGAGCTGAAGGCCTTCAGTGACAAAGACAGAGCGAAAAAGGGCAAGGGCCGTGAAGCAGTTGGAGGCGGAGCAGCGCCGCTCGGACGCTTTGGCGGCCCAAGTTGCCGACCTTGAAGTGACTCTGGCGCAAGCGAGGGCGCTTCTGAGGTCGCTAAGGCAGCCGAGGAGAGGGTCGAAGCGGCGAGGGCTTTAGAGGCAGTGAAGCTGCAACAAGCTAAGGCCGTGGAGAAGGCGAGGGCGGAGATTGAGGCCGAGGCCAAGAAGCACATGGCGGCCAACATGGAGCAGTCTTACACCACCACGCTCGAGCACGTCAAGGCTCGAGTCCCTGGATTCGACAGGTCGGGGTATGGGCTGTGGGGCCCAGGTCGCCGAGCCTGATGCTGAGGAAGAAGTTGAAGGAGAGGAGGAAGAGGACGAAATAGAAGTCGATGGAAAGGAGGGGGACGATCAAGAAGGTGACGGTGCTCCTGCCGACCCCGAGACCGTGGTGGTGGAGGGAGACGGTGTAACGCCCCGAATCCCAAATACAACTGAATTCGAGAGTTCTATAGGATCTTTCCACTTCATTTAGTACAATTTTACAAGGAAATTTGAACTTTTCACTTTACATCAAAGTTTACATAAAACTTTACACTTTACATTGCACAGCGGAAGTAAAATTTACAACAATTGAATAAATGTACAACAACATTGAATAATCTTTAAGCATCTGTTCCTCTTTATCATGTCATTACCCTGCATATAAAACTGTGGGTACGTCAGTTTATTCAACCGACGAACATTATACACGGCCATCCGCTCTATGCCGAAAATAGTATAACTCATTTTCCATATTTAACAAACACAAACTTGTCACATATCAAACTAAAGGGACTACCCTATTGATTTCGTGTTGTGATTGTGCACTTAGTCCTTAATGCAGTTGTTTGTATTATATGACACTAAGCACACTTGTTCGGATTTTATGCATCCCATACTACATAGGTCCGAGGGCAAGCCTCTTAATCGTTCTTCATCTTTGTAGGGTTCAATCCCTCGTCATAACTTAATCTACTACTATAACTACGGTAAGTATCCTAGATGATCTATGAGTACAAGCACGTGTACCGGACCCTGGAGGGGAATCCCACGCCATGTCTTGACTCATCAAGCATGCATTCTGTGACAATTCAGCCTCCTCCCTGAACACGATCCTCTTGCAGTCACCAACCATCCCACAAGCATTGCTAAAGTCCGATCATTACTGAGCTGCGCCCACGCCATGTCTTGACTCATCAAGCATGCATTCTGTGGCTCACACACCCGCACCGTAAACTCTAACTCTCATACTTGTGTCTTTCTCTCACTTTCATCACGTCTTCACTATGCACTATTTCCTTTAATTTAATAGAATCATGAACAAAACCAAAGCTCTAGAGTTAGCCTCTCCACTGAACCGGACTTATTTATTCATTCAAACGTGACCAACCTTGGTCTTTCATTTCAAATTTTATTTCATTTCTTTCCAAATGCCGGGAGAGACTTAGCTACTCTTTTGTTTCAATTTCAATTCACAATTTCCAAAATTTGAGCATTTCTAGCTCATAAGTTCATTTTCATAATCGCCACAGGTTTTTTTTTTTTTCAATAGCATGATCTCTAATTTATTCATAAGTCCATAGCCATACATAGAATTATATATTTCATCACATATCATTTTCACATTAAAATCGCATCATTACATGAATATTAACATTTCATAATTTCCACATTATTCTCCAATGAGAATAATTCACATCACATCACTACATATAATTTCTATCTTTATTATACTTCTTTTCTAATATTTTATTTCAAGTCCTTTTGCAAAGTGCAATTTTTATACATATAAATGTATAACTATAATTCTAAATTATACATTTTATTTTCAAAACATACTTCACTTAATGCAAATAATCCTCAAATTATTTTTCACAAGTCCCACATAATTTTAGGATAATAACCATATTTTTTATGTAATTTTTCATCATCAAAAATGACCCAAAAAATATTTTTTTTTTCCTCAATTAAACACAAACCGAAGCCACGGATCAAACCCGCAACCATAGGGAAAACGACCAAAGGCACAGACCACTAGGCCGAAGGTGCTAGGCGGTATAAAGAGGGCTGAGAGCATTAAATGCTCTCGGCTGCAGTTGGTTTTGTTTTTAAAAATACCAAACAAAATATATATTGCCCACGGGATTCGAACCGCAGACCCCTGAGACCCGAGGCCTACTGTAGCGATTAGAACCATCCAAACCACTTGAGCTATGCGCTCAGGTTGTCACTAGTTCAACCCGAGGTCTATTTAAAACAATTCTCTCTGTTTATTAAACATTTCGATGTTCAACAAGCTCTCATTTCATTTTGCTTTTATAAAAATTACTGTAAATGTCCAGATTGTCTAATATCATCATAAATTATACCCCTGTATATAGAAAATAATATTTTCAATAATTAAAACATGTTTTTCATACAATTAATTCGAATTCTTAATTATCACTACCACATTTCTTCTTTTTCGACATTTCTTAACAATTAATATTGCTAGTCTCTTTATTAGCAAACTTCATACTAATTCCCTGTTTTTTAATCATTTACCAAGCATACAAATTTATATCTTAATTCATTCACAAAGATTCATTTAACCACATACAGTAGCATTGTCAATCTACCAACTTTTTGTATATAATATGTGATGTAAATAATGAAACTTTCTTCAACAATCCATGGCTATAATCAATTCACACAAAATTTAGCCTTTACTAATAGAACCACATATAATTTCACATCCACATTTCAATCAACCCATAGATCATTTTTCCAATTAAATGCGTACTCTTATTAATATTTTTCATGCTTCATTCTTTCCATTCAAATCTAGCATGCATTCCTAATTAGAAATATAGAAGATTTACCCACCTTAATTGGAAAGACTACACTTAGCAACACCTCCTAAACCAATGTCCTTGCTAAAAGCGATCCTCCTCCTTGATGCGCGCACACAAGCCTCCACCAAGCCAAACCGAGAGCTCCTATTGATGCCGGCCATGTTGCAAGCACAAACCCCTCACAAACTCTCAATCTTTTACTCACTTGTATACTACTAAATAATGTATTTTAGACTATAGGTTTGGAGGAAATAATAAGCACAAGAATACTAGCCAAAAGGGGGGCGGGGGGGGGGGGGGGGGGGTATTTATACTAAAAAAAATAGGTGAATGGATGGCTAAGATTGAAGTAGGAGTTAGGAACAAATGGCTAAGATTTAAGGAGGAGTTACACTAACTACCCATGATCAAGTAACCACCACCACCATAACTCCACTCAAAATTTTCATTTCCCTCCAAGATCACAACCGGCCATGCTTGGAAAGTGCAATTTGCACGTGTACGTGCAATGCACGTGCAAGCATTTGCCTCCAAAAATTTGTACATTATATTTTACATAAAAATAAACTTTAAATTGTATCCTACATGACAAGTTGAATTTAAAAATAAAATAGCTCATGGGCTTTAGTTTTTGGGCCAAAATAATAATTATAAAAATAATAAATGAATTAAATTTTTGGGCTTTAAGAAGAAAAGGCTTTTTGTCTAATTGAAAGAGGGCTTTATATAAAAATAATTAAAGAGCACATATATAAATATCTATACTCATCATAATGAAAATAATTACCAAAATATTGCACGTGCACACTACGTGCAAAATAAATAATAAATTTTCATTAAATGAAAATTGGGGCATTACAACACTCCCTCTTTAGAATAGTTCCGTCCCCGGAACTACAGTCAAGAGCGAGAAAAACAAACACTCACAATAAGCACAAGAAAAAATACAAAATACAACTCAAGCAAAAAGCTCAGGATAATCTTTCAACATCCTCTCCTCAAACTCCCAAGTAGCCTCTTCAACTAAATGGTTTCTCCAGACTACCTTGACCATCAGTATCGTCTTATTCCTCAAGACTTTCTCTCGACGATCAACAATCTCGATAGGAGACTCGATGTAATTCAGATCCAACTTCAAACCTTCCGGAACTTCAGGCAAATGATGACTCGGATCTGGAATATAACCTCTCAGCATAGACACATGAAAGACATTGGGCACCTGAGATAACTCTTCCGGTAATTCAAGCCGGTAAGCAGTTTTTCCGATCCTTTTTAATATCTTGTACGGGCCTATAAACCTCGGGGCTAACTTCCCGCCTTTGCCAAATCGGATCACACCTTTACTGGGCGATACTTTCAGAAAGACGAAGTCACCGACCTCAAATTCAAGGTCCCTTCTCCGGTTGTCTGCATAGCTTTTCTGCCTGCTCTGATCTTCTACCAACCTTTTCCTGATCAGATCAATCTTCTCAGAGGTTTGTTGTACAAGCTCAGGACCAAACAACTGACGCTCCCCAACTTCAAACCAACAAACAGGTGTTCTGCACTTTCTGCCATACAAAGCTTCGTACGGCGCCATCCCAATGCTTGCCTGAAAACTGTTGTTGTAGGCAAACTCTACCAAAGGTAAATGCCTTTCCCAACTGTCTCCAAAGTCTAGTACACAATACCGAAGCATATCCTCAAGAATACGGTTGACTCTCTCGGTCTGCCCAGCGGTTTGCCGATGAAAAGCAGTGCTAAAATCTGTCTTGGTACCCAAAGCTGTCTGAAGACTCCTCCAAAAATGCGAAGTAAACCGCGCATCTCGATCAGACACAATAGTTGACAGAACACCATGAAGCCGGACGATCTCGCCAACATACAACTCAGCTAACTTGTCCATCGAAACAGTGAGTTTCATCGCCAAAAAGTGAGTGGACTCGGTTAGTCGATCGACTATAACCCAAATCACATCATTGCCTTTAGAACTCTTAGGCAATCCCGTAATGAAATCCATACTGATGTTATCCCACTTCCATTCCGGAATAGGTAATGGCTGTAATAGACCTCCGGGTCTCTGATTTTCGGCTTTGACTTGCTGACGAACCTCACATTTTGCCACAAATTCAGCCACATCCCGCTTCAAACCTGACCACCAGAAATGCGGTTTGATGTCTCTGTACATCTTAGTACTTCCAGGATGTACCGAAAAAAGAGTAGCATGCGCCTCCTGAAGAATACTTTCTTTCAGGTCAGCCTGATTTGGAACACATAGTCTATCTCCGAACCACAGCACTCCATCCCTGATTTGAAATATGGGCAACCTGCCAGCACCAACCTGCTCCTTCATCTCCAAGGCATCAGCATCAACCTCTTGACCTGCAATGATCCTTCCATTCAGTGTAGGCTGAAGCCTCAACTGAGCTAAAGATGCTCCCAATCCTTGCAAGACAACTTCAATACCTGCTCGATCCAATTCCTCAATCAGAGGCTTCTGAGTTGTAATCAAACTGGATAAACTACTCTTGCGACTAAGTGCATCAGCAACAATTAGCTTTCCCAAGATGATACTTGATCTCAGGTCGCATGTCCTCGAGCACTTCCAACCATCTCCGCTGTTTCAAATTCAGATCCTTCTGCTGATATATATACTTCAAACTCTTGTGGTCCGTGTACATATTCAATTTCTCACCGTATACGTAGTGCCTCCATTGCTTCAGGGCAAAGATAATCGCAGCCAACTCTAGATCATGAGTCGGGTAATTCTTCTCATGCGGTCGTAGTTGCCTAGACCCATAAGCGATTACTCTTCCTTCTTGCATTAAGACACAACCAAGCCCATGATGTGAAGCATCGCTGTAAACATCATACTCAACACCTGCTCTAGGCAAAGCCAAAATAGGTGCAGTAGTCAGTTTCTCTTTCAACTCCTAAAAGCTTGCCTCACATTCCTCAGTCCACTTGAAGTTCACATTCTTCTTGGTCAGACCAGTAAACGGTACGGCTATCTGAGCATAACCTTGAATGAATCTCCTATAGTATCCAGTCATTCCAAGAAAACTTCTGACTTCCTTCACTGTAGTAGGCCTAGCCCAATCTCTCCCTGCCTCTATCTTCTGAGGGTCAGTTGCCACTCCCTCCTAAGAAAGGATGTGACCTAGGAATGCCACTTCAGATTTCCAGAAATCACACTTGGATAACTTGGCATACAACTTCTGCTCTTCCAGCTTCTTCAAAACTGCTGCCAGATGCTCAGTGTGCTCCTCCTCCGACTTGGAGTACACGAGGATATCGTCGATAAACACCACGACGAAAGAATCAATGAATGGCCTCAGAACTCTCTTCATTAAATCCATGAAGATTGCGGGTGCATTCGTCACTCCAAATGGCATAACTAAGAATTCGTAATGCCCATGTCGAGTCCTAAATGCAGTTTTGTGCACATCTTCAGCTTTCACTCGAACTTGGTGATATCCTGATCGAAGATCTATTTTGGAGAAAACAGCTGCTCCTTGTAGACGATCGAACAAGTCATCAATTCGCGGAATAGGATACTTATTCCGAACAGTGACCTTATTCAGCTCCCGGTAATCGATACACATTCTCATCGATCCATCCTTTTTCTTTACCAAAAGCACTGGTGCTCCCCAAGGTGACGCACTAGGTTGAATAAAGCCTTTCTCCAACAGTTCCTCAATCTGCCGTTTCACCTCATCCTGTTCTACTGGAGCCATCCTATACGGTGCCTTAGAAATGGGTGCACTTCCCGGTTGAACAGTGATGCTGAACTCTACATCACGATGCGGGGGTAACCCAGGAAAATCATCCAAGAACACAGTCGGATAGTCCCGAACCACAGGAATCCCTTGTACTTCCACAGGAGTCTCTTCCTTGCGGATAGCTGCCACCGGCCTAGAACACTTCTTCTTCCCTTGGAAAGTGACTTCAGGTCCACCTGGAGCCTTCACTGTTACCGTCTTGGTCTTGCACTCGATGCTTGCACTGTACACCGACATCTAATCAATGCCAATGATAACATCAACTCCCAAGATAGTCAGCTCGATCAGATCAATCCCAAAGATTCGATCTCCAATCACAATCTCGCAATCAGTGTAATACCGATCAGTGGTTAAAGTTTTCCCTGATGGAGTAGCTACGGCTAAGATCTTGCCTGGAAAAATCTTCGGTTCAACTCCTAACACTTTAGCAAATTTAGGAGACACAAAGTATGAGAGGATCCAGTATCGAACAACACAACAGCTTTTATTTCATATTCTGATGCAAAAGATCCATTAAATTCGAAGTATAAGACATGAATTTTAAATCAACTTGCATTTCATTGAA
This sequence comes from Hemerocallis citrina, assembly GCA_017893485.1. NCBI lineage: Eukaryota > Viridiplantae > Streptophyta > Magnoliopsida > Asparagales > Asphodelaceae > Hemerocallis > Hemerocallis citrina. The sequence goes on from CM030358.1 coordinate 245,372,947, forward strand.
TTCCAAACTTTATACATTCGAATTGAAAAACATTTCTTGACATCAGAATGGAAATAGTAGAAGCTACAACAGTCTAACTCCTACGGTTCCTCTTCGCTTCTCGAAATTCTCCCCTTAGTTCATCAACTTCATCCTTCAGCACATCGGTCAGATTCTTCCTCTTCTCGAGTTTCCATCCCCGATGACTGAGAACTGAAAAGTCGTTCTTTCGCATTGCCAGTTAAGCCTCCAATAATCCGACTCTCTCTCGCAGTGTTTTCTACCTGCCTCTGAAGAGATATCACAAGACTATTTGGAACTAGTTCTTCTTCTTCGTCAGAAGAGTCATCAGATGAATCCGGAGGTGGGGTGATCTCTCGGGATTCAGGCCATTCTTCTCCGTCAGAATCTGCTTGCCCTGGATAGTACTCTTCCTCGGAATCTGCTTGTCCAAGATGGTACTCTTCCTCGATGATATGCCAGTCGTCGTCTCCAGCAGGGTCGAAGTGATCAGCCATCTTAGGAATAGAGAGGAAGAAGCATAAGTCATAGAGCAACACAAATGTAAGTCACTTACATTTAAATCTCTAGACTCAAACACACACTCTAATGTCCACTTCTAGGGTGTCGTTCTTTATAAATTTGTACAAGTGTGAAACGTCCCTCTGATACCACTCTGTAATGCCCCGAATCCCAAATACAACTGAATTCGAGAGTTCTACAGGATCTTTCCACTTCATTTAGTACAATTTTAATCTTTAAGCATCTGTTCCTCTTTAATTTTTATCATGTCATTTACCTGCATATAAGACTGTGGGTACGTCAGTTCATTCAACCGACGAATATTATACACGGCCATCCTCTCCATGCCAGAAATAGTATTACTTATTTTCCATATTTAACAAACACAAACTTGTCACATATCAAACTAAAGGGACTACCCTATTGATGTCAAGTTGTGATTGTGCACTTAGTCCTTAATGCAGTTATTTATATTATATTACACTAATGCGCACTTGTTCGGATTCTATGCATCCCATACTACATAGGTCCGAGGGCAAGCCTCTTATTCGATCTTCATCTTTGTAGGATTCAATCCCTCGCCATGACTTAATCTACTACTGTAACTACGGTGAGTATCCTAGATGATCTATAAGTACAAGCACGTGTACAGAAAACCTGGAGGGGAACCCCACGCCATGTCTTGACTCGTCAAGCATGCATTCTGTGGCAATTTAGCCTCCTTCATGGCACACGATTCTCTTGCAGTCACCAAACATCCCACAAGCGTTGCTAAAGTCCGATCATTACTGAGTTGTGCCCATGCCATATCTTGACTCATCAAGAATGCATTCTGTGGCTCACACACCCGCACCGTAAACTCTAACTCTCATACTCGTGTTCTTCTCTCACTTTCATCACGTCTCCACTATATACTAATCCTTAATTTTTATTAGAATCATGAACAAAATCAAAGCTCTAGAGTTAGCCTCTCCACTAAACCGGACTTATTCATTTATTCAAACATGACCAACCTTGGTCTTTCATTTCAAATTTCATTTCATTTCTTTTCAAATGCCGGGGGAGACTTAGCTACTCTTTTGTTTCAATTCCAATTCACAATTTCCAACTTGAGCATTTTCAACTCATAAATTCATTTTCATAATCATAACAGATTTTTTTTTTCAATAACATGTTCTCTAAATTGTTCAATAGTCCATAATCATACATGGAATTTTATACTTCATCAAATATCAATTTCACGTTGAAATCCCATCACTAAATGAATATTCAGATTTCATATTTTTCACCCTATTCTCCAATGAGAAAAATTCACATCCATCACACAATATAATTTATTTCTTTGCTATATTAATTTTCTAATCATTCATTTCAAGTTCTTTTTGCAAGATATAATTTTACAAAAAAAATATCAATGTGGAACCATAGTTCTATTTACACATTTATTCTCAAATCATATCTTATTTTATGTAAATAATTCCCAAATTATTTTTCGTAAGTCCCATATATTTTTAGAAGAATAATCATATTTTTTCCATAATTTTTCAATCATCCAAACATTCAAAAAAAATATTTTTTCCAAACTTGCCAAAGCCGAGATTCGAACCTAGAACCACAGGGAAACCAACCGAAGGCACAACCACTAGGCCGAACGCTATTTGCATTAGAATGAGGGGCTGAGAGCATTAACTGTTCTCGGCCGCTGATATCCTTTATTTTAAAAATTTATGAAACAAAATTTTTAAAATTTATCATTAAGTGTATTGCCCAGGGGATTCGAACCATCGACCTCAGACCGAAAGCCCACTGTAGCGATTAAAGCCATCCCGACCACTTGAGCTACGTGCTCAGGTTGTCAATAACGCAACTCAAAATTTATTTAAACCAATTCTCTCTGTTATTAAAATGTTTCGATGTTCAACTAGTCCTCACTTCACTTTGCTTTTATAAAAAAATTACTGTAAAATTTCAGATTGATTCTTCCTCACATAATTTACATACCAGTATGAAAAAATAATTTTTTTAACAATTAAAACATATTTTTCATTCAATTAATTCGGATTCTACATTATAACTACCACATTTCTTCTTTCGACATTTCTTAACAATTAACATCTCAAATCTCTTTACTAGCAATTCTCAAATCTCTTTAATCATTTACCAAACATACAAATCTATATTTTAATTCATTCATTTCAATAAAACATAAAGATTCATTTAACACATAAAGTAGCATTGTTAATCTACTAACTTTTGTGTACATAATTTGTGATGTAGATAATGAAACTTTCTTCGATAATTTATGGCTATAATCAATTCACACACAATTTTGCCTTTACTAATAGAACCACATACAATTGCACATCCATATATCAATCAATCAATAAGTCATTTTCCAATTAAATGTGTAATCTTATTAATCGTTTTCATGCTTCATTCATTCAATTTAATCTAGCATGCATTCCTAATTAGAAACATGGAAAATTTACCCACCTTAAATGGAGAGAAATATACAACTAGCAACCTCCTAAACGAATGTCCTTGCAAACGAACGATCCTCCTCCTTGGACACGCGCGCACAAGCCAACCCGAGCACACCAACCCGAGAGCACTCCCTTTGATAGCCGGCCTCTCCTTCTTCTTGTTGATGCAAGCACAATCCCACACAACCTCTCAATCTTTTACTCACTTACTAACTACTAGATAATGTCTTTTAACTATAGGTTTGAAAGAATTAATTTGCACAAGAATACTAGCCAGGGGGGGGGGGTTATTTATACTAAAAATCTAGGGAAATGGATGGCTAAGATTGAAGTAGGAGTTAGGAACAAATGGCTTAGATTTAAGGAGGAGTTACACTAACTACCCATGATCAAATAACCATCACCCCATGACTCCACTCAAAATTTGATTTCCCTCCAAACTTCACAACCGGCCATGCTAGTGAGGCTTTGCACGTGTACGTGTAGTGCACGTGTATGCAACTAGGTCTCCAAAAATTTGTACATTAAATTTTATATAAAAATAATCTTTAAATTGTATTCTACATTACAAGTTGTATTTAAAAATAAATTAACTCATGGGCTTTAGTTTATGGGCCAAAAATAATAATTTTAAAATAAAATAAATGAATTAAATTTTGGGCTTTAAGAAAAAGGTTTTTTGTTTAATTGAAAGAAGGCTTTTATTTAGAAATAATTAAAAGCACATATTTAAATATCTATACTCATCGTGATGAAAATATTTACCAAAAATATTGCACGTGCACACTACGTGCAAAATAAATAATTTTTCATTAAATGAAAAATCGGGGCATTACAACACTCCCTCCTTAGAATAGTTCCGTCCCCGAAACTACAGTCAAGAGCGAGAAAACAATCACTAACAACAAGCACAAGAAAAATACAAAATACAAATCAATCAAAAAGCTCAGGATAGTCCTTCAACATCCTCTCCTCAGACTCCCAAGTAGCCTCTTCAACCAAATGGTTCCTCCAGACTACCTTGACCATCGGTATCGTCTTATTCCTCAAGACTTTCTCTCTACGATCAACAATCTCGATAGGAGACTCGATGTAATTCAGATCCAACTGCAAACCTTCCGGCACTTCAGGCAAATGATGACTCGGATCTGCAATATACCCTCTCAGCATAGACACAAGAAAGACATTGTGCACCTGAGATAACTGTTCCGGTAATTCAAGCCGGTAAGCAGTTTTTCCGATCCTTTTCAATATCTTGTACGGGTCTATAAACCTCGGGGCTAACTTTCCGCCTTTGCCAAATCGAACCACACCTTTACTCGGTGATACTTTCAGAAAGACGAAGTCACCAACCTCAAACTCAAGGTCCCTTCTCCGATTGTCTGCATAGCTTTTCTGCCTGCTCTGAGCTTCTACCAACCTTTTCCTGATCAGAACAATCTTCTCAGAGGTTTGCTGTACAAGCTCAGGACCAAACAACTGACGCTCCCCAACTTCAAACCAACAAACAGGTATCCTGCACTTCCTGCCATACAAAGCTTCGTACGGCACCATCCAGATGCTAGTCTGAAAACTGTTGTTCTAGGTAAACTCTACCAAAGGTAAATGCCTTTCCCAACTGCCTCCAAAGTCTAGTATACAACACCGAAGCATATCCTCAAGAATACGGTTGACTCTCTCGGTCTGCCCATCGGTTTGCGGATGAAAAGCAGTGCTGAAATCTGTCTTGGTACGTAAAGCTGTCTGAAGACTCCTCCAGAAATGCGAAGTAAACCGCGCATCTCGATCAGACACAATAGTTGGCGGAACACCATGAAGCCTGATGATCTCGCCAACATACAACTCAGCTAACTTGTCCATCGAAGCAGTGAGTTTCATCGCCAAAAAGTGAGCGGACTTGGTCAGTCGATCGACAATAACCCAAATCGCATCATTACCTTTAGGACTCTTAGGCAATCCCGTGATGAAATCCATACTGATGTTATCCCACTTCCATTCCGGAATAGGTAACGACTGTAATAGACCTCCGGGTCTCTGATTTTCGGCTTTGACTTGCTGACAAACCTCACACTTCGCCACAAATTCAGCCACATCCTGCTTCAAACCTGACCACCAGAAATGTTGTTTGATGTCCTTGTACATCGTAGTACTTCCAAGATGTACCGACAAAAGAGTAGCATGCGCCTCCTGAAGAATACTCTCTTTCAGGTCTGCCTGATTTGGAACACATAGTCTATCTCCGAACCACAGCACTCCATCCCTGATTTGAAATCCGGGCAACCTGCCAGCACTAACCTGCTCCTTCATCTCCAGAATATCAGCATCAACCTCCTGACTTGCAATGATCCTTCCATTCAGTGTAGGCTGAAGCCTCAACTGAGCTAAAGATGCTCCCAAACCTTGCACGACAACTTCAATACCTGCTCGATCCAATTCCTCAATCAGAGGCTTCTGAGTTGTAATCAAACTGGATAAACTGCTCTTGCGACTAAGTGCATCAGCAACAATATTAGCTTTCCTAGGATGATATTTGATCTTAGGTTCCATGTCCTCAAGCACTTCCAACCATCTCCGCTGCCTCAAATTCAGATCCTTCTGCTGATATATGTACTTCAAACTCTTGTGGTCTGTGTACATGTTCAATTTCTCACCATACACGTAGTGCCTCCTTTGCTTCAGGGCAAAGATAATCGCAGCCAACTCCAGATCACGAGTCGGGTAATTCTTCTCATGCAGTCGTAGTTGCCTAGACCCATAAGCGATTATTCTTCTCTCTTGCATTAAGACACAACCAAGCCCACGATGTGAAGCATCGCTGTAAACATCATACTCAACACCTGCTCTAGGCAAAGCCAAAATTGGTGCAGTAGTCAGTTTCTCTTTCAACTCCAGAAAGCTCGCCTCACATTGCTCAGTCCACTTGAAGTTCACATTCTTCTTGGTCAGTCCAGTAAGCGGTACGGCTATCTGAGCATAACCTTGAATGAATCTCCTGTAGTATCCAGTCATTCCAAGAAAACTTCTGACTTCCTTCACTGTAGTAGGCCTAGCCCAATCTCTCACTGCCTCTATCTTCTGAGGGTCAGTTGCCACTCCCTCCTTCGAACTGATGTGACCTAGGAATGCCACTTCAGATTTTCAGAAATCACACTTGGATAGCTTGGCATGCAACTCCTGCTCTCCCAGCTTCTTCAAAACAGCTGCTAGATGCTCGGTGTGCTCCTCTTCTGACTTGGAGTACACGAGGATATCGTCGATAAACACCACGATGAAAGAATCAGTGAACGGCCTCAGAACTCTGTTCATCAAATCCATGAAGATTGCGGGTGCATTCATCACTCCAAATGGCATAACTAAGAATTCGTAATGCCCATGTCGAGTTCTAAATGCAGTTTTGTGCACATCTTCAGCTTTCACTCGAACTTGGTGATATCCTGATCGAAGATCTATTTTGGAGAAAACAGCTGCTCCTTGTAGACGATCGAACAAGTCATCAATTCGGAGAATAGGATACTTATTCTGAACAGTGACCTTATTCAGCTCCCGGTAATAGATACACATTCTCATCGATCCATCCTTCTTCTTTACCAAAAGCACTGGTGCTCCCCAAGGTGATGCACTAGGTTGAATAAAGCCTTTGTCCAACAGTTCCTCAATCTGTCGTTTCACCTCATCCTGTTCCACTGGAGCCATCCTATACGGTGCCTTAGAAATGGGTGCGCTTCCCAGTTAATAGTGATGCTGAACTCTACATCACGATGTGGGTGTAACCCAGGAAAATCATCCAAGAACACAGTCAGATAGTCCCGAACCACAGGAATCCCTTGCACTTCCACAGGAATTTCTTCCTTGTGGATAGCTGCCACCAGCCTAGAAGACTTCTTCTTCCTTTGGAAAGTGACTTCAGGTCCACCTGGAGCCTTCACTGTTACCGTCTTGGTCTTGCACTCGATGCATGCACTGTACACCGACATCCAATCAATGCCAATGATAACATCGACTGCCTAAAATAGTCAGCTCGATCAGATCAATCACAAAGATTCGATCTCCAATCACAATCTCGCAATCAGCATAATACCGATCAGTGGTTAAAGTTTCCCCTGATGGAGTAGCTACTGCCAAGATCTTGCCTGGAAAATTTTTTGGTTCAACTCCCAACACTTTAGCAAATTTAGGAGACACAAAAGTATGAGAGGATCCAGTATCGAACAACACAACAGCTTTCATTCCATTAAGATAAAGTTCTCCTGTTACATAATACACACTCATTACGTAACAGTTCACTTAATAAACGGAAAAAAGAAATGACAAAAACCTCTAAACATCTGCCCTCGTACCAGTAATGACATGATCCACCTCATCGGCATCAGCTTCCGTCAAGGCAAATACTTGCCCTGGTTGGTACGGTCTCTTTCCAGTTTGCTGCGTTAGTACGTTGCGATTACCATTTTGTGGTTTGAGACATTGAGATTGGTAATGTCCCGTTTCACCACAGTTGAAGCAAGTTACCGCAGGAGGTCTTACCACATTGTTCCCAAGTCCTCCTGCCACACTAATAGCGTTCACCCCTGTCGGTTTGAACCTTTGTGCAGATGGTTGTCCATTGAAACTCCCAGAATGTGCAGGCCTCTTTCCAGACTGCCAGTTGTTCCTCTGGTTCTGAACAACATGAAACTGATCCATGTCTGCTTCCGTCGCTGCTGCTCGCTTGACCAACTTGTCAAATCTTCTGATACCAAGAGGTATCATCCGGGACCTCAAGCTCAGACTCAATCCATGCTCGAACTTACGATCCTTCTTCTCTTGAACATCGGAGGGGAAATAGTGACTGCAGAATTCTTCCAGAAATTCCTCCCATCCAAGAACTATGCCTCCCATTGTCCTCTTCATCGACTGCCACCACACAGCCGCATCCTTCTCAAGTTGCAGAGTCGCCAACTTGACCTTACTGCCTTCAGGGGTCTACAGCACTTCAAAGATTGTCTCCACTTGACGAATCCAAATGTTAGCCGCATCAGGGTCTGACTTTTTCTCGAATACAGGTGGTTTCATTCGTTTGAACGATTCCACGAGTTTAATCGCTGCGGGCACCGGATTCGCAGGTACCCTTCCTTGGTTCTAATTCATAGCCACGGCATTGAGCGTCTGATAGACCCTCGCAAGTTCCGTTTCCAGATCTAGACCTTCACCGTTTCTAGCTTCTCTTCTAGACATATTCTGATGCAAAAGATCCATTAAATTCAAAGTATAAGACTTGAATTTTAAATCAACTTGCATTTCAATGAATTCCAAACTTTATACATTCGAATTGAAAAATATTTCTTGACATCAGAATGGAAATAGTAGAAGCTACAACAGTCTAACTCCTGCGGTTCCTCTTCGCTTCTCGAAGTTCTCCCCGTAGTTCATCAACTTCATCCTTCAGCACATCGGTCAGATTCTTCCTCTTCTCGAGTTCCCATACCCGATGATTGAGAATTGAAAAGTCGTTCTTTCGCTTTGCCAGTTGAGCCTCCAATAATCCGACTCTCTCTCGCAGTGTTTCTACCTGCCTCTGAAGAGATATCACAAGACTATTTGGAACTAGTTCTTCTTCTTCGTCAGAAGAGTCATCAGATGAATCCGGAGGTGGGGTGATCTCTCGGGATTCAGGCCATTCTTCTCCGTCAGAATCTGCTTGCCCTGGATAGTACTCTTCCTCGGAATCTACTTGTTCAGGATGGTACTCTTCCTCGATGATATGCCAGTCGTCATCTCCAGCAGGGTCGAAGTGATCAGCTATCTTAGGAATAGAGAGGAAGAAGCATAAGTCATAGAGCAACACAAATGTAAGTCACTTACATTTAAATCTCTAGACTCAAACACACACTCTAATGTCCACTTCTAGGGTGTCGTTCTTTATAAATTTGTACAAGTGTGAAACGTCGCTCTGATACCACTCTGTAATGCCCCGAATCCCAAATACAACTGAATTTAAGAGTTCTACAGGATCTTTCCACTTCATTTAGTACAATTTTACAAGAAATTTGAACTTTTCACTTTACATCAGAGTTACAAGTAAAACATTACACTTTACATTGCACAGCGGAAGTAAAATTTACAACAATTAAATAAATGTACAACAACATTGTATAATCTTTAAGCATCTGTTCCTCTTTAATCTTTATCATGTCATTTACCTGCATATAAGACTGTGGGTACGTCAGTTCATTCAACCGACGAATATTATACACGGCCATCCTCTCTATACCGAAAATAGTATAACTTATTTTCCATATTTAACAAACACAAACTTGTCACATATCAAACTAAAAGGACTACCCTATAGATGTCGTGTTGTGATTGTGCACTTAGTCCTTATTGCAGTTATTTATATTATATGATACTAATGCGCACTTGTTCGGATTCTATGCATCCCATACTACATAGGTCCGAGGGCAAGCCTCTTATTCGTTCTTCATCTTTGTAGGGTTCAATCCCTCGCCGTGACTTAATTTACTACTGTAACTATGGTGAGTATCCTAGATGATCTATGAGTACAAGCACGTGTACAGAAAACCTGAAGGGGAACCCCACGCCATGTCTTGACTCGTCAAGCATGCATTCGGTGGCAATTCAGCCTCCTTCATGGCACACGATCCTCTTGCAGTCACCAAACATCTCACAAGCGTTGCTAAAGTCCGATCATTACTGAGTTGTGCCTACGCCATGTCTTGACTCATCAAGCATGCATTCTGTGGCTCACACACCCGCATCGTAAACTCTAACTCTCATACTCGTGTTCTTCTCTCACTTTCATCACGTCTCCGCTATGTACTAATCCTTAATTTTTATTAGAATCATGAACAAAATCAAAGCTCTAGAGTTAGCCTCTCCACTGAACCAGACTTATTCATTTATTCAAACATGACCAACATTGGTCTTTCATTTCAAATTTCATTTCATTTCTTTCCAAATGTCGAGGGAGACTTAGCTACTCTTTTGTTTCAATTCCAATTCACAATTTCCAATTTGAGCATTTCCAACTCATAAATTCATTTTCATAATCATAACAGATTTTTTTTTTCAACAGCATGATCTCTAAATTGTTTAATAGTCCATAATCATACATGGAATTTTATACTTCATCAAATATCAATTTCACATTGAAATCACATCACTAAATGAATATTCACATTTCATATTTTTCACCTTATTCTCTAATGAGAATAATTCACATCCATCACACAATATAATTTCTTTCTTTGCTATATTAATTTTCTAATCCTTCATTTCAAGTTCTTTTTGCAAGATATAATTTCACCAAAAAAATATCAATGTGGAACCATAGTTCTATTTACACATTTATTCTCAAATCATATTTTATTTTATGTAAATAATTCCCAAATTATTTTTCATAAGTTCCATATATTTTTAGAAGAATAATCATATTTTTTCCATAATTTTTCAATCATCCAAACATTCAAAAAAAATATTTTTTCCAAACTTGCCAAAGCCGAGATTCGAACCCAGAACCACAGGGAAACCAACCGAAGGCACAACCACTAGGCCGAACGCTATTTGCGTTAGAATGAGGGGCTGAGAGCATTAAATGTTCTTGGCCGCTGATATCCTTTATTTTAAAAATTCATGAAACAAAAGTGTGTTGCCCAGGGGATTCGAACCAGCGACCTCAGACCGAAAGCCTACTGTAGCGATTAAAGCCATCCCGACAACTTGAGCTACGTGCTCAGGTTGTCAATAACGCAACTCAATATTTATTTAAACCAATTCTCTCTGTTATTAAAACGTTTCGATGTTCAACTAGTCCTCACTTCACTTTGCTTTTATAAAAAAATTACTGTAAAATTTCAGATTGATTCTTCCTACATAATTTACATTCCAGTATGAAAAAATAATTTTTTTAACAATTAAAACATATTTTTCATACAATTAATTCGGATTCTACATTATGACTACCACATTTCTTCTTTCGACATTTCTTAACAATTAACATCTCAAATCTCTTTACTAGCAATTCTTCATATTAATTTCTGTTTTTAATCGTTTACCAAACATACAAATATATATTTTAATTCATTCATTTCAATAAAACATAAAGTTTCATTTAACACATAAAGTAGCATTGTTAATCTACTAACTTTTGTGTACATAATTTGTGATGTAGATAATGAAACTTTCTTCGATAATTTATGGCTATAATCAATTCACACACAATTTTGCCTTTACTAATAGAACCACATACAATTGCACATCCATATATCAATCAATCAATAAGTCATTTTCCAATTAAATGTGTAATCTTATTAATCGTTTTCATGCTTCATTCATTCAATTTAATCTAGCATGCATTCCTAATTAGAAACATGGAAAATTTACCCACCTTAAATGGAGAGAAATATACAACTAGCAACCTCCTAAACGAATGTCCTTGCAAACGAACGATCCTCCTCCTTGGACACGCGCGCACAAGCCAACCCGAGCACACCAACCCGAGAGCACTCCCTTTGATAGCCGGCCTTTCCTTCTTCTTGTTGATGCAAGCACAATCCCACACAACCTCTCAATCTTTTACTCACTTACTAACTACTAGATAATGTCTTTTAACTATAGGTTTGAAAGAATTAATTTGCACAAGAATACTAGCCGGGGGGGGGGTTATTTATACTAAAAATCTAGGAAAATGGATGACTAAGATTGAAGTAGGAGTTAGGAACAAATGGCTTAGATTTAAGGAGGAGTTACACTAACTACCCATGATCAAATAACCATCACCCCATGACTCCACTCAAAATTTGATTTCCCTCCAAACTTCACAACCGGCCATGCTAGTGAGGCTTTGCACGTGTACGTGTAGTGCACGTGTATGCAACTAGGTCTCCAAAAATTTGTACATTAAATTTTATATAAAAATAATCTTTAAATTGTATTCTACATTACAAGTTGTATTTAAAAATAAATTAACTCATGGAATTTAGTTTATGGGGCAAAAATAATAATTTTAAAATAAAATAAATGAATTAAATTTTGGGCTTTAAGAAAAAGGCTTTTTGTTTAATTGAAAGAAGGCTTTTATTTAGAAATAATTAAAAGCACATATTTAAATATCTATACTCATCATGATGAAAATATTTACCAAAAATATTGCACGTGCACACTACGTGCAAAATAAATAATTTTTCATTAAATGAAAAATCGGGGCATTACATATAATATGCATTTTGCTATTTCGAATGCTGTTTCTTCCTTTCTACTGTAGACGAATTGCCAAAAAAATGGCAAAGTAGCAAACGACTGTGTACGCTACAGTACACAAAAAATGGCAAAATGGCAAAAAAGCAAACGACTGTGGATGCTCTGAGGTACTGCACGAGGTGGCGGTGGATGAAAGAACTTAGTTGCCTTGTCATCCTCTAGAATGTGTGTTATTGTAATGTACTTATTCTCGTGTTGTTGTTATTGGGCTTGTCCAATATTTGTTGTATCAAAATGGGTTATATTTTATTATATTATCTTTAATGAAACTAGTAATTAACAAGTGCAGTGCACGTCTTAATAAATATATATTTTTTAAGTAAAAATTTTGATGTAGTCTGTACTCGAAACTGAGACATTCTTTATATTAGTTATGCGCGGGTAATGTACGAGTTTGTTTGTCTATAAATGACAAGCCCAACTCTCTCATTATAATATTAGAGATTAGATATTAGAGATAGTAATTTACACGTGTGATGCACGTCTGAATGAATATATATTTTTAAAAGTAAAAACTCTAACGTAGTCTGGCCTCGAACCTGAAACCTCATTTATATTAATTGTGCACGGGTGATACATGGTTTTGTTTGTCTACAAATGACAACCCCAACTCTCTCATTATAATAATACTAGTAATTTACACATGTGATGCACGTCTTAATAAATATATATTTTTAAAGTAAAAATTCTGACGTAGTCTGGCCTCGAATCTGAGACCTCTTTTATATTAGTTATGTACGGGCAATGCACGTAATTTTGTCGAGTTATAAACGACAAGTCCAACTCTCCCATTATAATAGTTTCTAGTAATCTGCACGTGCGCTGTACGTTTTAATAAAAAAATTTAAAGCAAACACTAAGACGTATATGGCCTCGAACCTGATATCTCCCTTTACTCATCAAATACTCTTTTACAAATTATCCCTAATGACACCAACTTTTATTTTATATGAGTGACACTTTTGTAAATAATTATGTCATAAATAAATATGAACATTGATGGTATTATGGTAACTAACAACAATTGAGTAAATGAATGATTAATATAACTCTGGCTTAAAAATGAATAGTTAGATGGTTGATTGATTGTCTACAAATGACAACCCCAACTATCGCTCTTTACGAATTACCACCAATGATACTAATTTTTTTTTATACGATGGATAGAGTCTTACGATTCCAGCCCAAAAAATATATTGCAATAAAAAAGAGTAACATACAAACAGACCAATTTTACAAGGAGTTAAACTCAGGAGCTAAAAAAAACAGAGGATAGGGCAACCAATAGTAGCCCCAAAGAAAACAACAATCACAGGTGAACAACACAGGCCACCCTACAGCGATACGAGAGAGAATTGAAGAGACAACGCAGCCAAGCAACGACACGATCGGTGCTCCTCTCTAAATCCCAACCCTGAATAAGTACCAGAAAGGTTAGCTCATCAGGCTTCTCTCCGATCCCGAACAGCCAACCCTAGAGGAGGGCCGAACAAAACAATCGCAAGCCAAGCCACCGCTCGCCGAACAGGGCCAGCACCCCATCCTGCAGGAAACACCGAAGAACGTAGCCAACAAGCGATAATGAAGCGCTAATAACAGCACTGGGCCTAACCCCAAACTTAGACAAAGAATAAGAAATATTCATAATAGAAGCAAAACAACAAAAATGCCTGCACAGCATCGCAAAGAAGGAATCGAACCAATGGAACCCGCACACTACAACGTGGAGACAACAAGCAACCTGGGCCTAACCCCCCCACATGCAACAAACAAACTAGAACAAAGCACAATGCAGGTCACTGGGCCAAACCCCAAACAAAGCAACCAAAACAGAACAAGCACAAAAAATGGAGCACAACAATAGCAGCCCTTACACTGCATCGCAGTCGCAACCCATACCTGCAGCCTAACAAAAGCAACCCTCACACTCAAATAGAGCAAACATAGAGCAGCCAATAGGTGAGTAGGCAAATAAATAAATGCCTAAGAGGCGCAAAAATGCACAACCCAATTAGGGGTAGCCCCCCATCTGGGCAAACAACCAAAAGCTCAGAACAGAAGAAAGAACAAAACGGGTGGAGCAACATCTAGACCAAACCCTCGCAATCAAAAGAAGCGAGTCCAGCCATAGGGCCAATAGAGAAAGGCACTCCACCGATAGGCAACCAAAAGCACGCTAGGGTGCAGCCTATCAACCACCTTAAAGACCAAAAGGATTCGAGAGAGTAAACATCCAGGACATAGCCCAAACTAAATTAACACTTAAAAGTCCGAACATCGATAATAAATGACTAAGGTCCCTTCAGAAGAATGGAAGGCCCTGTCGTTGTACAAAATAACAAAAGAACACAGTTATAAAAAAAGGAAAAGGGCAACCGATGCTACAAAACGAAGCTGGAGGAGGTACTGCAAACATCCCGCAAAAGAAAGCCATCCAACAACCACCAAAACAAGTATCGGTTGAACCCAGAGAGAGAAAAGCAAAAGCTGTGAAAGCACGTCAAATCTGCAAGGAAAAACAAACAAGGACAAAGTGAGAAAGAAACACGCTAACTCTAATTAGCTAAATGAGAACGATAACAATGGTATGCCTCCTCCAGGCGACTTAAATGCAAGGACTCCACTTTAACCTGCGTTAAAGTGGACGACCACAAATTGATGAAAAATAAAAAGTCGTCAATCATCGCTGCCAGCGATGAAGCCGAGTGCGAAAAGATACGTTTATTCCTTTCTAACCAGATCACCCAGAACATGGCCATGACAGAGAGGAACCAAGAACTACAGAATTCTCTCTTAAGCAAATGCGCCCTCTAACAGGACGAAAAAGCCACGGGAACAGCCGGAGCTTGCCAAGCCACTACAGTAATAGACCACAAGGGTCGGATAAAGGAGCACCGAAGGAAGAGATGTTCGGCATCTTCGTGCTCTGTTGAACAGAACGCACATAATTGGCCTATAGCAAGATCCATTTTGTTGAAACGGTCTACAGTCAGAAGTTTATTATTAAGAGCTAACCAAGTAAGGATTTTGGATTTAAGCGAGGCGTAACTCCTCCATAACGGTTTGGCTAGGTTGGAGTATACTCCACCAGAGTTCAGGAAATTGTAGAAAGACTTAACCGAGTAGACCCCCGAGCTAGTACATCGCCAAGCAATTTTATCAGAGGGATGCCAAGCATACTGGTTAAGTATCGAGAATAGCTCATGGAGCTCCACCTCAAGGTTGCTAGAAAGAGTACTGAGGAAAGCGATTGACCAATACTTTTGGTGGTTCATAATAACCAGATGATCTGCCACAGTCGCTGAGGTGGAGGATGCCAACTGGTAGAGAGAAGGAAACAATGAGGCTAGCTTCATATTTTCGATCCATAGATCGACCCAGAACTTAGTCTTGGACCCGCTAGCACATACATGGAAGATCCCACAACTAAACGGGGCTTGCCGTCTTCCATACCCTTTTCCAGAAGGGGGAGGCCTTACGGGACATAGAAGGGAAAAAATCCGTAATCCTCTTCCGAGAGAAACAATTGGAGGAGATGATTCTGGCCCAAGGCAGTTGGTCGTAATCTATAACTCTCCATAACCATTTACCCAACAGAGCTAAATTTTGTTGTCTGAGATTAAGAACCCCAAGACCACCTGCAGCCTTAGATGTGCAGATCAACTTCCTGTTACAAAGATAGGTCCCAGCTTTATAAAGACCCATTTCTGACCAAAAGAAATTCCTTCTATTTTTGTCGATCCTCTTAATCACCCAGGAAGGGACGAAAAAGAAGGACATCATATATAAGGGAATAGAAGAAAGAACAGAGTTGACCAAAACTAATCTACCTCCACGAGAGAGGTGCCTTTCGGTCCAAACATTGAGTCTGGACTCCACTTTTTCAATCATCGGTATCCAGTCAGATTTATGCAACTTCCCCCACCGCAGGGGAATACCTAGGTACTAAATAGGGAAGGAAGCCGATGCACAGTTGAAGAACTGAGCGATTTCCGCTTGACGATTAATCGATCCTCCAAGCCAGAGAACAGAGGATTTTTGAAAGTTTATAGCAAGACCGGAAGTTTTTTCAAAGATGTATAATAGTAACTTCAAGTTACGCAAGGAACACCCATTGGGTTTTGCGAAGATGATGGTGTCATCGACGTATTAGAGGTTCAGCACACCACGAAAGCTGTGTGAACTTCCAAGACCTTCGATAACGCCGGCTTCCCAAGCATTACGAAGTAACTTACTAAAAACATCTGCCACTATGGAAAATAAAAGAGAGGAAATCGGATCCCCCTGACGAAGGCCGCACTTGCACTTGAACTTGTGACCTTCCGATCCATTGATGATAATCAAGGAGGTACCGGCAAATAAGCTGGATTGGATCCAGGCGATCAATTTAGGCCCAAAACCACGATTAAGAAGAATGTCAAAAAGAAATTCCCAACTGACGTTATCGTAAGTTTTTTGAAAATCCAACTTAAGCAGGATGCCCTCAGAGTTGGATCTATGACAATCGAAGATAATTTCTCGGGCCGAAGCCACACTGTCCAAGATAAACCTATCTTTAATAAATCCCGATTGAGCCGAGTCTATTAAAGGAGAAATAATAGTACTCAGACGAGTGGCAAGTACCTGCATAATGATCTTGAACGTAGTGTTGAGGAGACTAATCGGTCTGAAGTTGGAGACCAAGTTAGTGCCCACAATCTTGGGGATAAGAACGATGTGCGCGTAGTTAATCCGATCAAAGGAAAAGGCTCCTTGATGAAGATCAGCGAACATTTTGAAGAGATCATCTTTAAGCTCTTCCCAAAATTTTTGGAAGAAGAAAGTTGGAAAACCATCCGGTCCCGGGGCCGAATCGCATTTTAAGGAGAAAACAGCCCGTTTGATCTCGTCCATAGAGAACGGCACTTCCAGGCTAGAAAGATCATGGGATTGCTGGCCATACAGTTGGTTCCAGTCCAGTTGGAAAGAACGGGATTTACGAGAATCAATGAGATTTTAAAAAAAGTTAAGGAACGTAACATGAAATTCTGAGTCAGACGTCAACTCATTACCATTATCTATGTAATACCCCGATTTTCCTAATATATGAAGATTATTTATTTTTATATATGGTGTGCATGTGTAACATTGTTGGCCATTATTTACTTTCATGATGAATAAGAGCATTGTTTTATAAATTACTTTATCCTAAAGCCCAAATATTAATTTACATAATTACTTCTACAAAATAACTATTTGGCCCAACTGATTTTAAGCCCATGAATTTAAACCTTTTTATTCTACAACTTGTAATGTGTTACATCCTTTTTACTTATTATTTAGTGTACAAATTTTTGTAGGGTGGTTTGTGTGTGCACGTGCATTCTATGTACACGTGCATAAGCACACAAGCTTGGCCGGATGGGGTAGAGTAGTGGGGGTGAGTTGTGGGTGGTTATTTAAGGTGTGGGTAGTTTCCATAACCCCCTAATCAATCTTAGCCCTTGATCCTCCAATCCCCTAGTGCATCCTAACCCTCCATTCCACCTATATTCTAGTATAAATACCCCCTCTCATTCCCTATCTCTTTTACACTAAGATTAATATTATAAGAGAGGTATTTGTGAGAGTTGTGTGTGTGTGCTTTCTGTGGAGGCCGAGTAGCTTTCTGAAGGGTTCGATGTGGAGCAAAGGAGCAAGGAGCGAGGAGTCGTTCACTACACTAAGGAGCTTTTGCTGGATTTCGATTACTTCGTCAAATAAGGTGGGTGTTTCTCAGGACTTCTAATGTAGAAAACATGCCGTAATTATAATGTTTGTTACTGTGCTCATGAGGAGTAAGATAGTACGTAATAGAAATGCTGGAGCATGTTTATGTTGATAATTATGGAGGACTAATAGTGTAGAAATGGCACGGAAAACAAAGATGAATTGGGTCGGTACAGTCGACTGTCGTGTAGATAAGTCGACTGATCCGAGACTTCTGTTACATGATTTGTTAGAGAGCTTCATAACATATATGTGAATAATTGAAATAAAGTAGTGAGGGTAAACTCATATCCTTCAGGATGTACGAGAATAAGTAGACATGAGCATGTGGAAAAAGAACTAGGGATAATTAATGAAACTGGGAACGATTGGTGCAGTCGACTGAGGTTATGAACAGTCGACCGATGCATCGATTAAATTTGAATATGTCTGTAATTTTATGAATTGAGATATGTTTCTATTGTGATTGTTCTGGTGTAATTGAAAGTCATGTTTTATCTCTACACGAAAGTTATGAATAAGTGTGAATGTATGTTTAAAATATTCCCTCGAAGAAGAGATAACATTAGTAACTTGAAATTTCATGTTTGCGATGTTACTGAACAATAAGAGACGCTGTGTTTATGAAACATGAATATATGTATATTGTAAATTGCAAGTGCATGTAAGAACTGTTAGATAATCCCTTAATTTGAAGTATGGATCTGTCCAGTCGACTGAATGCGCGTAGCAAGTCGACTGAGCTGAACGTAGAAATGTACTGCTAAAAACCCCAGGACAGACGACTGATGAGATAACAGTCGACTGTCACGAGGATAACACTGTGAACATGAAAAATTGCGGGACAGCCGACTGGCCAGGTGCAGCAGTCGACTCTCCCGAGTATTTATGAAGAATCTGATTTGACTGTACAAGTCGACTGGTCCTTTTCCAAGTCGACTGTACAGAGTGGATTTTGATATGACAGAGGTTTCATTTTTGATTACTGTTAAAAAATTGTGACTGATGTTGTTAAACTCTATTTTTGCTGCTGCATGAATGTATATGAAATGAATCGGATTTCTGAATTGAGAAACTTACATGTAATGAGTCATGCTTGAATGAAGAATTACATGAATATGAAAATTAAGAACATGTTATGCCGAGGCAATGAAAATGAATTCATGAGTTAGATTTGCTCAAACTGGAAATTGTGAATTTGAAATTGAAACGAAAGAGTAGCTAAGTCTCCCCCGGCAATGGAATTGAAATGAAATTGAAAAGAAGACCAAGGTCGGTCATGTATTGAAATGAATGAATAAGTCCGGTTTAGGGAGAGGCTAACTCTAGAGCTTTGATTTTATTCATGATTCTATTAAAATAAGGACTAGTACATAGTGGAGACGTGATGAAAGTAAGAGACAAACATTGAGTATGAGGGCTATTGGGTAGCGGCGAGAGCGTATCCCAGGAATTCCCATGATGAGTCTGGGTGAGGATACTACTCCAGAGTACCGTCCCAGTGGCGACGCTCGTGGGATGTTTGAAGACTACGGGTGGTGTCATGTCTACGGTGAGAGCTGAATTACCACAGGATGTCTGCATGATGAGTCATGTCAGCGATGGGATTCCCTCCAGAGTGCCTAGACATGAGTCCGTAGGTCGGAAAATATCTAAGATACTTACCGTAATTACAGTAATAGAGTAAGTCATGGCGAGGGATTGAACCCTATAAAATGAAGAACGATTAAGAGGCTTGCCCTCGGACCTATGTAGTATGGGATGCATAGAATTCGAACAAGTGCGCATTAGTAACATGTAAATAGGATAATTGCATTAAGGATTAAGTGCACTATCACGACACGACATCATTAAGAGTTCCCTTTTGATTTATATTCTTATTATAAACAAGTTTGTGATTTGTTAAGAAATGAGATTCATTATACTGTTTCTGGCATAGAGAGGATGGCCATGTATAATTATCGTCGGTTGAATAAACTAACGTGCCCACAGTTTTGTATGCAGGATAAATTACATGTAAAGAGGAATGGATGCATAAAGATTTTATCATGTTGTTGTACATTTATGTAAATGTTGTATATTTTTACTTCCGCTGTGCAATTGTAAATGTAATGAATGATGTAAACTCTGATGTAAAAAGAAAAGTTTGAATTTCCTTGTAAAATTGTACTGAAGAAAGTGAAAAGATCCTGTAGAACATCTCGAATTCAGTGTATATAGGATTCGGGGCATTACAATCTATGATGGAGGAGATGCGATTGATCCGCTGGCGATGAGAAGTGAAGTTGTGGAAGAAGGCGGTGTTGCCATCACCTTCCTTGATCCACCGATACTTCGCTCTCTGGGCCCATTTGATATGCTCGTTGTTCAGAATGGAAGTGTATTCCCTTTTGCAAGAAGCTCGTTCGAGCCGAAGAGCTTCAGAAATTGGGCCAACCTCCTCAAGTTTGTCAATCGAATCAATGGAGGACATGAAAACTTGCTTGAGGAAATTAGCGTGGGCAAATCTCTCTTTATTCTAAATTTTACAGCCAAATTTGATAACGTGAAGCATAATAAGAATGCACCCGAGACAGGAAGAACCCGTGAGAGAGGCGAGACACTCCGTGATGAGATTCACGAAGATTAGGTCATGCAGCCAGAATTTTTCGAAACGGAATTTGAACGATTTGGTGAAATAAAAATTAGAACATAAGGAGATCGGAACATGATCCGAAATTGGGTTGGGCAAGGCAGTAACCAAACAGTTGTGGAAAAAATTAATCCAATCAACAGAGCAAAGGAAATGATCGAGCTTAGACATAGTTGGCGACTGTCTCTGGTTGGACCAAGTGTAGGTTTTACCATTGATAGGAAAATCGGAGAGTTGTAAATCGCGAATACAATCGTTAAAACGATTGGAATCAGCTAGGTGGTAATCCAACCCCGATCTTTCAGACGCAAATCAAGTGACATTGAAGTCGCCACAGAAGAACCAGAATTCGTGAATATGGTTTTGGAAAGAGACAAATTTGTTACAAAATTGTGGACGTCGATCCGCGGTGGATGGTCCGTAAACCGATACCACCATGAGATCGCAATTGAATTCAAACCAGTGGAGACAGACAACTAAGAAAAGGAAAGTTGGCAAATAGATTTGATCGAGAATTTAGATTCTCTAAAGCCAAAGAGAATTCTACCCCTGGATGCAACCGTGTCCAGGGAAATCCAATTGGAAATTAAAGAACCACCTATCGAACGGAGAGTGGTGGACGACGGGGAAGCAAGTTTGGATTCCTGAATAGAAATTAAATCACAGTGGGATGAAGAAATCAGTTGATAGAATGCTTGTTGTTTGGTAGGGCAATGGAGGCCCCTGACATTCCAAAAAATGCTAATCATGATAAACACGATTCTCAAAAGCTCTCGATAATTCGCATTGGCAAATATTTTCAAAGGCACACCCATAATCCGAAGAAATCAAGAACCCCATATCTTTGGAGAGACTAAGCATGTCTAGATTGGAGATCGTGTCGAAGTGCACCTGATAGATGGAACCTAGTTGCTCCTGCCTTGCGGAGAAAGGAGCGAGAATAGGGATGTCCCACTTTCAAATTTGAGCCGCAAGGGAAGCTTGAGTAGCCGCTTTAGAGGAAGAATCTTTTTTTTTTGCTCTAATACGTGCACTCGAGCGAATGACGGAATAAGGGGATTTATGCGAGCGCTCACTCTGCTGTATCCCAGATAGGGCTCCAACGGTAGCACGAGGCGGCTTAACAGCAAGGATAGGAGAAGTACCCTCCTTTAAAGCTCCCCAGGCGAGATCACCCAGGGGGAAACTACTTGAACTATCTCATTGCCTCGTCGGAGGATAAGGAGTTTCTCCTCAGAAGAAACGATAGCCCCAGAATGAGAAAGAATAAGAGTTAGATTAGAGAGGTGAATTCTGGGGAGTAAACTACAAGAGAACGAAGAGAAAATACCAACCCGCAACCGAATGAAACGATCTTCAAAGTTAGAAAAATAAAGGTGCGATTTAAAATGAAAACAAAGCTCAGAAAATGCGATGGATACCTGATGGTGTGGTTGGGCAATGTCTAAGGACACAAACTTCTTCACCCAAGAGATAATCATGGTCGATCCATGAATCAAACTTCAAAGAGGAGGGTTTCATAAGTGCTAGCTGAGACTTACTACTAGAAGGAGTAGAACTTTGCACTGCCTCTTTGTAGAGATCCCATTTTGTGGAGAAATGCGGGTTGACTTCCCAAACCGGCCACTTCTCATCGGATTCAATCAGCCTCGGCAAGGAGGGGGCAGGGGAGGAAGCTTGCTTAGCAGCAGTGGGCAAAAGAGGGAGGGACTACGATGGAGTGAAAGGAGGGAAGGAAGGAGACTTGACGGAAGTGGATGTATCGGGTGGTGTAAGCTTCAACGATGCCGATTCCGGATTGATCCAGACTAAATTGCAAGGTTTAGTAGGAGAGATCTTGGCCACCAGATGAGCAGGGGCACCTTTAAAAGGCTGGGAAAGTTTTTTTTTTTTGCCGGATATTTGTGCACCGCTCTCCATCTCAATGTCGAGGCGAACGGCTTGGCTGAAGAGCCCACCGCAAAGGGCTTGTTGAGAGAGGGGGGGGGAGCCTTGGGGTAAAAGGAGGAACCAACTTGCAGAGGGGAAGTCGCAGTCACACTAATAGGAGAGTCTTGATAGTTGACAGAAATAGCAAACACGGACTTATTGTCACGCAAAGAATATGCGTGAATTCTGTCCCTAAACATGGGACAAAAGAACTCCGCATCTACTTTTAGATTGCCACATGCTAGCATGGAAGAGGAACAAATGCGACACAATTCACCCACACATTTCGTCAAATTAGTAGCAACTCACAGGGAGTCGCAAAATGGGGGAAGACCAAGTAGGGTAGCTTTGACAGGGGACTGAACCAGGTTCGAGGGAGGGATAGCCTGGTTAACCCATTTACGAATGTTGATCTTTATCAAACCAATAGAGAGGGAGTTCAGAGAAGTAAGTTCTTTTAGGATCTTAACGGAGGGGCAAAGAATGACCACCTTGCCGTTAGAGCAGGTGTTGAGGACCCAATTAAAATCTTGAACATTACAAGAGTTGCTAAGGAAGGAATCAAAATTGAAATTGGATACCATACCTCACGAGAAAGAGACAGCCCTGTAGCACTCGAACATCTTCAGTTTATCAGACAGCTCCACTGTGGGAATGAACACCACAGTGGTATAAGGTTTAGACACAGAGGGATGCTTCGCTGCAGGAAGTCGTTGAGACACAGAGGGCGTAGGGAGCAGTGGAGCGCCATGGGATAACTTGGGCCTTTTGGACTTCTGAGATTAAACTCCATAAGTTTAAACCGAAGGGCAGGAAAGTCGAGAGCCGCCATAACAGATTCAGCTATGGGCACCCCTAAAGAAAGACCAAGAATTTGTTGTAGAGAGAAACATCGACTGCGCAAATGACCATCCTTGAGGCAGAACATCATGATAGCCGAACAAAAGGATTTTATATATCCCGGTTGAAGGCACCGATAACACACAGGGGTGGATGAATGAGAGGGAAGAAGAGAAAGCTTCGCATGCGGTTGCACAACGGGGATGAAAAGGGCGGGAAATAGACCCCGAAGCACCCCCTAGAACCTTCTGGTTCCTGGGCCGGGTAAGAAAGGGGATTACTGTAGTACCCCGTATTTTTAAATACTATTTTTGAGATTAGAAAATGAATTAAAATGGTTTTTGGTGATTTAATAAATGTTCATTTAGAAATTTATCTTTTACACGTGCAAAACATGTGCGAATGTTGTCTTTGAAAGCTTAAAACCAAATACTATTTTGGGAAAACTCATTATTTATTATTTGAGATTATTCGTGATTTTTTCTAGATTTTTTTGATAATTATTGGACTTATTTGCAAATATTTCAAAAAGAAGGACTTTTGTGCAAAATTACCAATGGGGTGAAAACTCCCGAATTTTAGATTTTTAGGCTTGATATAATGCCTAGTCAATTCAGGTATGACGAGTTTACTTTTTTTTTCAACATATTCGATTTATTTTACAAGTTTTGATAAAAGATGATTTTTTCGCAAAATTGCTATTTTAAGGGTGAAAGTGCAAAACTATTTTTCTGGATTTTTCTTACAGTGCCGGCTGATGCTGGAGGGGATCTTTTTTATTTTTGAACTGATTAAATTGGTTTTTACTAGTTTTCTAATAAAGGGATCTATTTATGTAAAGGTATATTGTAAAAGGAGTATTTCGCAAATATTTTCTAAAACCCTAGAAACTTAAATTCCGGACTATATAGGGTTCTGTGCAGCCGTCTTTTGCTGTACAACATAGGGATCTCTAAATTTCTTATTATTTTGGAGTTTTAAGGAGAAGACTTTGGATTTCTTGCGAAAAAGGGGGCTTTCTTAATTTCTATTCCTTTCCGTTCGATCTCTTCAACAAGGTAAGTGACTTATTTTGTTTCATTTTGTTTTGGGTATGTTGTATATGAGTAATATAAATTGTTTTGTTTGTTCTTTGAATGTTGTATGTGGTGTTTCATCTCCTAGAAAGCATGCTAGGGTTTGGGTATGAGCATGTATGTTGGATTGATGATAAAAAATTGGATCTTGTGAAACTCTAGTTATTTATGAGTAAAATTGTAGGTGGGTAATTCGAGATTGATGAATGATCTATTGGAGATCATGGGTAGGCTATTTCTTTTGGACTAATGTTGGATCAATTGAATAAGGTAAATTTCGAGCATAAATTTAATAAAGATGAGATTTTTATCACTTTTGAGTATTGGTTGAATGAAACTTGATATGGTAATGTTATAATTAAATTGATTATGTTTATGAGTTATAATGGTGAATCAGTTTGAGAAATTTGGAGAAAGGATTTATGAATCAAGAGATCATGTCTTGAGAATCGAAATTTGGAATCGAGTTGAGTTTGAGGAAATATATCCAAATTGGAGATTTTTTCGAGATTTTGGTATTGATATGGTTTGGATTTGAATACGAAGCTATTTCAATGAATAATTAATTTTTTAGAAACTCTAATTTTGATTATATGCACAATTCATGTTTTAATTGAAAGAATTCAACAAATCGCTATTTTTATAAATTTAAGTAGTTTTGAATTAGTTTTTATGGACTATTATATATCCTATAAGCTGTATTTGATCAAATAAGAAATATGTTTTTTGTAGAAATCGTTTTCATAAAATAAAACTACGTATCGGTTGAAATATGTACAACCAAAAATCTACAGTCTACAGGTCGACAGTCGACCGGTGTGATTTTACAGTCAACCGTCGTGACCTGGCTGCTGTGTTCTCTAGTTTTCTTGAAATTTCGTTCTGGACAGTCGAATAATGACTTCTGTAGTCGACTTATATTACTTAGATTTATTTTTAATTGAAGTTTTGGATTTTTCGCTCTGGACAGTTGACCGATGGTTTTTTATAGTCGACTTCTAATACTTAGAATTATTTTCTCAAAGTTATTGAATTTTTCTCTCTGGACAGTTGACCGATGTTTGTCTATAGTCGACCGATACTGATGTATCTTGATATATTTGAATCTTCTTTTAAATGATTTATTCTCTAAATGCTTTAATCTATAACTTACTATTCTATACCTTATCTTCTACTGAACAAATATTTTAAAGTTGTTTTAACTGAGCAATTTATGTTGGAAGATTGGTTTGGATGTTTGGGTGTGAGTCTCTAGAGGGTGTGTGTGATCCTAATATATCGGGAGTTAAGATATTTGTATTTTGGGCCTGTTGAGGCATTTTAGTTGATCAGTTGTTGAGTTAAGTCTGGTGGGGTACACCAACTCTAGTAGATTTGTAAAGTAATTAAATAACCTAAATGATAAGGACAGACACTAGTGGTGATATGATAAATGAGAACATGAGTTATGGACCTCAGCATGGCTTGCGGTGTAACGCCCCGAATCCCAAATACCCTGAATTCGAGATGTTCTACAGGATCTTTTCACTTTCTTTAGTACAATTTTACAAGGAAATTCAAACTTTTCACTTTACATCAGAGTTTACATCATACATTACACTTTTCATTTGCACAGCGGAAGTAAAAATTTACAACATTTACATAAATGTACAACGACATGGTAAAATCTTTATGCATCCATTCCTCTTTAACATGTAATTTATCCTGCATACAAACTGTGGGTACGTCAGTTTATTCAACCGACGATAATTATACATGGCCATCCTCTCTATGCCAGAAACAGTATAACGATTCTCATTTCTTAACAAATCACAAACTTGTTCACATTCAAAAATAAAGTAAGGGGGAAAAATCTTAATGATGTCGTGTTGTGATTGTGCACTTAATCCTTAATGCAATTATTTAATTTACATGACACTAATGCGCACTTGTTCGGATTCTATGCATCCCATACTACATAGGTCCGAGGACAAGCCTCTTAATCATTCTTCATTTTTATAGGGTTCAATCCCTCGCCATGATTTAATCTACTACTGTAATTACGGTAAGTATCCTAGATATTTTCCGACCTACGAACTCATGTCTAGGCACTCTGGAGGGAATCCCATCGCTTACATGACTCATCATGCAGACATCCTGTGGTAATTCAGCTCTCACCATAGACATGACACCACCCGTAGTCTTCAAACATCCCATGAGCGTCGCCTCTGGGACGGTACTCTGGAGTAGTATCCTCACCCAGACTCATCATGGAAATTCCTGGGATACGCTCTCGTCACTACCCAATAGCCCTCATACTCAATGTTTTTCTCTTACTTTCATCACATCTCCACTATGTACTAGTCCTTATTTTAATAGAATCATGAATAAAAATCAAAGTTCTGGAGTTAGCCTCTCCACTCAACCGGACTTATTCATTCATTTCAATACATGACCAACCTTGGTCTTTAAATTCTCATTTTTCATTTCATTTCCATTGCCGGGGGAGACTTAGCTACTCCTTTGTTCAATTTCCAATTCACAACTTCCAATTTGAGCAATTCCAACTCATAATTCATTTTCATTGCCTCAGCATATCATGTTCTTAATTTTCATATTCATGTAATTCTTCATTCAAAGTATGACTCAATTCATGTGAATTTCTCAATTCAAACCATGATTCATTTCATATAAATTCATACAGCAATAGAAAGAATTCATCAACATCAATCATAAAGTTCACAGTTCTTAGCAGTAATCAAAATGAAATCTCTGACATATCAAAATCTACTCTGTACAGTCGTCTTGGAAAAAGGACCAGTCGACTTGTACAGTCAATACAAGTTCTTCATAAACACTCGGGAGAGTCGACTGCTGCACATGGCCAGTCGGCTGTCCCGCAACTTTTCATGTTCAAAATGTTATTCACATGACAGTCGACTGTCAACAAATCAGTCGTCTGTCCTGGTCTCAACAGTATATTTCCATGTTCAGCTCAGTCGACTTGCTACTCGCATTAGTCGACTGAACAAATTCATATTTCAAATTAAAGGATTATCTTCCTTACAGTTCTTACATGCACTTGCATCATAATGTCAATTTACAGTATACATACGTTCATGTCTCTTAATTGTTCAGTAATATCGCAACATGGAATTTCAAGTCACTAATATTGTCTTTTCTTCAAGGAAGTGTTTTAAACATGCATTTATACTTATTCATAACTTTCTTGCAGAGATGAAAATATTGATCTCAATCCATTACACTAGAAGAACACAATAGAAAAAAACTTCATTTCATGAAACTACTGGATTATTCATAGTTTAAGCAAAGCCTCGGTCGACTGTTCATAACACCAGTCGACTGCACAGATCATTCTTAGTTTTGTTAATCATCATTAGTTCTTTTTCTACAGGCTCATGGCTCCTCAGTCATGTATACCATGAAGAATATGAGTTTAGCCTTACTATTTCATTTTAGTTATACACATTTATGACATGAAACTTCTACCAAAACGTGTAATAGATGTCTCGTACCAGTCGACTTATCCAAACGGCAGTCGACTGTACCGACCCAAATCGTCATTGATTGCAGTGCTATTATTTCACTAATAGTCTTCCACAATTATCATCATAAACATACTCAAGCAATTCTAGTACGTTTGAATTTACTTCTCATAAGCATAGTAACAATCATCACAAATATGGCATATTTTCTACTTTAGAAGTCCTGAGAAACACCCACCTTATTGACGAAAGTAATCGAAGTCCAGTGAAGCTCCTTAATGCAACGCAGCACTCCTTGCTCCTTGCTCCTTGTTCCACACCGAAGCCTTCGGAAGATGATGCCCGGCCTCCACAGAAAGCACACACAACTCTCTCACAAAAATATCTCTCTTACAATAGGATTTTAGTGTAAAAGAAATAATGAATGAGAGGGGGTATTTATATACAAATTTGAGTAGATGGAGGGCTAGGATTTAGTAGATAGTTATGGGATCAAGGGCTAGGATGGACTAGGGAGTTGTGATAACCACCCACACTCCACATAACTACCCATGACTCACACCCACTTCTCTACTCCAATCTGGCCAAGAATAGTGCTCAATGCACGTGTATGTGAAATGCACGTGTATGCACAAATCACCCCTACAAGAACTTGTACATAAAAAAAATAAGTCTTAAAAAGATGCTACACATTACAAGTTGTAGAAAATAATAAAAGGGTTTAATTTCATGGGCTAAAATTAATTGGGCCAAGATAACAAAAAGAAAAATAAGTAAACTAACATTTGGGCTTAGAAGAAAAAAAATAATATAATATTCTTACATCATGCTAAAAATAATAGTCAACATACTACACATGCATACCATATATAAAAATAAATAGTCTTTCATATATTTGAAAAATCAGGGTATTACATGCGGTGTGAGATAATCCTCGAAATTATCTAGGTGTGAGTGAAATAGTCTCAGGAATTACCTGTGGTGTGGGATTGATCTCCGGAATTATCGGGGTCGAGGCGACACTCATGTGGTATTCGTGTGATGAGGTGCCATAGCTTGCGGTGTGGGGGTATTCTCGAAGATTCCTAGGTGTGAGTGAAATAGACTCCGGAATTATCTGTGGATAGAGATTGACCTCCGGAATTATCGGGGCATGAGCTAATACTCACAGTGTATCTATATCTCGTAGTAATCATAGAAGTAGAATTAGTTGCATAGCGGGGGATTAAACCCTATAAAGTGGTAATGTTAAGGGCTTGCACCGGACCTATGTAGAGTGGGATGCATAGACTCCGACAAGTACGCATTAGAGAGTCAGCATATAGCATTGATGTTTTCGTGACTTGGTATTATGCATGTGTTTTCGATTTTCTACACTTGATACTTAGTTTAGCTTCACTTGATGTTTTCATGTTTCGTGGTTATTCCCTAATTCACTTACTCCTGTTTATTTCCTGTTATTGATGAATCTATGCTTTATTTATGTTACTTGCTTTTATGTCACTCACACATTTATGGCTGACCCCTTTAGTTTTGGGGGTTAGAGTTATCTCTAGGTTCATATTTTATAGGTGATTACCTATAGCTTAGGATTTGGATGCTTGAGTTAAAGTGATGTAATGGATTGTGTGTTTTTTCTAAAAAAAAGTGTTGTAAAGAAAGAAAGTTTGTAATTCAAGGTGTATGTATTCCGCTGTGCTATGTAAATATTATTGTAATGAAATTTTGAGAAAAAATTTTACTGGTATTTTGGGTTGTGTTTAATATTACATTTGAAGCTGATGCTGCGAATTGTGCCACGTATTTGTAAGGAATCATATTAGAAATTTGGGGCACTACAATTACGTTATCCCCCAAATGATTCTCTTTTACTGATTTTATTTTATTTTATTTTTTATTTATTTATTTTTTGTTCTTTTCACCACATCAACCCAAACTGAGCCCATCATGGCCCAAGCCCAGATTGAAAATAGCTAGAACGGAGGAGAGAGAGACCAGACGACAGAAACAGAAACTGTAGCAATTAAAGCTACCTCAATAGAACGAAAAAATAATCCAAAAATGCACAAAGAAATAGACAATAAACAGCCGGGCAATACTAAAGAGATTGCCAGAGAGCACCTCCAAAAGAGAGGAGGGGAAGGTCGGAGATCTCAAAGCACTGGGATCTCAGTTCCAGAGCTAAAAAACGACCAGAAAAACTCACCCAACCGAAATCAAAATCCAGCAAACGGATTCAATCTAAGTATAATGAGAACAGAAAACCCTATCAGACTAACAAAATGGAGAGGAAAGGTGAAAATATCAAGAGGGATCTCGGGAATAAATCCCCCAAACACACAATAAAGTAAGAAAGGGAACGAAACCACCAACGCAACCCAAAAAATAACTGGACTTACAGCGATAGGCTAAAGGATCAGAACAGGTAAGAACCAACGGAAGACCCAACTCAGTGAAATGCCAAGCCGGATTGAACTCTGAGCCACCAGACGATGCAGAAAAAAGAGCCGGGGGACTGTAGAGGAAGCAGGACAGCCACCGACTCGAGGAGACTGAAGAATCGAATTGGATCTAGCTTGGGGGGGGGGGGGAGCCCAGTAGAGGAGCGAAGGAGGACAGATGAAATGAGAGGAGGGGGGGAGGGGGGGGAGAAGAGATCCACGCGTAATGGGGAGGAGGACTCCTGAAGAACGAGAGAAAGAGTCACCTTTGAATCGCCTCTGAATTGCCACTCTTAACTGGACTGTTTAGTTTTGTATGAATGACACTTTCATAATTTTTATGTCATAAATAAATTTAAAGTTTGAGGATTTTATAGTAATTGGTTAATTAATTTGAAATGAATAGTTAATATAACTCCTACTTAAAACTAAGTGGTTGATATTAGAGTTGGTTTGTCCACAAATGACAACTCCAAATTTTTTTATTATAGTATTAGAGATTAGAGATTACATTAACATACTTCACATTATTTATAAAAATTTTAATAAAATTCCCATTTGGGCAACATGTCGTTGGAGCTGGTTGCTGGATGTCATGTCTGTTTGTTGGGTTGGTCGCCGGCAGTTCGGTATTATGCTCGGTCGTCGGTGGGGCTCCACTCATGTTGGTAGCGTTTCCTCCTTCTTTTGGCTGCGTTTAGTTGCTTTAGGCTTTCGTCTTTTGTCGATTAGCAATTGTCTCAATTGCGTTTTTTGTATCTATGCTTGTTCTCTATGTTTTTCTTTGTATTTTACGACTTGTAAAATTATTCGTTATAGTAATTTTTTGATTATTTATATATTGGGTTCGAATCTTCGGATTCTATCCTTGTTAACCAAAAAAAAAAAAAAGAAATTCCTAGGGATGGCAACTGGGCCGGGTCAACCGGCGACCCACCCGCGACCCGGCCCGCGAACCCGGCCCGTTTAAGGAGTTGGCGGGTTCGGGTCGAACCCGGTGAACAGTACCGGGTTGACCCGGGTCGCAAATAACGCGAATTCAACCCGCGAAACCCGGCCCGCGAACCCGTTAAGAAAGCGAATTGAACCCGCCAACCCACGGGTCGACCCGCGGGTTACGACCCGTTGGACCCGTACGGGTCGAACGGTCCGTAACCAGCGCCAGCGGTGGACAGAGCCGTTGCTAACGGCTCTTTAGCCGTTATTTTGGCTTTTTTTTGTTTTTGTTTGTTTTTTCCCACATTTTGAGCCTATAAATACCCCCAAAAATCTCATAAAAAATCACACCTTACTCTCTTACTCTCTCTACTATTATACATCATTTCTAAAGAAATTTTCAACAATTGTAGTATTCATCATACAAGTCTACAACGAGGTATATACACGATCAAATTTCGGTCGTATCGGAATCAAAATTGAACGTCTTCAACTCTCTTCAACCATCGTCAAATCTACTTCAAGCTCTTCTCAACTCTTCAATTGCGGAATCGACACAAGCGCTTCTTTCTATTCTATTCTTATTTTCACAGTTTTTTTTACATACGCGTATTCCATGGTGAACGGTATCAAAATTTCATACCTCTCTCGTTATATTTTTTTTTTGCGTTGTAGTTAAAATTATTGTTCGTTTTTTGAACTTCTCTATCTCAACCCTCTTGTTTTTTAGATTTTTTTGTATAATTCACCGTTCCTACATTGTATATTTTTTTTACATACTTTAGCACATTACTACATTATGTCTAGATCACACGGTAGCGGTCGTAGCGGGCAAGATTCCTCCTCCTCTTCCCGTAGGCCACCAATTGTCCCAACTAGTGAGCCCGCCCAAGAATACCATGATCCTCCTATGGAACAATGGGGTACACACGACGTTGTTGTAGGTGACATACAATTGGAAGAAGAAGAACAACAACAACAACCAACCGAAACCACACAACCCCGTAGTAGTAGGAAAAGTAGAGGAGAAACTAGCGATTGGCATAAGTTTTATGATTATATCCCGGACGAACATACTCCGGGTATAGGTTTGAAAGTTTGTAAAACATGTGGTAAAACATACAAATTCAAGAGGGGTAACGGCACCGGTACAATTAGTAGGAACATCCAACATAACCATAAAGAACTTCTTGCTGAACTACAAGGCCAACAAAAAATCAACCCTAGGACCGGTCTAGTTGATAGCCACCCTTATGATCCCGATCTTGTTCGTCGGGAAATGGCCCGATTAGTCATTAAGGAAGAGTTACCATTTTCCTATCCCGAGAGTAGGAAATTGGAAAATTTTAATCAAACGGCCTTAAACCCTCATTTTAGAAGAATTCCTAGAAATACTTGCAAATTGGATTGTTTTAAAATGTACATCGAAATGAAGGACGCTTTGATTGCAATTTTATGGAGTTTAACTTGTAGGGTTAGTTTAACTTCGGATTGTTGGACGAGTCTCAACAATATTCCAACGATGGGAATAACCTTGTCATTGGATCGACAATGATTGGATTCTTCAAAAAAGAATCATATCACTTGCGGCGTTGCCATATCCCCATAGTGGCGCTGAAATAGCAAATCGTATTATAGAAATTTGTGATATTTTTCATATTCGCGATAAAATTATGTGTATTAGTTTTGATAATGCATCTAACAACAATGTAGCAATTACTACTTTAAAATCTGTATTAAACCCTCCATCTGACAATATTTTTCATGTTAGATGTGCATGTCATATTATAAATTTATGTGTTCAAGATGCATTAAAAATAGCTGATCCATATATAGTTAAAATTAGAAATTGTGTACATTTCATTGCATTAAGTCCTAGCATTTTCCAAGAATGGAAAGCTTGGTGTAGGGTTAGAAATGTTCCTTTTAGAAGATTTCCAAAGGATGTTAGACACCGATAGAATTCTACTTTTGATTTACTAAATGTTGTTACCGAATATAAAACAGTTGTAAATGATTTTTGTATCGCAAAAAATATGCATAATTTTGAAATGACTCCCCCCGAGTGGTTTTTTGCCGAATCTTTGTTGAAAATTTTAGAACCTTTTGAAACCGCAACTTTAAAATTTTCAAAAACATATGAATCTACTTCTAGTAGCATTTTTATTAAATTAGTTAGCATGATGCAAACATTTAACGAAATGTTAAATGATATCAATGTTGGTGAGATTGTAAAACCTGCATTTCAAAATTTTTTGAAGTATTATTTTTCTCCTCCTATGTTGATTTGTGTTGCTACGGTTATAGATTCTCGTATCAAATTAGAAGGTACGAAGAGTTTGATAGAAATATTTTTTGCATTACTTGAGGAACATGTAGAATTAGTAATTGATTGCGCTACTTTTTTAGTTCAGTTTGAATCTACGTTAAATAACTTGTATGATTATTATGATAGACGTTTTGCTTCTAGTAGTACAACTTCTGTAGTTAGTTCTTCTTCTGGTAGTTCTAAAGGTAAGGGCAAAAGTAGAATTGGTAATAGAACATTTAATTTACTTGAACAAATTCAATCAAAAAAATCTAGCACTAATCAACCAAATGAATTAAATTGGTATAACCAACAAGATTCTGAGCCTTCTACTTCTCCACTAGATATTTTACAATGGTGGAAAGACCATGAACACACTTTTAGTATTTTGTCAATTATGGCTAAAGATTTACTAATTCCTCCTGTCTCTACAGTTGCTTCTGAGAGTGCATTTTCTACAAGTGGCAGGGTTCTAACTGATTACAAGAATCACTTGAAGCCGGACTCGTTAGAGATGCTCGTTTGCACAGAAGACTGGTTGAAGGCTGAAGATAGGACACAAGGGAAAGCACTATCAACGTCCACAAGTGGGAGCAACTCGCCCGAAGAACAACAACAACAACAACAACAACAGCTTTTCTTGTTATGTTAAATTAGAAAAATTGTAGTCGTTGTAAAATTGTATATAAGAAATATGTTATTGTATAAAACTTATTTGTGAATTGAATTCTTCATTTCATTAGAAATTGTTAAAATTGTATAACTTAAATTCATATGAATAATATTTCAAAATTTGTTGCCAATTTCACTCTTTCAATTTTATTATTATTATTACGATTTTTAATGTTTATTAATATTATTACTTACTTAGTATTATTATTATTATTATTATTTTAAGCTACAAAAAAAATTATACAAAAAAATAAATAAATAAATAAAAAAAAAAATCCTAACCTTATATAAACGGGCCAACCCGCTGGTCGACCCGGCCCAACCCGAGTTGAACCCTAAAGGGTTCACGGATTGGGCGGGCCACCCAAACCAAGCTTGAGCCCGACCCGGCCCGGCCCGTATAAGTGGACAAATCGGTCCCGAGTCCGCCCACTATACGTACCAATCCGTACGGGTTGGGCCCGGCCGGCCGGGCCCGTTCTCCATCCCTAGAAATTCCCATTTGTTTTGGTAGAAGAGAGAAGTCATCCTATTTGACCCCTCTAATTTCTTCACACGTGACATTCCCGAATATTCAGTGCAAATGCAAATCAGCACGTGAAGAGCTGTCACGTGTACCCAAACCTTTTCACATGTGGACCCCACACCAGACATCACCTCACATCATCAGAAACCGACCCAGAACGAACACGTGGGCGACCCAGATCAACAGTTCTTTCATTTCAACGGCCCACATTTCTCCAAAAAAAAAAAAAACTTTATTTTTGAGGTAATATATTCACTGGTATCTGGAAACCCTCGATACTTTGAAGAACAGAACAAATCTCAACCGTCTAATGGCCACCTTTGGAACCAAGAGTACCTCATCACTTGTATCCACAAATGTAACTATAAAGAAATCAGAAAGCCAAACACTTCACTTTTGGTTTGAGTCCAAATTCATTCACTCATCAATTCAGAGCTTCTTCATCCAGGTATCAATCCACTTTCATTTATATGTTCATGGGTTTTCTCTTGTTTTGAGCAAGATTCCAAATTGGGTTAATTTTAATTGTGTATGTTGGTTGAGTTTTAGTTGGGTTATTGGATTGTTAATTGACCCATTTTAAATGGGTACTCCTAATTTGGTTGAAATACTTCATTTCATAGTCAGAAGAAGTGTTAGTTTGTGTTAATTATAGATGGGTTATTTATTTATTTATTAGGGTGGAGGAGAGTCTTGTGATTCAATAGCCATTTATTAGAAATAGAGGTATACTAGAATGTTTGGTGTGTTTCTCTATTCCCATATTATTGTTTAATAAAGAATATTTGTACTTTTGACAAGTTCACTAGATTTAGTCACATTGTTGTGAATATTTATACTTTTGTTTTGGTTTTTTTTTTTTGTTTTTTTGTTTTTTTTTTTTTTTGTTTCAATGGAATTTTGAATATTAATTGATTATGATTTCAACTGATTCCCTACAGGTACGAGTCGTTTGAAGGAAATGGTGAACCTAGGTTTAACCCCTGGGAAGAAGCCATTGACAGTGACTGTGACCTTCAAATTACCGTATTATACGCAGTGGGGTCAGAGTCTTCTCATTTCCGGGTCACAGCCAATCCTTGGATCATGGAATGTGAAGCAAGGCTTGGTTATGACTCCATTTCATCGAGGAGACGAGCTCATTTGGAGTGGAAAGATTACTGTGGTGGCAGGGTTTGAATGCGAATATAGTTATTATTTGGTGGATGATTCTAGAAACATTCTTCGATGGGAAGCTGGAACGAAACGGAAATTGGTTCTTCCTGCAGGGATCAAGGAAGGAGAGATAGTGGAAATTCTTGATCTTTGGCAGGTAATTGGAATTTTGCATGTCCGTCTTTGTGACTGATATTTGCTTCGTATCATAATTTATTTATGGGATAAACTGTCGCTATGTTTTTGGTTACTTTTTGGAAGATTATGGTCTTTGCCTTCATTGAGATGGTCCAGGGCATCAAGGCTAATTTGTCAACCTCAACTACCCTATCAATCTCCAAGTTATTGATGTCAGAATTAGATTGTTCAAAAGCTTCATAGTTAGTTTGGAAATATGAGCATAAACTAAGAACCATTCACTTGGTTAAGTTGTGTAAAGAAGAATAGAGTTGAAGAATAACAACTAAAGTTTGTGATCCACTATGCTTTGGGACTGTTTGTTATGCATGATACTATCTATTAGGTGCTGGATGTTGCAGCAACTCCCTTCTATAGGGATCCATTTGTTGGAAATTAGTAAAACAACCATAGACCCTAGGCAAACTATGTTCAAATAAAAAAGATGTAGGTAGAGGGATAGTAAGAGATAAAATGCACGCATTATTACATGATGGAAAACAAGAAGAGCAGGGAAGGAGGGATAGGTGGCACTCTGCCAAAAAGCAAAAACACTCAAAACTTCCTTGAGTCCTATTTTTTCTTTGTGGTTCTTGAGTAAGGGTCATGGTGATTTTGTGTCCCCCAAATTATTTGGTTTACACTTTGGTCGAAAACATAGAGTTTACACAATTTTCTTGATCCATAGGTAGCGTTTTGCATTTATTTTAATCTTGCATTACTTTGAAATCACTATCCCACAGTAATGAAGCCTCTTCCGATGCAAGTGATGTGGGTTCGAATCATACACATATCAGGTTACAGGACACGGTATTCTATATAGTGGAAGATGAGCATTGTAAGGAGATAGAAACAATAGAATGAGCCAGTATATATACTGTTGATGTCTTTTATAGATCTACATCTAGGCAAAGAATCGCTCAAGTTTTCTTACAGTTGGTATTGTTCTCTCTTAATGGCTATCTTGCTCTATATGCATGCTCATACAGTGCATATGGAACAAATGGGTTGATTGAAGGAAAATAAAGATCTCCCCAATTGTCTAAAATTACTAATTAAACGCCAACAGTAACATAAACTAGGCTTCTCAACTTTCTTAGTGAATTCATAAGGAAATTTGCTCATTTATGCCTGCATGCAGGGCCGGCCCTGAGTTCCCGGGGGCCCGAGGCGAAAGGAGGCGAAAGGCCCAAATAATTGTTTTTGAGGCCCCTAATAACAATATATTTTTTTACGTGCAAAATACATGTCTATATTTACAAGGGAATACAAATTTGGAGGCCCCTAAAACTGCAAAAAATTCGGGGGCCTGAGGTGGCTGCCTCACTTGCCTCAAGGTGGGGGCCGGCCCTGCCTGCATGAGTGACATGAGTGAAACTGTTGATAGCAAATAAAAAGTAGTTATACACATTCCACACTGGATAGCTATGAATCCACTGGAATATCCACTAAGTGAGTGTTACGACTATAAAAGTGTCATTTTGGTGTAGTATTTATCATTATTAGCCACCAAATTTTTTTTTTCCGATTGTAGTAAATTATTTAGAATTTATAAGAATTTTTAGATAATTAATTTTAATTTTTAAAATAAAAAAAATAAATGTCTTCATAGCTCACGCTATTGCGTTACGCTATTTGCGCTTCGCGCTATCGGGACCTAACACTACGTTATACGCTATCGCTATTTTCAACATTTGTTAAGAGTATCCACATGGATGTCTGGTATCTGGAAAATTGATACTCCTGCCCATATGATGTTCTATTGATTTATTGATCGACAAGAAAAGAGCAATTTGTCTTCTAGGAAGCAATTTAATAATCTCTTCGCTGTCTCTTATTTTACCTCCTCAATTAAAAGAGTTGCAAAGGCAGAAAAATGGCCATTCCCTGAAAATAATAATAGTTTGCAAGTTATTATCCTTGGATACTGAAGATTCCCTTCATCACCACTACATTTAGTTCATCGGTAGTCCATTTAGTTCTAATCAGATGCTCAACCATGGATGAAGTGTATCTTATGTCAAATTCATTTGTTTGGCACAATTTCTTAGTCATGGAATGCTAGCAGAAACCTTGCACATTTTTTCATAATGCCACTAAACTAAATTCAAATAGATTTAATTCTCTTAGCATGATGAGCTGGCAATATGCCAATATATAGTATTCCAATTCATTGTGCAGGGTTATTGCATTATTTTTCGAAATCACTTTTCTTGCCTTCTTTCGGTTCACTTAATTTTACTTCTTTGCTTATGTCATGATAGATCTTATGGTATCTCTTTTCAGTCGATTACCGTTTATAATTCAAATTTCAAAGTTTGGTTATGATTTATATCCAGACTGCTTCAGAAGCTCTATTTTTGAGAAGTGCATTCAAGAGTGTCATATTCAGTGGAGGTCAAAGCTTTGAACCAGAAATTTCTTCTGATTCTTCTCAGAAAAACACAGAACTGCAAGGTATATGTTTCAGCTTTGGAACTTAGAATTGTTCATCAGTTAAGGTGAAGTCTAGAACTGACTCTTTTTAAAACAGATTTTGTCGCGATCCAGTTCAAGATTAGGTGCCCAATAATAAAAGAAGGCACATCTGTAAGTTTACTTTGCAATTAATTTATTTTCCTTCATTTAGATACTGTTATGTGCTCAAAAACCCTCTCATTAGGCATTTCTGCTGGGTGGAAATCATTCTGTTATAGAAGCTTATCTTTCTTTTTCATTTTTTGAGAGACTTGGAGAGTTCAGAAGTTTGCACATTCCAGTCTTTCACGTAAATATGAATGATGGATAATTTAAATTGAGAACCCATATGTTGACAACCTTCTTTCAAAAGTATCCATAATTCAAATACTCGGTTGAAAATGCACAACAAACATCTAAATTGTAATCCATATGTAGAACAGTAAAAGATGATCTACACCATAAAATTACTTGTAAAAAACCTTTTCAGATGGTTACTATATGTTATACCTATTCACCAAGTGATAATAAAATCAACATTTAGTAAATTGCCAAAAGTACATAATTTGTGGTGACTTGATGGAGGTGTAAACTTGACAAGAACCTTCTGAATTTATATTCATACAGAGTACTTATGATATAGAAATACATCAATGTGGATTGTTGATTTGGATTGCCGATCATCCATTTTGAAATGAGGGTATCCTTGGAGCTTAAAACATTCAATTTCGTATCCACTAGATGATTACCTGTCCAAAATTGAAAAGTTCATGATTTGTGGTGATTTGATGGAGGGGTAAAAAGTTGACAAAATAATTATAAAATTATATTCATATATAGTACTTGTGTATATGAATACAATGGTGTGGATTTTTAATTTGGATTGTCGATCATCTATTTTGAAGTGAGAGAATCCTCAGAGCTTAAACATTCAATTTCTCATTCACTTTATGATTACCTGTCCAAAATTCAAAATGAAAAGTAAAGAACCATGTACCCAGATTCTTCTTTCCTCCCAACTACCAGAAAAGATTCAGCATAAAGCTACCACTTAATATTCCATACTGTCTCTTTATCTTATTTGCTGCCAACCCTCTATTTGTCCATTTTGGTTTCCTTTAAATTTTATAAACTTAAAACTACTTTTTCAAGCTTCTCATCTAGT
This sequence comes from Hemerocallis citrina, assembly GCA_017893485.1. Classification (NCBI taxonomy): domain Eukaryota; kingdom Viridiplantae; phylum Streptophyta; class Magnoliopsida; order Asparagales; family Asphodelaceae; genus Hemerocallis; species Hemerocallis citrina. The sequence continues at coordinate 245,412,733 of CM030358.1, forward strand.
TGTTGAAATATTTTTGCAGGTTTGCGTGACAGGAAGTGCATCTCAATTAGGGCAGTGGAGGGTTCAAGATGGACTAAAACTGTCTTATGCCGGAGAATCTATTTGGCAGGCCAATTGCTTAGTGTGCAAAGATGAATTTCCTATCAAATATCCATTTATTTGTTAAATCCTTCATGCTCTGAATATCTTTTTTTCCTATTACTTTTTTGAACTACTGCTCTATATTAATTGTTCTGCATCATTTTAGTCCAGTCTTCTGGTTCTCCTTAATAATTACCCACATACAAGTACTATAAAAATTGTGAAGTGCGTGGTGTGTCAATGGAAGTTGGCCCTAACCGGGATCTAGTTGTTGATTTGGCATCAAATACTCTCCCAAATTATATATGCTTGTTCGACGGTTCTTTTCGGGTAAAGTACAAACTAGAATACATTTTCAGTTTATTAACTGCTCTGATAAGTCTTTTATGATTGTATCAGGCAATAAGGGTGTTGACTGGCTGGGCTTGGCTAGTGGGGGGTTCTTAAGTGTTTTAAAACCTGCATGTTGGGTTTTGTGCAGATTCGTTAACCAGGTTTAGACATTCTATATATAAAAAAAAAATTCTTTTCTAAATGCTTTAAAAAAGTTTATTGATTAAAAATGTGGAATTCTTTTGTAAAGGATATGTTTTCTATATTATGCTGTACGTACGTGACATGAATTTGGATATGGATAATCATATCCTTAAAAAGAATGTATTAATATAATCAAACTAATTGAGTTTTTGGGGTACGGATATGGGTTGGGTTTTTTGGGTTTGGGTTGTGCAGTTTTTTTTTTTTTTTTTTTTTAATTATTTTTGGGGGGGGGGGGGGGGGGATCCTAATGGGTTTTTTAACTTATAAAGGAAATCTTATTTTTTAGTGGTTTGAGTGCTGGTCAAAATCTGACACAGTCAGCCTTATCAAGCAGCATATCTAATCAACCTTTATTTATTACATTTATTATTTTCCAGGAAGTCCCCTGGAGGGGTGCTGGTGTTGCGATACCAATGTTCTCCATTAGATCCAATGATGACCTCGGAGTAGGAGAATTTCTTGATCTAAAATTACTTGTAGACTGGGCTGTACAGTCAGGATTTCATCTTGTTCAACTCTTACCAGTCAATGATACTTCAGTCAACCAAATGTGGTGGGATTCATATCCCTATAGGTAATTAGTTCTCTGCTTTAAAATATGTCTATCCGTGGTTGGGGTCTTCCAAATTATTGTAATTACTATTAGGTCTCCAATTTGTTGTTACTTGTTGCAATTGGTAATTCTAATGAGTATTGCATCTAATAGCTTTGCCAGGTCTGGGTAACCCGAACCATAACTTACTAATACAACTTGACTCTTAATAGTGTCGTACTACTATCCTATTTCCGACCTAACTACCTCCTCTTTCTTTCTTTCTTTCCCGCTAACCCAATTCACGCGCTTCCCCTTCCGTCCTCTTCTCTAAATCTACCACAAATCCTTCTTCACCCCCTCCTCGGGTCACACCCATTGAATATTGTGAGAGACTGGATTCCTGACTGAACTAGATCTCGTCATTAATGGGGGAATTGAAGAACTAGGGTTAGAGAAGAGAAGATTTGTGGAAGAAACATCAGTTGATTTTTATTCATTCCCAATCTCTTATTACATATTCCTATTTATAGAAAGTGAGATAAGCGGTTCAGCTAAAAGACAACAGAAACTGAAAACACGTGCAACACGCACAACTCCTAACCCATCAACTTCACATTCAAAAGAAAGTGCACAAAGCACGTAAAAGCCAAATACAACTAAGAAAGCTGATACAAACAGATGCACACCATAGTAGCTACCTTTGCTGTGGAACTCCGACATCCTTAACAACTCCACCCCCTAGGGAATGAACTTGCCCCAAGTTCAAGGAAATCAGTTGCTTGCCGTAACTCGGATACCCCTTGCTGTCATTGCTCAACCGGGCACTCAAAAGGCAACTGTTGTCCTGCTTGACCATCTCCATCTATGCTTCCAGCTCTTCAGCTCTGAGATTAGTTGATATTTTCTCCACTAACCTCTAATAACTCAACCTTTAACCAAGTTACTTGTTGAGCAGAAGAAACATCTTTCTTACCGTGCTTGGTCCACTCCGCAAAAAATTCTGCCTCTTTCATCATATTATCCACCATGTCAACAAATGACTCTAAAACTTTCTTATTGCCTTTGGCGTCGGTCACACAAGAAGATCAATAACTACACTTGCAGGTACATCTTCTTCAACTTCATTCATGTCCCACTCTAACTGCCATACCTCGCAATCATGACCTGAAAACAATGCAACCTTATTTGTAAGGAGTCTTCCATCAGAATCCGGGGCCAACCCTACGTGCCATTTTGCGATTCCCTTGCAAGTTGCAACAGCTATCACTTCATAAGGCATGCCTATATTAGGAGCCCAATCACCGAAATATACCAAGTCACCACTATCATCAGGTAAAGATAGTTCTGCAACTGGGACCCATCTCTGATGAGACTCTTCAAACTCCCAAATCTTTGCAGAATTAAACTGAGATAGATCTGAATTATCACCCAAGATAAAACTTGCCTGTTGGCTTTCACCTTTTCCGGATTCCATGCAATGCATGCAGAGACACAAGTTGGTTTCCCAAATTTGGAGACTGAAACAATCACATTGTGGAATTCTGCCTGAAGTTGCCACTTGTTCAAATCCAAAGGATTCAAGTGTTCATAGACCTTCACATAGTCATCTGAATATGCAGCAATCAATTTTAAACTTCTCGCATATACCCCAAATTGGAGATCAATCACTCGTGAACTGGCACTCTCAAAGACTTTACATTGCCTCCACCTAAGAGGTTGTGTATCTTGTTCAACAACCTCCCACAAAGACAATGTCCCTTCAAAACCAGAGGCATATATATTCTCATCTTCAACATCAAGTTCCTTGCCAACTCTCTGGAAATTATGTTTCACACTTGATCCTCAAACTAGAACATATTTAAATTGTTTGAGCATATCTTTATGGATGTGGGTGTAGAAGTCTCCAACAGTCCTTTGCTTGGATGCTAGGATGATTGGATCCTCATAATCAGGATTCAATCCTTTTGGCTTGGTGTATATGCAAGTCAGGTCAAGGTACTTCCATACCTTCTCCCATAGTCCATCAAGATTCCATTCCAAATAAACACTGAAAGGACAATAGTGAGGAAACTTGTCTAAAGTTTCCAACTCTTCAAGTGTTATTTGGTAAATCTTGTTCACACCATAGATGCACGGTATGTAAACTCTACTACCCTCGATAACATTCATGAGATCATTCGCAGTTGCATTTTTAGCTTCCATAGACAGTGTAGCAAATGTGTCCTTGACAGAGTAGCCTTTGATGTCGCAAGCAGCTATAAGGGCAAGTTTCTTAGCCATGCACTTCTGTAAATATAGAAGTTGAGGTGATTCTTCATTGACTTGTGCAGGCATAAAACGACGGGTATTAGTGTGAACTAGCTCTAAGGAATTTTCTGGTTGGTACTTGCTTGACAACAAACTACACTCTGGCCAACAACTAGTCCCTTGATAATATGATATTAACCTTCCCAATAGTAACCTATCCTGCTGCTGTCTATCCAATTGATCCAGATTCATCCTTTCATGACACAGATGATCCACTACTATGGGCTTGACTGAACCATCAACGACTAGTGAAGAACTTTTTACAGCACAAAATTCATGCAAGACAAACAGAGGGTCTCCATAAAAACCCAATTCTTACAGTCGAATGATGAAATATCATTCCCTAATACGTCAAATACATGAAAAGGAAGATCTCCAGCTAGGCCAGACCAACTTCTTTCCATTTTATATTCTGCACTTCTGTTTTCCCACATCATACAAAGAAAACCACCGTCATACACAATACCAGCCTGATTGTGTGAGTCTTTAGCCAATCTTCCAAGAGTAAAAACAACCATCTTCTTAAGCTGTATATCTTGGGACAAAAGCACCTCAAGTTGTAACACCCCGTACTTAAGCGGGTATATATATAATATTATATAGAAATATATAATATAATATATATATAATAATAATGAAAGAAAAAGAAGAGATGGTGACGTAGAGGGGAAAAAGAAAGAGAAGGAGATGAGATGAGGTTGTTAGGTGGTGGCCTATAGATGATCCTATGGGATATTGATGAGTGATGGGCCTAGATGATTTCCTATGGGGCTTAGGAAGAAATTAAATGAAATGAAAGAATGAAGAGTGTGCTGGTGGGTGTGTTTGACCGGGTTGACTTTGGAATAAAGATCCCATATCGGAAAAGTTATGGGGTGAAGGTGAGTATATATAGAATAAACCAAGTGATAAAGGTTCCTAAGGGTTAACCCACCTTTTGATGGTGCCTGTGGTGGGCGTGGCTAGAGTTTTGTATCCGTTCTTTCGCGTGCGCACACGTGTAGCCGCGTGCGCAGCTGAGTCGGGCTCGGGGCATTACACAAGTAGAGGTCTGAAAGCACCCCTCTGTACAATGTGCACCCTTCCAATAGGCCTTAGCTCCTTTTCCCGTTAACTTCCCAGTTCCCCAACTTCACAATTTACCTTTCTAGTGCCAAGGGTGTCTACATAACCAACTTTGTGGGGTAAGTCCTATATTCCTACTGGTAGAGAACTCCATATAAATGAGATTGATTATGCCACTGGCAAGGAAGAGAATTAATTGGAGTTCATCCATTTTAAAAATTTCTTCCAAGATATACCCTGTTTCTTTCTGTTCTACATTCTTTTCATTCACAATACTCGCATTTATCAGATTCTTAACCTCAGCCATCCCAGAAACAGAAACCATCTCTCCATCCTCTGGTTCAAGCTTTTCCTCAAACAGCTTAGATGACTCCCCACGACTCTTTCCATCAACATCAAAATTCAACAAACTCTCACCATCTTTTACAACTCTATTCCTCCCAACCGTAACAACAACATTATTTCCATTACTCACACTTCATCTCCAACACTGTCAAAATCTTGCAATTCAGTAGAGCCAAATCGTGTCATTATTTTTTCCAAAAATATGGACCAAGAAATTTCTTGAATGCGAGGTTTAATAAACCTATGATGCCACAGAGTTGCGCTCCCACTTAATCCTAACCAAGCATATTTCAGCTGCTTTGAATTAGCAACCTCATAAAATTCAAAGAAGTGTTCGGCTCCACATATCCAATTCGTTGGATCTCCTTCTTTAAAATTCGGAAACTTCATCTCTTTAAAATTCATAAACTTCATCTTAATTGGAGCTCTAATCATGCTTCCACCATCGCTACACCCTTTCGAATTAACAGAGACGAGGTTAGGGTTAGTTACCTCGCTGATCGAAATCTGAGGAGGAGCTGTTAGCTGTGGATTTGACTGCCGCAACATCGACACTATTGCATTCATTTTGGTCAACAACGCCGCAAATTTTTCATCTACCTGTTGCTTCCACTCCTGGATCCCCTCACCGACAACGTGCCTCCGACGTCTCGTTCGTCACCGTCAATGAAGGCCAGCTCTGATACCAACTTGTCAGGGACTGGATTCCTGAGTAAGCTAGATCTCGCCATTAATGGGGGAATTGAAGAACTAGAGTTAGAGAAGAGAAGATTTGGGGAAGAAACTTCAGTTGATTTTATTCATTCACAATCTTTTAATACATATTCCTATTTATAGAAAGTGAGATAAGCGGTTTAGCTAAAAAGACAACAAAAACTGAAAACATGTGCAACACACACAACTCCTAACCCGCCAACTACACATTCAAAAGAAAGTGCACAAAGCATGTAAAAACGATATACAACTAAGAAAACTGATCCAAAGAGATGCACACCATAGCAGATGCACACCATAGCAGCTACCTTTGCTGTGGAACTCTGACATCCCTGACAAATATAACATATGATTCAAAATCTAAGTTGGGTTTACTAGCTGGGGGATCTATTTCAACTAGCAACTCCTAATTGAGGTTGAAGGATTTAATTGCAGATGCATGTTTTTGAGGGATAAAACCCCCCCTTTTTTTAATAACCTTAAATCACTATTTTGTATTGGACTATCAACTAGCATCCCCTGCTTTAGTGTTTATTGAATATAATACCCATCATTTTTTTAATCGACAGCTCTCTCTCTGTATTTGCACTTCATCCCTTGTATCTGAGAGTACAGGCACTTTCAGAAAATATTCCAGAAGACATGAAGGTTGTTCTTTAACCCTTTTTAACTATCAAAATATATCTCCTTGTTTAAGTATCTACCAAATATTTTAGTTGCAAAACATTCATTTGTTTGTTGTTTCCAGTGATAGACTGCTCATTCATGTACATGATTTTGCAGCAAGAGATTTTGTTGGAAAAAGAACGGCTTGATGCCAAGGTAATACTGGTTCGTTCTTCTTCCATATTAAAGAAATTGCAATTTATGTGTTGTGTTATAAAAGCCTGAAATTGATGAATTCCTTGAGTGTGATTATTGTATTTAGTTTAAATGCATTTGCATGCCATCAACCTCTGAGTTGGTGCAAGATTTGTAAAAGTTAACCTCGAAGTCAATTAGAGGGATTCTAAAATTTCTAATAGCATATGCTCTAAAGAATAAGGTCTATTGGGCTGGAGATCTAAAACCTACCCCCCCAAAAATCAAACTCTTTGTGTTTGTTTTTGTGATGTCTCAGCTTTTCTGAGCATTTGCTAATGACGTCTATGTTGGTCTTATCCGATCTTGATTTTTCATGCTTAAAAGCCTTCTTGTACAGCATGTTGACTACGAGGCTACAATGGCTGCTAAATTATCAATTGCAAAGAAAGTATTCAATTTGGAGAAGGATAAGATTCTCAATTCTACCTCCTTCTTAAAGTTCTTCTCTGAAAATGAGGTATGCTTCATGCAGCCATCCCTTGTTTTTGTGTATGCATCCTTCCATTCATTATTGCACAATACGTATTTGTGCTTTTCCTGGTAATTAAATTTTCTTTAAGCAGGAGTGGCTGAAACCGTATGCAGCATTCTGCTTTTTGAGAGACTTCTTTGAGACATCAGATCATTCCCAGTGGGGCAGGTTTTCTCATTTCTCCAAAGAGAAGGTAATTGATTTGAACACTCATACTAAGTTATTTATCTGAGCTACCATTTTAGTTTCAACCTTATATTTATGTTATTTTTGTAGCTTGAGAAGCTTGTTTCGAAGGAGAGTTTACACTATGATGTTATCTGCTTTCACTATTATATTCAGTTCCAACTGCATTTACAGGTACGAGAGTTTCACATTGTCCTGATATTTTTATTTTGTTAATAGTGCAGTTAGTACTTTGATGCATCTATGGTTTACGTAATGCAAAATTCACAGTTTCCCTTCATTTTCTTTTGTCAATCTATGTATGCCTCAGAGCTTAAGGTTAATCCATATAGGATACCTATCAGCGTTTGTTCTTCTAGAGGTTTTACTGGAGTTTTGGAGAATTTGGATGTCATCGTTTGGATTGTGGAATGTAACAAACCATAGGCTATATGAGCCTTTTTGTGCAAGGGGAAGGGTGGTTTTGCAACTGTCTCCAATCCCCCCCCCTTCTCTCTCTATCGTACACACCCCCATCACACACTTTGTTGGCCTTGCCCACCGTTAGTAACGAGGACATCAATTTTATTTAGTTTAGGATTTTATTTCAGTACCATATTTGTTTTAGGCAATTATAGCCATATGTAATCTTTTTTTTATGCATTAGAATATTTTTGAGATTTTGAGAATATTCTGAGATTTGTATCTTGATTTGTTTTGAGCCGATATATAGGCCTTGAGATTAATGAGAAAAATGCTATTCTTGATTTTAAAAAAATTATTGTGTTGAGTTTGCTCTTCATCTTCTCCTTTGTGTGATACAATTGAGATTCAATTTGTTAGGGTTTGTGATAAGTCATAATACACTTTTAGGGTTTGTGATAAACTCTAAAATCTACTCCCAAATTTAAAAAAATCCTCCCAAATAAAATACCCAAAACCCTAATCCCCTTTCTCGTCTTCCTCTTCCTTCAAATCTCGACTCTCTCTTTTCTCCTCTGCCTTTCGAAACCCAAAACAGCAACATCCCCAAACCCTAGTCGTCCTCGACAACAGCCTCTCACCCCCCCCCCCCCCATCGACGCCCTACTCCATCACCACCACTACAACCCATCATCCAAGCCCCCTCTCCCGAAAACCCTAATTACCCTTCTAGTCACAGCCGCCATCATCATCCCCTTCCCTGACCCCCACCTCGTTTGCATCCAACCCCCGTCACCCAGTCATCGTCTTCCTCCTTTGCCTCAGTCGTCAGAACCCGTCGATCCCTCTTCACCTCACCTTCATCGACTTCCACCCACCACCCTGGTCCTCCCTCGGCGCCCGTTAGTCGCCACAACCACTTCGACCTCCAGACCTGCACCCCGCCGCTCCTCTGCCACAGTCGACGCCTCAGCCCAGATCCGCCCGCCTTTGATTTTGGCTGCCATTGCTCTTAAGTTGTTGCTGCCATTGCTATATCTTTGATTGCTGTGTTATACCCGAGATCTACGCAATTGTTCTTCGAACCCTCGGTATACTCTTTCCACTTTTAAATATTTGTGTTATACTACTCTGTTATCTCTATCATATTATCTGATTTGCCTGTCGTCCACAAAAATAATTGAGATTGAATGTTCCACATGCTTGATTAGAGTACGAATCAATATTGAATCTTTTACTTGCTGAGAACACTTAGGAATTTTATTATTGATTGTTATAATTGAATTATTAATTGGGATTGTTAAACGTGATTCAATTCTTGAAAATCTATCAAACTAATTAACTGTTTAAAATTTCTAACTTTAATCCGCACTACGTGTTGGTAAAATTAATCCATTAAGAATCTTGGAAATTTATATTTAGGGTTAGTTTTACATCATTTTGGTATCAGAGCGAAGGTTCTTAAAACCCCAGTTCTTGCATCATTTAGGCATTATTTTTGCATTCTTTTGGAGTCTTTTATTTTATTTTATTTCGTTTTTAGATCACGTCAGATTTATTATAAAAAAAAAATTGCACTTAGGACACACACGACCCCTAGTTTCCACTTTTCGTGAATGCGCTTTCGCAGCACCATCATAGATCCTGAAAAGCCTTTCTTATCCTTCCCAAATCACCTAACTAGGAACCCTAGACCTTCCCGAACTGAGATGGACAACTCTGATATTTTTGCTACCCTAGCTGTCATTCAAGCAACTCTTGTCAATATCATTCAGAGGCTTGAGAAAGTGGAATTAAATCAAACTGTTGCCCCTGAGCTTCATGCTGATCGTCAAATCCCTCTAGGTAATGTTCGTGACGATCGACGTCAAGAACGTGATCCTGACGAACAATATAAGAAGAACGTTAAGGCTGACGTTCCCCATTTTGAAGGCCACATGGAACCCCAAGCTTACCTTGATTGGATCCGTGCGATGGACCACTACTTTGTGGTTTGACATGAGCGAAGCCCTGAAAGTTAAATTTGCCATTATGAAATTGACGAGTAAAGCTCAACAACACTGGACTAATCTTGAATATGCCTGTAGAGGTCGAGGCCTGGCACCCATAGCCACTTGGGAAGCCATGAAAGAGAAGCTTACTGAGAGATATGTACCGTTATCGTTCCACACACGATTGCTAGATTCGTGGAACCAGCTATATCAAGGAAGTAAATCCACACAAGAATATGTTGATAAATTTGATGACTTCCTTATTCGCTGCAATGCTTTATGCAACGAGAGTGAAGAACAAACTCTCTCTAGGTTTAGGACTGGATTACGAGCCGATCTGAAGAACGAGCTGATTCATAGAATTAGGGACTCATTAGCGGCAGCTTATGCTCTTGTCCTTGATATGGATTCTCTTAAAGCAAGTTTCCATTACAAGTCCAGCGATTCGATGGATCATTCCTCCAGAATGAATTCTCCTGATCCCTCTAGACTTGAGCACTCATCTCCTCAGTACCCTAACAAGTCTTACCCAAACAAACATACTTCAAATTTCTATCCACTTAGAAATGACAACACGGGTAAGAACACTGAAAGAGACTATTCTAAGATTGATCCTCTCACTAAGTGCTATAAATGTAAGGAATACGGCCATGTTGCTGGCAACTACCCCAGCCCAAGTAGGATCAATATAGTAGAGGGTACCGCAGTCATCGCTGATGAGCCCGATACTGAGTTTACCTATGAACATAATGTAAGTGATGACTTTGATGAAAAAGAGGATGACCAGTCTCTCCAGTCTGTCCAGTCACCTCCATTGAGTGTACCTGAGTCACCCATCCCATCCCAAGTCACTTGGCAGCCTATAGATTTTATCCATGTGTTAGAACATCCTAGAGTTACAGATTCTGCACCCACATTTGCATATCACATTCATGACTTGCATAGACAAATTTCCGAGGAACTTAATGAGAATAATTTTAAATACAAGTTAATAGCAGATACTAGAAGGAAATTTATAACTTTTGATATTGGTGACGAGGTGATGGTTCGGATTCATTCGGAACGGTTTTCTGTTGGACCCGTTAAGAACTTGAACATACGTGCTGCAGGCCCATTTAAGATTCTACACACAATCAATAATAATACCTATGTCGTTGACCTTCTTGGAGGTTTTGGCATAAGACTTTCAATATTGTGGATCTAGTACTCTATGAAGGCTCAAAATTCAACCATAGAAATTTTCTTATAGATGAGCTCACCCTGCAGCCTAATGGTGAGATTCCCACATTTACTCCTCTATCTAATACTATTTACCCACCGACAGAAGAATTGAATAATATTTTAGATGATCCGATAATCTCTACAAGAGATGGTGGTATGCACAAGTATTTGGTGAGGTAGAAGAACAAGTTGAAGCCGGATAACACTTGCAGTGATCATGAGGAGCTCCCGCAACTGGATTCAGATCTTTTGGAGCACTATGACAGGATCACTTGTTTTGGCTCGACTGGGTCGAGCTCTCTCCCACCCGGAGAGAATGATGAGGACATCAATTTTATTTAGTTTAGGATTTTATTTCAGTACCATATTTGTTTTTGGCAATTATAGCCATATGTAAAATTTTTTTATGCATTAGAATATTTTTGATATTTTGAGAATATTCTGAGATTTGTATCTTGATTTGTTTTGAGCCTATATATAGGCATTGAGATTAATGAGAAAGATATGCTATTCTTGATTAAAAAAAAATTATTGTGTTGAGTTTGCTCTTCATATTTTTCTCCGTGTGATACAATTGAGTTCCAATTTGTTAGGGTTTGTGATAAGTCCTAATACACTTTTAGGGTTGGTGATAAACTCTAAAATCTACCTCCAAATTAGAAAATCCTCCCAGATAAAATACCCAAAACCCTAATCCCCTTTCTCCTCTTCCTCTTCCTCCAAATCCCGACCCTCTCTCTTCTCCTCTGCCTTTCGAAACCCAAAACAGCAACATCCCGAAACCTTAGTCGTCCCTGTCAACGCCCCACTCCATCACCACCACTACAACTCATCATCCAAGCCCCATCCTGAAAACCCTAATCACCCTCCTAGTCACAGCCGCCATCATCATCCCCTTCCCCGACCCCCATGTCGCCTGCATCCAACCCCCGTCACCCAGTCATCGTTTTCCTCCTTTATCTCACTCGTCAGAACCCGTCGATCCCTCTCCACCTCACCTTCATCGACTTCCACCCATCAACCTGGTCCTCCCTCGGTGCCCGTCAGTCGCCACAACCACTTCGACCTCCAGACCTGCACCCCGCCGCTCCTCTGCCACAGTCGACGCCGCAGCCCAGATCCGCCCGCCCGCCCTTGATTTTGGCTGCCATTGCTCTTAAGTTGTTGCTGCCATTGCTATCTCTTTGATTGCTGTGTTATACCCGAGATCTACGCAATTGTTCTTCGAACCCTCGGTATACTCTTTCCACTTTTAAATATTTGTGTTATACTTCTCTGTTATCTCTATCATATTATCTGATTTTCCTATTGTCTACAAAAATAATTGAGATTGAGTGTTCCACATGCTTGATTAGAGTACGAATCAATATTGAATCTTTTACTTGCTGAACACTTAGAGATTTTATTATTGATTGTTATAATTGAATTATTAATTGGGATTGTTAAACGTGATTCAATTCTTGAAAATCTATCAAACTAATTAACTGTTTAAAATTTCTAACTTTAATCTGCACTACGTGTTGGTAAAATTAATCCATTAAGAATCTTGGAAATTTCTATTTAGGGTTAGTTTTACATCAGATGTATTGAGAACAAACAAAGGAAATGACGGCAATGAATCATAATAATTGACTGATCCCACACAAAATTAGGATTCTTACCTTTTCTCAATTCCTCATTCTTCATGCATTTGAAAACAAACAGCCGTTCACTTTTTGGGCGGGCCTCACCCAAGACCATTTGTCCCGTCCACTTTTTGATGTATTGAAAACAAACAGGGGAAATGATGGCAATGATCGCCACAATTGAGTTATCCCACACAAAATTAAGATTTTTACCTTTTCTCAATTCCTCATTCTTCATCCATTGAAAACAAACAGCCTCTAAGTGAGAGTGGTTATCACGTAGGTCTAGCCGTCTGGGCATTATATATTTTCATGTCAGTCATGGACCCCTGTGCTTACGGCTGACCTCATTTTGGTAGCATAAGGCTTAAAGTGAAGATGATTTTTTTTTTGCCAGTTGTCAGAAGCAGCAGCTTATGCAAAAAAGAATAAAGTTGTATTGAAAGGGGATCTACCAATAGGCGTGGACCGGAATAGTGTTGATACTTGGGTATATCCTAATCTATTTCGTATGAACACTTCCACTGGAGCGCCACCAGATTATTTTGACAAGAACGGACAGAACTGGGGTTTTCCCACCTATAACTGGGAGGAAATGTCGAAAGATAACTACGCGTGGTGGAGAGCTCGTCTCACACAGGTTATTAGCTTTAACTTCTTTTACTTAATTCATTTGGGTATAAGATTTGTGTTTCATGATATATCCTGTTTATACAGATGGCAAAGTATTTCACAGCGTACAGGATTGATCACATATTAGGGTTTTTTAGAATCTGGGAACTTCCAGAACATGCACTTACTGGCTTGGTTGGGAAGTTCCGTCCTTCCATTGCGTTAAGTCAGGTAGTTAGGTGCACCATTTGGTATATATGCAACTTATTACGGCTATTACTGCTCATACTGATTTTAATGATTAATTAATGGACTCTAGGATGAACTTGAACATGAAGGCGTCTGGGACTTTGATCGCCTGAGCAGGCCATATATTCGCGAAGAAATCTTACTGGTTACTTTTTTGTCATTTTAATTGTGGATAATGATTCTGTAACAGATATGACTTTTCTTTCCCTAGTCAAAATTTGTATGCCTTAATCTGATCTAAATTATATTTATTATTGATCCAGGAGAAATTTGGATCCTTTTGGCCTATTATTGCTTCAAACTTTTTGAATGAATATCAAAATCACTGCTATGAGGTAATAAACTTGGCATATTGTAGTTTTATTTTTACGTATGGACTTTGAAAGATAATTTATACAGTTCTATTTTACATATGGTTGATCCGACTTTGGAAGACAACTTTATATTTGGTCTCTGCATTGTCTTTATTGTGTTTTTTGTTGTATGAATGACACAGTTACCTTAAATATCAAAAGTTTAAAATTTTAATCAAGTCTTATGTCAAATTCTGTTGGTCCTGTAAATATTAAATGTGAATGCCTAGATGTACAGTTAGTCCTGACCCCTATTCATATCAGCAGCAGTAGATGCTGGGTGGCTCGAGTTATGATAAAATCAGCTAACTATTTAAGTCAAATATCACTAACCAAGACCTGCCAAATAGACAGTAAACCAACAAACAACACCCAGCAACTACAAGAAAGCCTGTTTTGAATAATTCAGGTTGCTAATCACTGTACATCATGTCCTTGAAATGGAGTAGAGGTGGAGATCATTGGTTTGGGCCCACTAGGTTTGTCTGTGCCAGGTTGCATGGAGTAGCAAATTATCATTACTTGTCGATGTTCATTCAAGTTAAAATTTTCATTGGAACTTCTTATTTTCCATAATTATGAGTTATTTATACTTGTCAGTGTTTGTACATTTCAGTTAAAATTTTCCGTCTGAATTTTTGATCCTTTGTATTTGATTTGTTTAGTTCAAGGAGGATTGCAACACAGAGAAAAAAATTGATGCTAAACTTGGAGCAAGTTCCGAGAAGTCATTCTGGTTGGATAAAGAAGACAAGATACGCCGAGACCTCTTTGATCTTCTACAGGTAAAATACTTGAATGGGAAAGAATAGATGATTAGCGCTGGTAGCGGGTCCTATCGGTTCAGGTCCTCCACTACCCGGACCCAGACCCGATACCTCACGGGTCCAAAAATTGGACCTGGACCCGGACTTGTGAGAACCGGGTCCGGGTCCTCCTTAAAAAAATATACCCGTCGGGTCCGATAATAAGTATTTTTGCACCCGATACCCTACGCTTCCAACATTTTTTGTACTTAAGTACATGAATAAATATTATATTTATATATCTATCTTCAAGAGTTACTATTTACATGTATATCATATAACATTATTATTCAAATTCCGAATATTTTGGGGTATTTTTTAACGGGTCTGGGTCCTGGTCCCAGTCCGGGGCCGGGTCTGGTCTATTTTGAGTGGATCCGAACCCGGACCCAGTAGTGCATCAGGTCTTATTTTAGGACCCGGACCCGGACCCGTATAGATCGGGTCGGTTCCGGTCCAATGCCGGGTCGGGTCCGGGTATCGGGTCAAAGTAACAGCGCCACATATGATCTTCCACAAGGTTATTCATCATTCAATCTTTACCTTTTATCTATCAATTTCTTTTTCCCAGGAAATAGTTCTTATCAGGGATCCAGAAGACAGTAGAAAATTTTATCCCCGCTTCAATCTTGAGGATACAATAAGTTTTAGGGGTTTAGATGAGCACAGGTATATAGTTTTGTCTTTTGAATAGAAAGCTTCTATATCTTGTGACATTTTGAGATAGTATTTTTATGCTACAGTAATAAAGTATCTTATTGGATGTCAACTGGTACAGTAAAAATGTACTGAAAAGATTATACTACGATTACTATTTCTGTCGGCAAGAAGCTTTGTGGCGTCAAAATGCTCTGAAGACTCTGCCTGTTCTATTGAACTCATCTGATATGCTGGCATGCGGCGAAGATCTTGGGATGATTCCCGCTTGTGTTCATCCTGTATGTGTCCTTTCTGCGTTTCTGCTTGCAATCCTCTCTAAATTCACTGCCATTTAACTAATTGTAATTTATATTGATTTTGCAGGTAATGCAGGAGCTAGGTTTAATAGGTTTACGCATTCAAAGAATGCCAAGTGAGGCAGATCTCGAGTTTGGTATTACCTCTCAGTACGACTATATGACGGTATGCCTCTCTACTCCGAACCTTGTATCCATGTGGTTGCAACTACAATTTGAGGGATTTTACCTTGTTTGTCCGCTTGCCCGATATGGCATGTGTGCAAAATTTCTTTTAGAGTTCGGATTGAGAAGTAGTGAAGTAGAGAACTTAGAAGGCTGAAAGTGGCATACACAGTTTGAGAAAAAGATATAGATGGAAATAAAAGGAAAGTGGAGAGGAAACAGTTGTGGGAAAATGAAACTTAGAGAATGTAGATGACCGAACGGAAAACAAATGTTCTCTATTACTGGTTGGTTTGTTAAAATTTTGTATTTTTGATTATATGTATAGTATCTGAGGTTCCATGTGTGGCGATCATGAAAAGAGCGATTAGACAGTCAGGATCCAGTCTAAGCGTATTCTATTTAATAGGCATATTCTTTTTTTTTGTTTGTTTTTTTGTTCTTGTGAAAAAAAGATTAACTTATATTCAAATTGGAAATAATCTTTTGAGAAATAAAATGAAGAAACTAAAAAGTAAAAAAAAGTGTTCCTTCTAGCTAAAGATTGTGGACTCTAGTACAATCAAAAACCATATTATATAATTTAGTTGGGAGTCACCTCTAATATCTCCACTGTAAGTGAATGACATTTTATCATGGGCTTCACATATTAATCATATTTTGGTTATAAAATTGACAACAATGATGAGTTTTTTCCTCGATCCCCAGGTTTGCGCCCCGTCATGCCACGATTGCTCTACGATGCGTGCATGGTGGGAAGAAGATGAGGAGAGAAGATGGCGGTTCTACAAGAATGTGGTTGGATCCAGTGATGAACCCCCATCTTGCTGTATTCCTGAAGTTGCCCACTTCATTCTCCACCAACACTTCCAGGCTCCATCCATGTGGGCTATTTTCCCACTTCAGGTAAGTTTTAAATATTGCTTCAATTACTATTATCTGGTTAGGGTTTGCACAGGCTGGGTTGGGTGGGTGGTTAAGAGATTTTAAAACCCGCTGTGGGGGTTCCAACTGTTTGAGAGATCTATACTAGAATTCTAAGAGAAGATTTGATTAAGAGAATATTTGATTCTATTCTCTCTACGAAATATACATAAATTCTAGATATATAGCATTATTCTCGAAGGACATATTCTATTTTGTTCTTTACATATATCATTCTCTTAGGGGCTGTTTGTTTCAAAAGAATAAAATTATAGAAACCCAGAAAATAGACACGTTTAGATTTTAATTTCTATTGTTTGTTTGACAAGGAAATAAGTAGGAAAACCTAAAAAATACAATTCTTTTCGTTGTATGTCATCTCTAATATTATAATGGGAGAGTTGGAGTTGTCATTTGTAAACAAACAAACCCATGTATCGCTCGTGCATAACTATTATGAAGGAGATCTCAGGTTCAAACCCGGACTACATCGAAATTTTTATTTTAAAAAAACTATATTAATTAAGACGTGCATCACACGTGTAAATTACTAGTTTTTAAAAATTAGGAAATAGTTTTTCATAATTATTTTTTCCTTGTTTGGTGGAGGAAAGATAGGAGGGTAATCACAACCATTGTAGCTTCTATGAGAAAAAAATAGCCCACGCAACCTTCTAAAAGATTATGTTATCAATTTGTAGCGTTTTCCTTACTTTCTGAAAGGAAAACAATTTTCCTTCAAATCTGACATGGCACATTATTTTCTTGTCAACTTTCCTATCTAAACAAAGATTAAAAAAATACAAAGGATGTCATTCTCTTAGGGGCTAAACATCCTTTGTCAATTTAAAGAACATCCTTTGTCAAATTGACAAAGGATGTTAGCAAAAAATAAAATTAGATCGTCAAAGGATTAAAAAAAAGGAATAAAATTTATATATGTTATCTTACTTGTTCTCCATGTTTCTACTAACTTCGTACTTTTGCTCTTTTAGGATTTACTGGCTCTAAAAGAAGAGTACACAACTCGACCTGCAGTTGAGGAAACCATAAACAATCCCACGAACCCAAAGCATTATTGGCGATATCGTAAGTATAGGATGGAGAATTTAATTTTATTTTTGGCTAACATCCTATGTCAATTTGTGTACCATTTTCTTTCAAAAAACATATTCCTTTTATTCAAATAAGGAAGGCTTTTCTGTCAAGTTGGCTGCATTGACATTGTGTGAACCAACTTGTACATGCAATATATGTATTTCTTCTTCTCAAGTGTATATTGACTTAAATATCTTTGACTAGTTGCATCTATACATCAATCTAATTTATTTTATTTAGAAATTTGATTTCTTAGTAAATAAATTAGTATTTTAGATTTTATTTTTCTTAATGAAATATTGTTTCCATTTATCCTTGCAAAGCAAAAGAATATTAAGGTTTATAACTCCGGTTTTATTTTAAATTTCACTTTATTGCATGTGTGTATCAATCTATTAATCTAATTCTTAACATTAGCACCAAAAGAAAAAAACGGATCTACCGCTTACAGTTTAAAGTTGATATAATTGGACCGTCTGTGTTTTTGACATGTTCAGATTGTGGTGAATGCAGGAGTACATGTGACATTAGAATCACTTCTGAAAGATGAGGATCTCAAGTCAGCCATTAAAGACCTCGTCAGCAGCAGCGGGAGATCGTATCCTGTGATTGAGGATTTTGAGCAGCAGCAACTCGTCTCGCTCAGGAAGCAAAAGGCAAAGATTGCTCCCCGTCAGTTAAATGGTAACCACTAAATGGAAGCCATTTAGTATCACTTGGCAATTGCAGAATAATGTACCTTGCTTCATATCCAAATATGGCCTACTATCGAAATACATAGCAAGTTAATAAAGTGGTTGACTAAATAAAGGCAGTGCAATATTTTTGTACCTCATTAAGCATATGGAAGAATTGTTCCTATCATTTGGAGAATTTTTTATCGTACTAAGCCACTTTTTGAAACTATTTGCAAAAGTATGACACTTCGCAAACTATTTTAATTAGTGAGCTAGTTGTTGTTACGTCAGCAATGGTCACTATTCGCATCAGCGAGCGGCCTCTGCCTTTCTAAGGTTGCTAATGGGAATAGTGAATTTTTTTTTGTTGCCACTATTCCCATTAGCGGTTGCGGGTACAGTACATAAAAGTCTGATGGAATTAGCAACTTGATCATTCCAGAGATTGAAAATAAATAAATAAGTAAATTTATACCAAGGTCGTTCCCATTAGTGGCCTTAGTATATATATAATATAAAATAAAACACAAAGAAAGCTATCCAGTGGCTGACCTTCAATCCCCCCACAATCAAAGGTCCAGGTCTAATTTCACAAAACACATTTTCTCCCCTCAAAATTTTAATCCCCAAAATCAAACCCCCCCCCCCCCCCCCCGCCCCCACTAAAAAAAAAAAAACTAATTACTTTATTACTATCTCTCTCTTCTTTCTTCACTGAAACTAATTACTTTATTACTATCTTTATCTTCTCTCTTCACTTTTTCATATTTCTCTCTTTCTCTCTCTCTTCCTATCTCTCTCTCTCATTCTTTTTATATTTACTTAGAAATTTAGATTTTAAGATTTCAGGTTTGTAAATTTTCAGAGTTTGTGTTTTTTTTATTTTACATGTTATATTGAAAATAACAAATATTTCTTCAACAGTTAAATTTCATTATTTTCTACACTTAAAGTTCTAAGAAGTTAGATTTTGCACCTCCATTTATAATTATCTTTCAACATATACTAATGGAAACATGGACTTTTATTTACAACTAATTATTGTCATACTATTCAAACTTGAGCTACATAATTGTTGTTTTACTGTTTACAGGGCTTTTCGTGTTTTGTATCGTTCCGAAGACGTGCCGTAGGCACGTGCCTACGGGCAAATCTAGTGTATATATATATATATATATATATAGGAAATGCTCCATTGAAAACGCAAATATTGTGAAAACACGTGAAAACCACCTAGGCCGAAACAACGGTCTAGGTTATAATGCATTATAATGATTTTCCACGTTTTCATCGCTACAGTACGTTTTCAATGGAGCAATGGAGCATTCCTATATATATATATATATATATATATATATATATATATATATATATATATTTTAAGCTCTATGGAATGATCAAGGGTTTCATTATGATTGAAACAAATGTCGTTATTCTTATCAGCGACTTCATATATACTGTATTTGCTAATGGAAATAACGGCAACCAAAAAAATTTCAAAATCTTTTAGAAGTGACCGCTATTCCCATTAGCGACCTTAGAAAGGCAAAGACCGCTTATGGGAATAGCGGCCGCTACTGACATAGCAACAACTAGCTCACTAATGAAAATAGTTTGGGAAGGATCGTAATTTTAAGTGACCTAGTATGGAGCGCCAGTAGTTTATGATCTCTTCTTCGTCACTTTTAGTAGTTGAAAACCAATTGCAATTAAAAAGCAGTCAAGGTCAAAGTTCTGCTTCATTCCTGAACTTCCCTCATTCACATTAGATGACTCGTGTCTAACCAACCCAACTTGTTATGTTTTGGAACTAATCCATCAAGTTCAAGAGAATAAGCTATTATTTTCATTCCAGCCTGACTTTTAAGTCGTCTTCAAACCGTTCCACCTTCATAAAACTTAGTGCTGAATGCCCACTGAACGACTGGCTCTGTTGATAGATAAAAATGCTATCTCACTAACCATGATACCGCTCTGATTGGGTTTTGTTAGGAACTCAGAAGAACTCACCCTTAAAAGCTACCTGTTAAAGGGAGGGCCCAAGTTTATAACTACCTAGCATTGGTTTCCCATATAATCGATGTGGGACTAAATTTGGATCATAACAGGTTTTCTCTTAATGAATGGCTTTGACAATCTGATCCAATGGTTGAACATACGACATAATTGATCTTGTGTCAGGGATACACGAGCTCCGACTATCACCGGAATAGCTGCAGTTACCTTGAGAAACCCATGGGAAGGGAAGAGAGATAGTTTGATAGTCTGTTTCAATGTATCAACAATGTATCAGTAGTTTACATGTAAAGCACGTGTATTTTGAATTGATTGGTTGGCGGGTGAAAAGAGGTGCGCAGCGCACGGGCTAATTGGCCTTGTCGTTTAGCGTAACAAACCTCTTCACCTGCCTTTATATAGTAGCTGTAATACGCTCTTTTGGGAATATAGATTCTTGAATTCTGTTTCAATCTCATTCTCCTCCATCTCTGATTCTCTTCTTCTCCATTCTCTATTCTTCTTCTTCCATTAATGGCACGTTCAAGAACCAACAGAACCCAAGAACCTGATAATCTGGTATCAGAGCCATACGGATCCGATGGCGATGGGAGAGATGAGGGAAGTACTTCCATGGAAGGCGATGTGGCTAATCTGAAGAGCCAGATGGCTGCGGCTCAATTACAGAGCGGATTCCTCAATGAGAGAGTAGAGGCTATTGCTACAAGTATCGGAGAGAGGTTCACAGCCATGGAAACAAGGATGGATGCTATGATGACGATGATGCGTCAAACTCAGGCTCGTCTTCATAATCCACCACTTCTGCCCAATCCAATTCAACCACCATCACAATGAGAGGTAACCTTTCCTTACTCCAGCTCCATTAATTCCGCAGGTTATGGCCATGGTGATGCAACATTCAGAACTCCCTTCAGAGTAGAGTTTCCGGTTTTTGAGGAGGGAGATCCTACTGAGTGGATTTGTGGAATAGAACAATTTCTTGAATTCTATGAGGTACCAGATGATAAGAAATTGAAGTATGCAGCATTGAATCTGCGTGGCAGAGCAGCACAATGGTACCGCAGATATATCAAACCCAAATTACATGAGATGAATTGGCCAAAGTTTCTTGAGGAACTTATCAATAGATTTGGACCTACTGTGTTCCAAGATTATGAAGGAATGCTAACCAAGTTAGAACAGAAAGGAGAGTTAGAATCCTACATTCAAGAATTTGATCGGTTATCCAATTTTGTTAAAGATTGGACTGGATCCCATTATCTCATCACATTTGTCAGTGGTTTGAGGAATGAGATTAGGTGGGATGTGAAATCTCAAAGGCCCAAAAATGTTAACGAAGCTGTGGGATTAGCTAGAGGATACGAAGAAAAGATCTCATGTTTGAAGAAGAATTATAAGCCTGCTTTTGTAACCAAACCAACTTCTATTTTTAACCAATCCACTCCCAATCCTGCGAGACCTCCCAGTAATTCCTTAACACCAACTTCCAGTGTTTTCCCTAGAAGATTGAATACTCAGGAGTTGAGGGAGAGAAGAGCGAAGGGTTTGTGCTTTAATTGTAACGAAAAGTATGTCCAAGGTCATCTTTGTAAGGGTCAGAAGTTTTATTTCTTGGAGGGTCTAGAAGAGGATGAAGAAGCTAGTTATGAAGTTATTTCTGCTCATGAGTTCCCTAATCAAACCTACCTTCTCATAGTACCTTCCCAGTCTACATTTCCAACCAGCACTTCACAACCTACCCTCACAGTTCCACAACCAACTCAGTCTACATTTCCATCTCCAGAACACCCTGAAATTTCTCTCCATGCTCTCATAGGGTCCCAAGTCTATCCACATACCATGAGGGTCAAGGGAAGGATCAATGGAAGGGAAGTGAGTATCTTGATTGATACTGGGTCCACCCACAATTATCTAGATCCCCAGACTGCTGATAGAGCCAAATTGATTGTAGCCAAGGAACCTCGATACAAGGTTACTGTAGCCAATGGGCAATGTATGTACAGTGAAGGGAAAGCTACTGATGTAAGTTTCGTGGTTCAAGGAGTTCCTCTTAAAGCTGAGCTATTGCTTTTACCTTTGGGTCCTGCACAAATGGTGCTAGGGGCTCACTGGTTAAGAACTTTGGGTCCAATTACTATGGACTTTAGCCAGATGACCATGGTTTTTGAGTTAAATGGGGAAAAGAGAAGACTGCAAGGCATCCTTGATCCGCAATTGCAATGTATGGAAGTGGAGGAGGTGATGAAGTCTGGAAGTTATTCTTGTCAGGCCTTTGTACTACAAATAGAAGAAGTGATAGCTAGAGAAGACCATTCCAACCTTTCCTCACAGTTGATGAATAATAAAGAAGAGATACAAAGAATCCTACAGTCCTTCCCTGAAGTATTTGTTGAACAAATACCCTTACCTCCTCAAAGAGATGTAGACCATCAAATACCTGAAATAGAAGGAGCCAAACCTGTTTGTCTCAGACCTTACAAAAAGCCTCACCATTATAAAAGTGAAATTGAAAAACAGATCAAAGAGATGCTTGCAGCTGGTTTAATCAGGCCTATTAATAGCCCATATGCGTCTCCTATAATCCTGATCAAGAAGGCAGATGGGGGATGGAGAATGTGTGTAGACTATAGAGCCTTGAACACTCAAACTGTGAAGGCCAAATTCCCAGTTCCTTTAATAGATGACTTGTTAGATGAGTTGAATGGAGCTAAGTACTTCTCCAAGGTAGACGTGAGATCGGGCTATTACCAAATCAGAGTTGAAGATAGTGATATTCCAAAAACTGTTTTTTGCACTCACCATGGGCACTTTGAATTCTTAGTCATGCCTTTTGGACTCACAAATGCTCCCTCCACATTCCAAAGTCTGATGAATAGTGTATTCAAGGAGCATCTGCGCAAGTTCATTCTAGTCTTCTTTGATGATATCTTGATTTTCAGTTCAACATGGGATGATCACCTCAAGCACTTAACAGTGACCTTGGAGATCTTAAGAACTAATAAGCTGATAGCTGAACTTAGCAAATGCAGCTTTGGCCAAACATCAGTAGACTATTTGGGGCATGTAATAAGTGCTGAGGGTATTGCGGTAGATGCTAATAAGATCAAGGCAATAGAGACTTGGCCGGAGCCAAAAACAGTGAAAGAGTTGAGAGGATTTCTTGGACTTACTGGGTACTATCGAAAATTTGTGGAAAATTATGGTAGTATAGCATTTCCTTTAACTCAACTGTTGAAGAAGAATTCCTTCCTGTGGACAACAGATGCAGCTCAAGCTTTTGAAGCTCTTAAGAAAGCCATGACCTCTACACCAGTGCTGAAACCTCCAGATTTTAATAAACCTTTTATCATAGACACAGATGCTTCGCAACAAGGAATTGGTGCTGTTCTCATCCAAGATTGCCATCCTGTAGCTTATATGAGTAAAGGTCTAAAGGGTAGGAATGCAGCTTTATCTACCTATGAAAAAGAGGTTCTAGCTATCTTACAAGCCATAAAGCACTGGCGGCAGTATCTATTGGGTAATACATTCACTATTAGAACTGACCAGCAAAGCATCAAGTATATTTTAGACCAAAGGATCAACACGGAAATGCAAGAGAAGTGGCTCTGGAAGTTGTTGGGTTTCAATTTCAAGGTAGAGTATAATAGAGGGATTGATAATAAAGTTGCTGATGGCCTTTCTAGAAGAAAAGGAGAACACCATTCTTATTGTGAGTTAACCATTGTAATTCCTCAATGGGTGGAAGATATCAAACTGATGGTAATGCAGGATGACTACTTTGCCAAGTTGCTTGATAAGCTACAGAACAATCAGCTTGACGCTGATAGATATAAACTGATAGGAGGAGTATGGTACTACAAGGGTAGGATCTAGTTAAGTCCCACTGCAGACTTGAGGAAAACCATATTTTCGGATCATCATTCATCGAGTGTAGGAGGTCACTCAGGTTTTCACAAAACTCTTCAAAGAGTGAGGAGAGTGTTTACATGGGATAGAATCTCCAAAGATATAAAGAAATTCATTAAAGAATGCTTAATTAGTATGTCAGCAGAATAAGCATGAGAATATGCTTCCTCCCGGATTGTTGCAACCCCTACCAATACCAGACTTGATATGGGAGGAAATTTCCATGGATTTTATAGAAGGGCTTCCAAAGAGTGGTAACAAATCGGTGATTATGGTTGTAGTGGATCGTCTCACCAAATATGCGCACTTTATAGCCTTATCCCATCCGTATACAGCTCAGAGTGTGGCCCAGGTGTTTGTGGAAGGCATTTATCGATTACATGGCATGCCCAAGACAATAGTTAGTGACAGAGATCCTATTTTTATCAGCAAGTTTTGGAAGGAGTTTTTTTCAATGCAGGATTGTAAGCTACATCATTCCACCGCATATCACCCTCAAAGCGATGGGCAAACTGAAGTTGTTAACAAGACGTTGGAGATGTATCTTCGATGCTTTTGTGGGCAAAAACCATTAGAATGGGTTAAGTGGTTGCCTTGGGCTGAATTTTGGTATA
This sequence comes from Hemerocallis citrina, assembly GCA_017893485.1. Lineage (NCBI taxonomy): Eukaryota > Viridiplantae > Streptophyta > Magnoliopsida > Asparagales > Asphodelaceae > Hemerocallis > Hemerocallis citrina. The sequence continues at coordinate 245,437,460 of CM030358.1, forward strand.
ATACTTGTTGGCATTCATCTACAGGAATTACACCTTTTGAGGGTGTATACGGGAGACCTCCACCTTCATTGTTGCACTATGTGAAGGGGACTTCTGCATTACCAACAATTGAAAAAACATTGCTATCGAGAGATGCCATTTTGAAGTTGTTGAAGGAGAACATCACCACAGCACAGAACAGAATGAAGACATTTGCTGACAAAAGAAGGAGAGAAAAGGTGTTTGAAGTAGGTGATTTGGTCCTTCTCAGATTACAACCATATAGGCAAGTGTCACTGAGGAATCCTTCACCTCAAAAGCTAGCAATGAAGTTCTTTGGGCCTCACAAAATCTTAGAGAAGATTGGCATAGTAGCATATCGATTAGAGCTAGCTCCTCAAGCCAACATTCACCCTGTTTTTCATGTTTCCAAATTGAAGAAGTTTTATGGGACTCAAGAGATTTCGTCAACATCAGAGTTGCCTCATTGGTGGGTTCCAGATATACGTGAAGAAGAACCAGAAGCTATTCTTGACAGACGAATTTTCAGGAAGCAAAATAGGGTGGGTATTCAGTTGTTGGTTAAATGGAAGGGTTCAGAACTTGAAGATGTTTCTTGGATGGATATTGATGATTTCCGAGCGAAGTTTCCTACCTTCGAGCTTGGGACAAGCTCGCTGTTAAGGGGGGAGGAGTTGTCAGGGATACACGAGCTCCGACTATCACCGGAATAGCTGCCGTTACCTTGAGAAACCCATGGGAAGGGAAGAGAGATAGTTTGATAGTCTGTTTCAATGTATCAGTAATGTATCAGTAGTTTACATGTAAAGCACGTGTATTTTGAATTGATTGGTTGGCGGGTGAAAAGAGGTGCGCAGCGCACGGGCTAATTGGCCTTGTCGTTTAGCGTAACAAACCTCTTCACCTGCCTTTATATAGTAGCTGTAATACGCTCTTTTGGGAATATAGATTCTTGAATTCTGTTTCAATCTCATTCTCCTCCATCTCTGATTCTCTTCTTCTCCATTCTCTATTCTTCTTCTTCCATTAATGGCACGTTCAAGAACCAACAGAAACCAAGAACCTGATATCTTGAAACAACACCGACATTGAATTAAGATTTGTGTTGGAGAAAGTAATAATGGGGTAGAAATACTCATCTTGCAGTTGACCAATTGGGTATAAATACCTATCTCGTTGACTCTTTGAACCTGTGATGCTTTGTTCGCTAAAGTAATATAATGCGTCTTGTTGGCCACCTTGCGGTCGGATGCATAGGTATGTAGATAACTCTGTTGTATTCGATCGATATACTGATGTGAAAAATAGTTCTCAGTTGATATGAGATTGCTGCTCTATCTCGTCAACCCTTTGAACCTACAATGCTTCATTCCCAGGTCTCGTTCACGTTAGGGAGCTCCACAAACTGGCTATAATTGGCTAGGGTTGAGACATATAAGATTTCTGGAGGACGATTAAACGTAGCAATGGTGATCGGTACTAGTAGGTGGACATATAAGTTTTAAAGAAGGGAAAATTATTTCAAGACTAAGCTGGATCTTGATTTATGTTTAAACCCAATGACAATGAGTTTCATAAATACTAAAAGGCCAAATTCCCTAAAATTAATTATTTTTAGACCCAGCTCACCTTTTTAATTAAATTAGTGTTTCCTTGCATTTCTTATATTACCCTTTTTTTAAGGAGTTATTTCTTTTTCTTTTTCCATTTTCTTTATGACAAAAGAACGATCTAAAATCCTCTACATAACTAGAGTATGAGAACGAATGTATTAGATGGAAGATTGAGGAAAGGGAAAAGTGGATGGTTGGATTGGAGAGGTATATCAAATCCAATGATCGATCCTCAAAATAATCCCATCGTCTTTCTCCTTGCTTTTTTATCATTCTATTTTTAGGAGCTATAAATCATAATGTTTGATAAAGTACATGAATTATAGTGTTTGATGAAGCACATAAAACCCAAGTTATATACCTATACTCCGCCACTATCTTCTAGTAAAAGAGTTGATTCCCATATGAAACCCTATTAAATAACTCTTTGATTTGTTGAGAAATTTTCATCTCTTTGTTTTTTGGGTTTTTGGAATAAATATTGATTCTCATAGAAATGTTTTCGAGTATTATTGATTACTCAGATTGAATGAATAGAAATTCTTCTACAACACATGGAGTTTTCTAATTTCATATATTCCTTTTTAGGGTTTTTTCACTTAGGCTACTCACAAATTTGCTAATTTCAAATAATCCACCTACAAATATCTATTTCCATAAACATCACCCACAACGTTAGGCGCATTCCAAAAATACTACTCAAATTATTTACTATTAGTTTGAGAGAGAAAATTCAGTTTAGTCTAACTAAATGGCAATATAATGACCAAAATACCTTCATCTCTTATCATCCTCAACATCTTGGATGAGTTTTGAGTTAGATTTATGCCAATTTTGTGTTCATTCTGTACCTAATTTTACCAGAAATATGACCCAAAATCCATCCATAATATTGAGGCATATAAGACATGGGTATGTTGGTCATTTTACCCTCGAACCGTTAAACTTGACAGAATATGCTATCTCAAATTGGTAGCAACAGTTTGAATGGTCTTTTTGGAATATGATTAACATTATTGGTGATATTTATGGAAATAGATATTTGTGGGTGCCTTATTTGGAATTAGCAGATTTGTTTGTGGTCTGTGTGAATTTTTTTATTTATTTATTGGATTACTCCGTGAAAAAAAAATCTTAAATCTTATTTCCTTTTTAGAAGGGAAAAATATTGGAAATGCAAGGGAAAAAAAATCGAAATCAGTAAAAGATTTATTAAAAAGAAGGTTTGGGCCTAAAATTAATTTATTTTAGGATGAGGCTTTTAGTATTTATAAAATTCATCGGGTTTGAAGATAAATCAACTTCTAGTTTTGAGTTTTAAAATAATTTCTCCTTTAAAGAAAGAAGGAGAATAAAAAATAATCAAATTGGGGAAAAAGCTGTATGCACAATTGGGCATAAAATTTCAGCGTTCGAATTAGGTTCACTATCCAGGGAACCATTGTTCACTTATCACTTGGATGAATGCCGTGTGTTCCCTCTTTCCTCTTACAAGATTTGTTTTTCTTCTTTTCTCTTGAAACCCACCCGTCCCTCCCTTTTAACTTGTCTCTTTACTAATTTTTTTGATATTTCGGATAGAGCCAAACGGCTCAAGCCATCAATATATATATATATATATATATATATATATATATATATATATATATATATATTGTTGTGCGGAATACAAATCAAACCAACAATCAAACCAACGCGGAAACAAAGAGAGAACCAGCGAGAGAAAAACAGAAAAGCAAGCAACACAAGAACACAAGATTTACGTGGTTCGGCAAAACGATGCCTACATCCACAAGGGGCGGTTGGGGTTTCTTTACTATGTTCTCCAATGGGCAAACAAAGCCTTTACAAGAGATGACGACTGCAAAATTCGAATCAGGTGTTACTATTTACAAAACCCTAACGGGTGTATTTATAGGGAAACTATTGGGCCTTTCGAATTGGGCCGAATCTGGATCCAAAACCCGCCGACAGTCGACTGGTCCAATTACCAGTCGCCTGGTTCCTTCGGGACAGTCGACTGATCAGTCGACTGCTGCTGCTGTATCTTCAGTCCTTGAAAACTCCTCTCTGGACAGTCGACTGTCCCATACCACCAGTCGACTGAAGCTCTGAAACTTTCGAACACTGCAGATACCAAATACCAGAATCGAGCCATTATCCTACAATCTCCACCTTGGCGAGATCTTCCAAGTCAAGTATCCAACAATCTCCACCTTGGTGAAATCTTCCAAGTAGCCCAAGCAATCTCCACAAATACTCCAAAACAACTGCTCATCACCAAATGCAACAAACGAACCCAAACTCCACCTTAGTATGATATCACATACTAAACAAACCAATAGCAAAGTACTATCCCAATCGCCCATGCCAAATTATCAAACATGCAAAATATTAGCCAGGTTCATGCAATGCTTGAACTTGGCTGCCCCAACAACTTTGGTCAACATATCAGCAGGATTATCAGCTGTTCCAATCTTCACCAAATGAATATCACCATCCTTTATCAAATCACGCACAAAATGATAACGGACATCAATATGTTTGGTCCTCGCATGATGAACTTGGTTCTTCGCTAAATGAATAGCACTCTGACTGTCACAGTGTACCTCCACCTTCTCCCGATGAATTTCCAAGCTCTTCAAAAGTCCATGAATCCAAATGGCTTCCTTCATGGCCTCAGCAACCGCCATGTATTCAGCCTCAGTAGTAGACAACGCTACAGTGGACTGCAAATTTGACCTCCAACTTATAGGTGCTCTAGCCATAGTAAACAAATAGCCTGTAGTAGACCGCCTCTTATCTAGATCACCTGCATAGTCAGAATCAACATATCCAACCAATAACCTGCTAATATTGTCATCCCTTTCAAACTTCAAACCCACATCTGTGGTGCCACTTATGTACCTCAAAATCCATTTAGCTGCTTGCCAATGCTCTTTGCCTGGATCATGCATATATCGACTAACCATACTCACCGCCTGAGAGATGTCTGGTCGAGTACAAACCATGGCATACATCAAACTGCCAACCACACTAGTGTAAGGTACATTCGCCATATACTGTCTCTCTTCATCTGTACTTGGAGACTGAGAAGCACTAATTCTGAAATGACTGGCTAAGGATGTGCTAACTGGTTTAGTTTTCTCATCTATACCGAACCGTTTCAGCACCTTCAAAAGATATTGCTTCTGTGTCAAACTCACTATGCCCTTTGCTCTGTCTCTTGCTATCTCCATCCCAAGTATCTTCTTGGCTTCACCAAGATCCTTCATCTCGAATTCAGAACTCAACTGATTCTTCAAATTTTGAATCTCCTTAGCATTTTTAGAGGCAATCAACATGTCATCCACATATAATAACAGATATATAAAAGAACCATCCTGCAATTTCCTGAAGTAGACACAATGATCAAACTCACTTCTGGAATATCTCTGCACCTTCATAAACTGGTCAAACCTCAAATACCACTGCCTTGGAGATTGCTTCAACCCATAGAGAGACTTCTTCAACCTGCAAACACAACTTTCCTTCCCAGCTGTCTTAAACCCATCTGGCTGCAACATATAAATTTCTTCATCTAGATCCCCATGTAAGAATGCAGTCTTCACATCCATCTGTGTCAACTCAAGATCAAACTGTGCTACCAATGCCAACAAAATCCTAATAGAAGGATGCTTCACAACCGGAGAGAACACTTCATTGTAGTCAATTCCTTCCTTTTGAGCATACCCCTTTGCAACTAGTCTAGCCTTGAACCGAACACTGCCTTTTAGACCTTCTTTCTTCGTATACACCCACTTGCAACCAATTGCTTTCTTCCCCTTTGGTAGTTGCACTAGATCCCAAGTCTTATTCTTATGAAGAGAGTTCATCTCTTCATCCATAGCTACTTTCCAATCTGCATTTTCTGAACTTCTAGTGGCTTCTTTGAAGTTGGAGGGAACTTCATCATCCACAATGGGAAGAGCAAATGCAACTGTATCTGTAAAGCGAGACGGTCGTTTGATATCTCTTCTTTGCCTTCATACTGCAATTGACTCTACCTGCTGGATAGGAACTTCTTCATCATTCTCAGTATCAACCACATCATCTTCATCTTGGACAGGAACAGGATTTTCAACTGACAACTTTTCTAACTCCACCTGTTGGAGAACTCTCCTACCAGTCGACTGATTATTGCCAACAGTCGACTGTCCCGAGCTCCCGCTCTTCTGTTGTTCTAGACCACCAGTCGACTGCTCCTGTACACCAGTCGACTGTCCCGAGATTCTGCTACTCACCTGTTGGAGAACTGTCCCACTCTTCTGCTGCTCACCAGTCGACTGTCCTATACCACCAGTCGACTGTCCCGAGCTAATCATGCTGGTCTCATCAAAGTCACATCTCTGCTGATTACTAACTTCTTTTGTTCTGGACACCACAACCTGTAACCTTTGACACCAGTACTAAAACCAACAAATATAGCCTTCTTGGCTCTTGCATCAAGTTTAGTTTCAGTTACATGAAAATAAGCAGGACAACCAAATATATGCAAAAAACTATAATCAGATGCAGGTTTACCACTCCATACCTCAATAGGCATCTTGCCTTCAAGTGCTGCTGATGGTAAACGGTTGACAATGTGGCTTGCATATATAACAGCTTCTGCCCAAAATGTCTTCTTCAATCCAGACTGTGCTAACATACATCTCACCTTCTCAAGTAAGGTTCTGTTCATCCTTTCTGCAACCCCATTTTGCTGTGGAGTCTTCCTAACTGTGAAGTGCCTCTGGATCCCTTCATCTTCACACAATTTCAGAAACGGATCGTTCTTGTATTCCCCTCCATTATCTGACCTCAGAACCTTAATCTTCCTACCAGTCTGATTTTCAACTTTCTTCTTCCAACTTGTGAACAATGTCAAAACTTCATCTTTGTGCTTCATGGTATATACCCAAACTCGTCTGGAGTAATCATCAACAAAAGTAACAAACCAGTGTCTACCACTCATAGAAGGTGTCTGAGTAGGGCCCCAAACATCTGTGTGCACATAATCGAGGATACCCTTTGTCTGATGTACAGCTGTACCAAATTTCACCCTAGTCTGCTTACCCAAAACACAATGTTCACAAAATTCCAACTTGCACCCTTTAGCATCCTTAAGCAACCCTTGCTTCACAAGCCCCTGCAAGGCCTTTTCTCCTGCATGCCCGAGTCGCATATGCCACAACCTGGTAGAGTCGGGAACAACCTGTTTAGGCTTCTCAGTTACACTGGCAGCCTGACCCAAATATGTTTTTCCCTGCAAGAAAAACAAGTTCCTCTTTCTTTGCCCTTTCATCACCACGAGTGATCCGCTAGTCACCTTCAGAATGCCACCTTCACTAGCAAATTTCAATCCACTGGCCTCCAAAGCACCTAGTGAAATCAGATTCTTTTTCAAATCTGGAACATACCATACATCTGAAAGCTCCCTAATAAGACCATCGTGCATTAGCAATTCAATCTTCCCGATTCCTACCTTCTTACAAGGTGCATCATTTCCCATCAAAACTACACCACCATCCATATACTCCAAAGAAGTAAACCACTCCTTTTTCCAAGACATATGATAGGAGGCTGCTGTATCAAGAAACGATACTTCTTGATAAAGTGAGGGACTAGAAGCAAGTGCAAAAGAAAAATCCTCGCCACTTTCTAAATTATCAACAGTCACATTTGCAGTCGAATTTCCCTTATTTCGTAGCTTTGGACAATCCTTTTTCCAATGCCCCCTTTCATGACAGAAAGCACATTCATCTTTGGCCGGTATTTTCCTGTCCTTCGAAACTCCTCTCGATTTGGAACGAGATTTGTTTCCCTTTTTCCCAGATTTGGACTCAGATCTGGTCTCAGTCCTGCTCCTTACAATTAAAGCTTCAGAAGTTTCTCTATCAACCATTTTATCCCTTCTCCTAGTTTCATTATTCAACAAAGCATTTGCAACATCTTCATATTTCACAGTATCTTTTCCATATAATAAAGTAGTTGCTAAATGATCATAACTTTCAGGTAATGAATTCAACAGAATTAGGGCTTTATCTTCATCCTTAATTTGCTCATCCAAATTTAACAAATCAGCCAACAATTTATTAAATGATTCAACATGAGCATTCATAGACATACCTTCCGTATAGGTGAAGCGAAAAAGTCTCTTCTTCAAATACAGCCGATTCTTCAAACTTTTCCTCATGTATTTGTCTTCGAGCTTCTTCCACAACACCGCAGCAATGGTATCCCTCATCAAATCGTACTTCTGAGCCTTCTCAATAAAGAGCCGAATAGTCCCACACGCAACTCGATTCAACTTCTTCCAATCTGCTTCGGACATATCCTTTGGTTTTTCTACTTCCAAAGCAACATCTTGTTCTTGTTGAACAAGAACATCCAACACCTCACATTGCCACATCCCGAAATTGTTTGTCCCATCAAATTTTTCAACTTCAAATTTTGCGTTGTGAATCGTTGTTCTTGACGAACTTGATCCCACAACATCCTTGGTTGCATCTGCATCACCCGCCATCTCCCTCTAGGTCGAACCAACAGCTCTGATACCACTTGTTGTGCGGAATACAAATCAAACCAACAATCAAACCAACGCGGAAACAAAGAGAGAACCAGCGAGAGAAAAACAGAAAAGCAAGCAACACAAGAACACAAGATTTACGTGGTTCGGCAAAACGATGTCTACATCCACAAGGGGCGGTTGGGGTTTCTTTACTATGTTCTCCAATGGGCAAACAAAGCCTTTACAAGAGATGACGGCTGCAAAATCCGAATCAGGTGTTACTATTTACAAAACCCTAACGGGTGTATTTATAGGAAAACTATTGGGCCTTTCGAATTGGGCCGAATCTGGATCCAAAACCCGCCGACAGTCGACTGGTCCAATTACCAGTCGCCTGGTTCCTTCGGGATAGTCGACTGATCAGTCGACTGCTGCTGCTGTATCTTCAGTCCTTGAAAACTCCTCTCTGGACAGTCGACTGTCCCATACCACCAGTCGACTGAAGCTCTGAAACTTTCGAACACTGCAGATACCAAATACCAGAATCGAGCCATTATCCTACATATATATATATATATAAAACAGTTTAGATACAGGAATATATACAAGAGTTTACAAGCTGTAAAACAGAAAGAAATTACAAAAAAGAATACAAAAATCGGATGAGTAGCACGCAAATAAGAGATCTGCGAACCAGACGAAAGACTACACCGAGAAGGGAGACGGAGCAAACAGCCAGAATAACAAAGCAACTAAAGGAGCAAAACACCCTGCCGCACCAAAGAGGAGGGAAGACGCCCACTCAGGCTAACATCCGCACGGCAGAAGGAATTGCAACGACCAGGAAATCAGATTCAGGAGCACACAAACCTTGATGACTTGAGCGATAATAGTGTAGTAGATCCATTTGGCAGAATCAAGACACAGGGGGCAAAACAGCCCCACTCGAAGGCACAAAACACAACCTGCACAGAAAAGAAAAGAGAGAAAACGTAAGAAAAACGAAACCCAAAAGTCAATAGGGAGTGTGAAATTCAAAGGAAACAGCCTCGGAAAAAATGAGAATATAACAACCAATGCATAGAAGAAAGATACAAGTAATAAGAAGATAGTAGGAGAGAAATGCACACTCTCTCTGGGAGACTCGTCGATGAAGACGACACATAAGTAGTAAAGGAAGAAACCTACATCTCAAATAATCAGTTGTGCACAAGATGATGAGATGACACTGCCACTGCTTTCTTAGCTAAATTACGAGCACTCACACGAATCTGCAAGTTATTATAGATTTTCTTCTTGTATTTACGCTTAGCGGAGAGAGGATTGGCCTCCATCAAATGGAACGACATCACAACAAGGTCAGGCAAGCTAGCCTCGTCTTTGTTGAGGCAAGAAGAGGGTGAGAGATAACTGGAAGAGCATGATGATGCTATTGGAATGGAGATCGAGGGATAGGAAAAACGGGAGAAAGAAGTGTCATCAAGATTCGGTGAAAACTTGAGGGGAAAAGAATGACAGATATGCATGACCTCTATCAGGAGATGATCGAGACAAGATTGTACCCCTAAAAATTGATAAAACGAAAATATGCATTCAGGAAAATGAAAAGAAAACGTAGAATGGTTAAGAGAAGAAATCATCATAGAACAAGGAGAATTATAAGCTAAAGAAGGAGACATAAAATAAACATTAGCATTCGCAGGAGGAACCTGAGAATCTAAAAATAGGCGTTGATGAGCGTGCCCCATCGCACTTCGAAACCAAGAATGACGAGATTAAGGATTTAAACAAGGCAGAATTCTTAACCAGACTTAATCTCAACTTAGGCACCACAGATTTAGAATGGGGACGAGCCTTATAAGTACCCAAACGAGGATAGAAAACAAGTTTCGTATAAACCTTTCAATCCTTAAAAAGGTTAGCAATATTAGGAGGCTGAAGAGTACCCAGCGAAACGCAATAATCGGTGGAAGAAGTAGTGGAGATCATACATGGATAAGGAGCGACTGCGGAGTAGCCCGAATCCTTTCCTGACTCCAAACTATTCTGCCTCTCCAAGCATGCATTAAGCTTGCGCTTTAAGAGGGGATATTTAAGAAAGGAGAGAAGTTTGGCCGGTAAGGGTTTGCCTCTGGGAAACCCAACGAGTTTTTGAAGGAAAAAACATCAACTGCACGAGTGACCAAGCTTGTAACAGAAAATGCACTTCATTTTATTCGGGCACATCAGTTTAAAATGCCCAGGAAGGAGGCACCTGAAACAAACCAGAAGAGGGTCGAACCAACAAGAGGAATGGAAAATAAGGAAGGTGGGAGAGTAACGAGAGCGCAAAGTGTTAGAAAGAAGAGGAGATGCCAAGTTACTCCTCAAATCCTGGACCATCACTGAGCTATTAGAACTAGCATCAGGCAAAATGAGATTCATGGCTGAACCAGCACAAGAAAGCCTCAAAGCAAAACACCAACAAATAAATAAACATAGGACAATAGTACCAATGGCACAGTGGATCTCGCAAACCCCGCGAGGGAGAAAAGCTCGTACAAAGCTAGGGGGTAGAAGAACAAAACTACAGCAGAGCGAACCAAGAAGAGGAGAAATCCACAACCAAACTTTAATTGTTGAACGTAAGCAACCAAACCACACTAAGACCACAATCCCCAGGGAAAAGGGAACAAAAGGACCACAAAAAAGATACTTACAGTGATCGGATAACGACTCCAAAGACCAGCAGTGAGACAAGCCCCAAAGTCCAGCAGAGAGAGACAAAGAGGCGGCAGAGCAACACGACCTGACGCCTCCGACGATCAAAACCAGGTTGCTGACCCAGGGCCCTCGAGAAGAGACCAGTGCTAACGATGCCCTAAAGAAGAGCGAATAAACCGAAGAGACTCGAGCGTAGACGGCCACCCACAGAGCCAACACGCTCAGATCGAAGGAGAGGAAAGACTCAAAAAAGGAGATGGGTGTGTAGAGGGGAACAAGGAGAGCAAGATTAAAAAAAGGAGATGGGTCCGAAATAGAGTAGATCTACTGGATCTGGGAGGAAGAGAAGATCAGGAAGAGGGAGAGAGCAGATCGCCTTTTCAAACAATTCTTGTTTTTGAAAATCAACTTGTCTCTTTACTATTGGAAAAAAAAAACAAATTTATCCAAAGCAAAAGACAACATACAAATTGAAAGAAGACCCGTTTGATAATTCTCTCTCTCATCTCTTATTTTTTTTGTAACTCTCCTTTCTGCCTATACGCATACCCTGTGTATTTTATGTATTTCGATTCTTTATAAATTCTTTTCATGTTTTAAATTCATTTTTGTTTAAATTCATTTTGGATATCTAATTAAAGATCTCTTATAATCATCAACCATGTTCGTAACTATTTTCAAATGACAATATATGTTAACACGAATCTTATTGCATTCTATAAGTTTAATTCTTTCTTATTTGATTAATTATGTATTTTAATTCAAATCCTATTTCTATTCTTCTTGATTATTTATTATTAAGCCCAATTCTTTAGCCCATTTCAACCCAAACCCACTAATCTAATTTCTATATATAATTCCGAATCCCTACTATAATTATTTCATTATTTTATTATTTTTTTGATGAAACGGATAGAGCCAAACGGCTCCAGCCATACAATCAAATATATTAATCAGAATAATGTACAGCCAATACAAGAGCAATTAGATACAAATTTACAAGATGTAAACAATATATACAATAAAAAACTCGTATAAAATCCGTGATTGATCGGCCCCAGCCACGGCAGGGCAGCACACTTCACAATCCAGATAACCACCAACGAAGCAGAACCGCGCCGGTGACCACAAACCGCAGCCCCCAGGAGAAAAAACGAAGCATAGCGAACGATGCCGATACTAAGAAGCAGCTCCCAAAAGGATCAGAGCATACAACAGGAAAGGCAAGGAACAAATAAATAACACCAATATAGTAAAACCAGATTGAAGTATACAAAGCTGGAATCAACACAGTCTAACGAAGCAAAGAAAACACTCTGGATCCAACAGATACAACTCAAGATACCCAAAGAAAAGAGAGAAGTCAGCTCCGACATTTGAGATAGACACCCAAAGCCGAGAGCATCTCCAACCAATAACTCCCAAACAAACCAACCAATAAATAATAATCACAGTCAACCACCAACTCAGGAAACAAAAGGCATCCCAGAAGAATAAACCAACAAGCATAACTAACCTTAATTTGGATCTTCATATAAAGGCTAAAGATCAGCCAAAACAACACAACCACAGGCCTACAACATAACAATAGCCAAACTGATCAGTAGTACTACATCACAAACATCGATCAGTGCACTTACACAACCATAGTGGGACTAAACCCAAGCCGATAATAACCAGGGAAGATTACAGCTGAGAGACTCAAAATACAGCCCGGAGAGAAGAGGAACTAGCAGCTACAGCAAAATACATAAGGAAAGGAAGAGAGATAACTGCTAGCATAGCCAGTATCACAAAACAAAAGCCCCCTTGAAGGGTGAAAGTAGTGCTGAAACCACCACAAGTCCAAAAGAACCATAAAGAGCATCCTTACCCCTGCAATGACAAATTAAGATCACAACTAAGTGAGGGGGCCATGAGCCAACAGAGCACATCAACAATAATAATAGAAACATCATGAAGGAAAGGAATAAGAAAAATCAAATAGCATGCAGTACACGAAGACATTGAGTTGCTTCAATCAATCTATGACCATGAAGATCATTTTTAGCTTCAATTTTTAAAGCGGAGGACCAAAACTCAAAAAGAAACTTAAAATCCTCAATGATGGTGATGGAAGAAGACGTTTGTTGCTTAAAAATTCTTTTGTTCCTTTCCATCCAGATAATCCAGATGATGATTTGAACAGAAAAATTCCAGGAACGGAGGAATTTAATGCCCGATAGATTCTTGGACCAACATGATTGTAAATCAGTAGGAAGTGAGGATCTTTCCCAGGCTAACGTGGCAATTTTCCAAAGAGGACGAGTGAAATTGCATCTCACAAAAAGGTGGTTGGCGTCTTCCAACTCTGATAAACACAACAGACAGCATTGTCCCCAAGCGAGGTTTCTTTTGTTAAGAACTTCGGCCGTAAGAAGTCTGTTGTTGAACGCCAGCCAAGAAACAATTTTGACCTTAAGAGGGGCGCAAGACTGCCAGATATTCTCAGCGAAAGGAGATCGAATACCTCTAAAATTGAGGAATCGGTAAAATGATTTAACAGTGAAAACACCTGACGGATGCCAGCGCCAGGAGAATTCTTCCCTGGGGTGCCAAACATAATGGTTCAAAGAAGAGATAAGTTCTAAAAATTGAGATGTTAAGTGAGAGGGAAGAGAAACAGTGAACGGGATGTTCCAAACGCGATTCAAATTAATTATGTTGTAGGATGCTGCAACCGTCACGCGCGGTGCAACAGCTAACCGGAAAAGAGCAGGAAAGGAAGAAGCCAATTTAACATTACCGATCCAAAGATCATGCCAGAAGAGAGTTTTGGAACCATCAAAACAGACATGGGAAAGTCCACATTGGAAGGCTGCAGCCGCCTTCCAAATGCATTTCCAGAATGGTGAGGCTGATCGATGAACACGGTTGGGAAAAACCCACCAATTGCCGTCTGGATAGCAATTCGCCTTGATACTCTGTATCCAAGGTAAATGATCGCTATTGAGGAATTTCCAAAGCCATTTACCTAAAAGAGCAATGTTGTGATTGTGAAGATTAAGGATACCCAACCCCCCAGCTTCCTTGGAGGAACAGATAAGGGACCAATTGGCAAGGTGCGATCCTCTATGATGAGTAGAGGACCCAGACCAGAAAAAATTGCTCCGAATTTGATCAATTCTCTTTATAACCCAGGACGGGATGAAATAAAATGACATCATAAAGAGAGGGATAGATGAGAGCACCGCATTAATGAGGATCAGTCTGCCTCCTCTAGATAGCAGCTTGCCCGTCCAGCCACTCAGTCTGGATTCCACCTTATCCACCAACGGCAACCAATCCGATCTGTGCAGATTGCCCCATCTAAGGGGAACCCCCAGATAAGTAATGGGAAAAGACGCAATAGGACAGTTGAAAAAGTTGGAAATCTCAATCTGGCGGTTATGAGAACCTCCCAGCCAAAGAACAGAAGATTTTTGGAAATTGATAGTAAGACCTGAGGCCATTTCGAATAAATAGAGAAGAAGTTTTAGATTACGGAGAGAGTGATGGTTTGGTTTCGCAAAAATGATAGTGTCATCAGCGTACTGGATCTCCCACGCGTTGCGTAACAGTTTGCTGAATACATCCGCAACCAGAGCGAAAAGGAGAGAGGAAAGAGGGCCGCCCTGTCTAAGTCCCCTTTTAATTTTAAATATGTGACCTTCAGAACCGTTGATGAAAATGGATGAGGTGCCAGCCATTAAACTGGACTTAATCCAAGAAATCCATTTGGGCCCAAAACCCATATGGATCAGAATATCCAGGAGAAAATCCCAGTTAACATTGTCGTAAGCCTTTTGAAGTCTAATTAGAGCAAAATACCTTCCGAGTTAGATCTATGACAACGAGAAATAATTTCTTGAGTCGACGCAATGCTATCTAGGATAAATCGATCCTTTATGAACCCTGATTGAGCTGGATCAATCAGGGCGGGCATAACCTCACTGAGTCTCGAGGACAGAACTTTCATGATAATTTTAAAGGAAGTGTTAATAAGACTGATGGGTCTAAAATTGGACACCATGTTAGCCCCAGCTATTTTAGGAATAAGGACAATATGGGCATAATTGATACGGTCAAATGAAAAGTTCCCTTGATGTAATTCCGAAAACATACAGAAAAGATCATCCTTAATGTAATGCCAAAACTTTTGGAAGAAAAAAGCAGGAAACCCGTCAGGCCCTGGCGCGGAATCGCTTTTTAAAGCGAAGACCACAGCTTTAATTTCCTCCAAAGAGAAAGGAGCCTCGAGCGAAGAAAGTTCGATAGATGGGGGACCATAAAGCTGATGCCAGTCGAGAGTAATTTCTCTCTGTTTTTGAGAACCAATAAGATTTTTATAGAAAGCGAGAAAAGATCGATGAATCTCCGCATCAGTGTGAAGATCGACACCATTATCGGAGATAAAGGAAATATGATTACACCTCTGTCTGAAAGATGCATAGGAGTGGAAAAACGCTGAGTTACCATCACCCTCCTTTAACCAATTCACCTTGGCTCTTTGGGCCCATTTAATGTGATCTTGATGGAGGATATCAGCATAATCTTTTTTGCAGGCTGACCTCTCGGCACGAGCTGAGTCGGAGAGAGGACCCAATTCTTCCTTCTGGTCAATCGCTTCGATTGAAGCTAGAAGGTAGTTTTTAAGAAAATTGGTATTAAACTGCCTGTTATACCTCTAAATTTTACAGCCGAATTTGATGGCGTGAAGTTTGAGAAGGATAGAGGCGAATCCAGATGACCCGGATACCGCCGATAAACATTCTTCGACCATATTGATGAATAAAGGATCTTGCAGCTAGAATTTTTCAAAACGGAATTTGCGTTGATGATAGAAAGGGAAGTCTGAATAAAGCGCAATGGGAACATGGTCAGATGAAGGATTAGTAAGTGCCTTGGAAAAAGTGTTATGGAAACGATTGATCCAAGACTGAGAAACAAGGAAGCGATCGAGCTTGGCTAACGAAGGCGACTGTCGCTGATTAGACCAAGTGAACAACCTACCATTGAGGGGAATATCCGATAATTGTAAATCTCGGATGCAATCATTAAATAGAAAAGACTGGAGATCCACGGTGCTATCCGAGGATCGTTCAGAGGAGAATCTGGTGACATTGAAATCACCACAAAAAAAGCAGAGACCATTGGTAAAGGACTGGAGAGACCGGAATTCCTCCCAGAATAACGGACGTCCTTCCGGGGAAGACGGACCGTAAACTGAGATAACCGTAATGGTACAATTGAGGGACAACCATAACAGATTAGTGCTGAGGAAGAAAGTGAGTCTATGACAAGAAATAAAGGAAAAAACCGACTCTTTGAAACCCAAAAGAATACCCCCTCTTGTACCATTAGCTTTTAAAGCGATCCACTTAGAAATAATGGATCCTCCTAAAGCCCGATATACAGCCGGGGAGGGGGAGTCCATCTTAGACTCTTGGATCGAAATCAGATCACAGTTAGAAGAGGAGATTAATTGGAATATCGCCCTTTGTTTGATCGGGCAATTAAGCCCCCGAATATTTCAAGAGATACTTCACAAACTCTTTTACGTTCGATACTTCTAATCGAAGGAATGAAAGAGAAGTTATTATCCTTTACCCTAAAACCCAGAGTGTGAGCGTGTTGAGACAGTTGATCATCAGACCAGTGATCAAATTGGGAATGGAATATGGAACCTAAGCACTCAATATCTTGTTGAGGCGAAAAAAGAGGGGAAGATATATTAGGTTGCTTACTGCCATCCAAGGAGTTGAAAGGGCGCCGACCTGACTTCTTAGCCAGGATCCTAGCACTCGAGCGGATAATCCGAGGCGCGAAGGATCTAGTCTGGGGGTAAGGACTTACAATCCTACCAGACTCACTAATCGGTGAATCAAAGGAAGATACCCTGACGATTTGAGAAGGACAGCAATCAAGGTAATCCCAAGAAAAAGAAGGAGGTGAGGAATGGTCTGATACAGAGAGAGAGAAATGTGTCGCTGTTCTCTGCCGTACCTCTAAGGTAGCGGAAAGGCGGGACCCCCCACCAAAAAAAATAATATGCCACTTCATCTCCTTCGCATAGAAGGGATAAGTAAAGAATGATAGAAGAAAAGAATGATAGAAATTGAAGGATAGACTTAAATAGCAACATTTAACCACCACACCTCCATCTGAGTAATAGAAAAAACCAAGAAAAGCATGTAAATCATAATAATTATCATAATAAATCATAATAATTATCAGTTATTTTATTATTGAATGAAGCCCAAATCATATTCTAGGCTATAATCTTGTTTTTTTTATTTATATTATTTATTTATTTTGAAGCCCAAAAATCCAAACTTAGTCACTGTATATTGTTACTTATTACCCGTCTGATGAGCCTACATCTCAAAGCCCACATACATACTACTTAATCTCTATATCTACATATAATCCTAATCACAATTAACTAACCCTACCCTAATAAATATCCTATTTCGCTCCTTAACTAACCCCACTATCTCTAATTAATCTCCTACAAATCCTTTTTTCTTCTTCAACCAGAGTACACCCAAACTCATCTTGACTTTCTCCTCACCCTCCCCATCTTCGACCTCGATGTCGTTCCCCACCGCCGAACGCCACCCTGCCTCTCACTCCTTCGCCATCGCAGCGACCACCGTATGCGTCGCCGCCACCCACAATACCCCCGTTCTTCCTCCTTCGACTGCACCTGAAGCTTCTCTCCACCATCTTCCTCCTTTCACCACCAGCTGCCATCGCCCTCACGTCCACCTTGAGTCCCCTTCGTCGTCACCGCACACACGCCGACTACAATAGCAACTCCACCTCCCGCCGCTCGCCCCGTTGCTCCTTTGCTTCCCTGAACACCGCGACCTTCAACAGAGCCCCTGATAGCCCCGGCATCTCCCCTTGCTGTTGCTACCCTCCACTCATAATAGCCCACAACATTTCACCCATCAAACCTGCCAACTTGTTGCCGCTCCCTCCTTATTGCTGTGTACCCTCGACGTCGCGGCTTCGCGCTGTCGTTCTTGTTGTCGCTTCCGTGAATTGCTGTCATCATTACTTCTTCCTTCCTCCGTTGGTTTCCAGCACATTCAGAATCGTTACTAAAACGGCAAGCATCTCTTATACACATTTTATTATTTCTGTACAAGCATTTTCTTTGATCTCGTGCAAATAGTTTCTGTATTGATTATTGTATTATTACATGTCTTGCGATCTTTCCACATGTAAATCCGTTGTTATATACATTGAATCAATGCATTTGTTCCCGTTGATTCAATACCCACAAAAAAAATCGTAGAGTTCATTGTTACAACACATTGCATGAACACGAATTAGAATCATATATGAATATGTGTATATATAGATAAATATAGTGATTCGAATGAATTCGGTTGTATGTAATATTATAGTTTTATCTGTAAATTAATATTGTAGAAATAATAATTTTTATCATGTTAACATTAAGAATTCATTCTAATTACAAGATGTAAATGTATGTTCAATTCTAGATATAAAATCGCATATTTGTAAATCTCAATCGTTACAATTACAATTATTATATTGCTATCCTGCTAGTTACTCCAATTTGTAGTAAGAGTGTGACCCAGTTGCTGATAAAATAAATTAGACATTTATAAATAAAAGTTGTAGCCCTCTGTGTTTGGAATCCATAACATCTTACGGTTTTCCAATCTGACTTACGGATTGCAAGATATTCAAATTCTCGTAGTGTAACGTCTGAATTCTAGAATACAGTCTGAAAATACATTACCATGTTTAATTAATTGAAACAGTAGATTAAATTAAGAATTAAGACCTGAGATTAGTTTTATGGTTACTGAACAATGTTAAGTAGTAAAATTTGGTTTTTATAAGATTTTTAAATGAATTTCCAGTCAACTTTTATATATGAAAATTTGACCATGACATGCTGCCTGAACACGAAAGCAGTAAAGAATGAAATTATACACATAGCTACTGTGATTATAATATGTCATGTGAATATCCGTTGGAACCAGCAGAGAGTCTAGTTTCTAGAACCCCTGACGGAATCTGATTTGCTTCCCCGTAGCAATGGAAAAGTCAGTTTTTGTACAACGTCTTATTGTCCAAAATTATATTTTCATGTTTAATTATAAATATGTTAAAATTTTGCATCTAATGAATTGCACTACATACCATAAATTGTACAATCATTGATACCTCATTGATATCGTTCCTTGACACTCATTCCATCGATTGTATATTCATGATTCATTCTAATAAAATAATAACAAGCTGGGTAATAAGGGTTGACTTGGTAGTGAACAATCGGAGATTCTACTCGGAGAAACGCCCTTGTTCTCGATTGATTATTGTTATGGATTAGGGATTATTAATTGTGGATTATTGATTATTGATTATTGTTTATTATTGCCGAGTACATGATCTGTAGAGTTCACCACTATAGTCTAAACGATCACTTGTTTGTATGCACCAAACCTATGGTATGAGACGCAAAATTACGTGCATTAGATAGGATAATAAAATATGATAGACTTAGGATCGACACTTGCAATTTGATCATAGCTATTGTTATTGATATTGATTATTGATTATTATTTATTGATCATTGCACCATTGACTATCGTTTACCAACTATTGTACCATTGATTATCGAATTTTGTTCTTGTTGTCGTCTATCATTTATTGACTCCGATATCATTCCAATTTCTTGTTCTTATTATATCGTCCATTTTTTTTGTTTAACTGCTTGCTCTAACAGGTACTCTTCATCTTTCTTTCGAGTTATTATTTTTATGGGTACAGACGATGAGACACTGAAGGAACTTGGCAAACCGTTTATTGCATTGTATACTCTCAGACTTTTTGTGTAAGTTCTTATATATTAGATATTGGATATTGTATTATATTTTTGTTCATGTGATTATTATTGTAATGTTGAGCTTACTGGTATTATTCTCAGACTTTTTTGTGTATGTTCTTGTATCTTAAATATTGGATATTGTATTATATTTTTGTTCATGTGATTATTATTGTAATGTTGAGCTTACTGGTATTATGCAGCTTATGGATGATATAAGTTGGTATACTTATATCATTCGTTGGACCTCAGTTATGTGTCTGTGTTTCCATATAACGGGAAGTGGGGCATGACATTCTCTCTTGTATATTTTCTGTCTTATCCCGCCACCACTGAAGAAATCACCCTTTCATATAATAAAGTATTTTCTGCATTCTTGCAATATTTGAAATTAACAAGGTCTTAGTAATGTCTGCTTATGCATTATCAACCTCAATTTATATTTTGTTCAATTAAATTGCAAACTAAGTAGCCTATGCTTCATGTAGAAAATATCTTAATTTAGATATGAATTCATTTAACTATCTATATAATAAATCACGAAGTAATTTTAAAAAAACTATCAAGTGGCTCTCTTTTAATTAAAACAAAATCAATGGCTCAGATCACCATCCCAACAACAGTTTTCCCCCAAAAAAATTTCCCCCAAAACTAATTTTTTTCCCTTAAAACAAAAAAAACTCCTAAATTTATTACTCTCTCTCCTCTGTTCACTTTTTCAAATCTCTCTCTCTGTGTGTGTGTGCGCGCGCGCGCGCCAATAAATTACTAAAGTGTGTAAATTTTCAGGTTCTTATGCTTCTTTTGATTAGATTTTTGGGTTCAATAAACTCTCTTGATCTAATGTGATTAGATTTCCAGATATATCTTTTTTTTAATGCTTCACTGAGTTAAATAAACTTGAGCTACATAAATTTTTTGAGTTAAATATAATTTTTCCAAATCTGATGTAAACTTATTTAGACTTTTGGGTAAAGAGATAAAATTTTCATATTTGGGTAAAACTTAGCTTAAAACTTAATAAACTTTTCAGAATTTTCAGATTTGGGTAAAACTTGGTTGAAATGAAAATGTTGGCTAAAATAAAAAGTTTCAAATTTCAGGAATTGTTGTCTGAAAACTTTTAGATCTCAAGAATCTAAATAAACTTTCAGACTTCTAAAAATGTTGGTTGAAATGAAAAGTTTCACTGAATTGTTGCTTACTATAATGAAAAATCAAAATGAAATTTTTTCTGAAAACCTTCCAAAGGCGTAGGCACGTGCCCACGGGCAAACCTAGTATATCTAACAAATCACAAGACAATTTGAAAAAAAAGCTATCAAGTGGCTCGCCTTCAATTGAAATAAAATCAATGGCTCACATTCGCCCTCCCAAAAAACATTTTCCCCCAAAATTTTTCCCTCCAAAATAAAATTTCTCCTCACTTCATTCTTCATTACTATATCTCTCTCCTTTCTTCACTTTTTCAGATCTCTCTCTCCCTTTCTCTCTCTCTTTCTCGTGCGTGCTCTACCCAGAAATTTAAATTTTCATATTTCATCACTACAAAACAGACTCGATTTACCGGCGTATATTCCCCGGCGTTTTACCAGTAGCGCCGGGGTAGGGAGCGACTAGGAATGGGGCGCCAGATGGGACGGTTATACACCGGCGGTCGCTTTAAACTGCCAGGCAATCTGCGTATTCACCGGCGTTTTATTTAACAACACCGGTGAAGTGTATCATTCACCGGCGTTTTAATAAGAAACGCCGGTGAATATACCGATACATTCACCGGCGTGTCTAATTAAAAATGCCGGTGAATTAGCTGAGATAAATCCCGCGAACCCTAATCTTTCGCTCGCCAATTTTCCAACCCCCCCCAAAAAAAGGGCCGCCTTCGTTTTCCCTCCTTCCTCGCTCTACTTCGCGCGCTTTGCCTCCGCCCCTTCGTCATCTTCGACAGTCTTCGACCATTCGTCATCGTCCCTTCGTCCCTTCGTCATCGTCCCTTCGCCCTGCTCGTCGCCCCGCTCTCTCTCTCTCTCTCTCTCTCTTCGGTAACATCTCTTGATTTCCCTTCTTTTCAAACTCAAAGATGCTGAAATCATGCATCTGATTGTCATCTTAGCATGTTTTTTTTAACCAAAATGGGTTAACTGTGAACTAAGGATGCTAGCTGTATACCAAAATCCTCCAAATCTGTACAAGAATTGGGCCGAACGCACCTTGTGCAAGTTTCTTTTGGAGCCACAAACATGAATGGTTTAGTTGGAATGAAGAATTAATAGAAAAATATATGCTTAGATACTGGAAATTTTCATTTTCTTTTACTGTTAAAGAAGCTGATTTCATGCATCTGATTGTCATCTTGGCATGTTTTTTTAACCAAAATGGGTTCACTGTGAACTAAGGATGCTGTATGTATACCAAAATCCTCCAAATCTGTACAAGAATTGGGCTGAACAAACCTTGTGGAGGTTTGTTTTGGAGCCACAAACATGAATGGTTTAGTTGGGATGAAGAATTAATAGAGAAAAATATATGCTTAGATACTGGAAATTTTCATTTTCTTTTACTGTTAAAGAAACTGATTTCATGCATCTGATTACCATCTTGGCATGTTTTTTTTAACAAAATGGGTTCACTGTGAACTAAGGATGCTATATGTATACCAAAATCGTCCAAATCTGTACAAAAATTGGGTTGAACAAACCTTGTGGAGGTTTCTTTTGGAGCCATAAACATCATGATTTAGTTGGGATGAAGAATTAATAGAAAAAAATATATGCTTAGATACTAGAAATTATCATTTTTCTTTTACTGTTAAAGAAGCTGATTTCATGCATCTGATTGTCATCTTGGCATGTTTTTTGCCAAAATCCTCCAAATCTGTACAAGAATTAATAGAGAAACATATTAGTAGCCATATTAGTTTCTTTTGTTTAGTATTATTAGTATTATTATTATTATTATTATTATTATTATTATTATTATTATTATTATTATTATGAGATAAGTAAGTGATTATTAGTAGCCATGAACAGAATAGTTCATGAGTCATCAGATCTTCTTGTTACCGTATTTACAGCACGACGCCCTCATTATTCGTCCGATTCCTCTTCCTCAGCAAATAACCTTTACCATCATCATCTCCTTGAACGGAAAGCCAAATACAGGGGAGACTATAGTCGAATTGATATTACACTCGAACACAGGGTGTGCGATAAAATACCACTAAGGTGGTTGTGATAATTTCCACAAAAGGTAGTTTAGGGTTATGTGAATAGAGTAGATTGTGTTAAGATTTAATTTTTTTTTGGTACATTTTTTGGAACCACAATTTCTTTATTTTACAGTTAATTGTTATATCGTTTATTTATTTGCAGCTAGGGATGGTTTTCAAAAAGGTGAAATTAAATATACAAAATGCCTTTTACTGTTATTACTATTTAATATATCAAATTTTAATTTCAGATTGTGTGCTATTGTTATAATGGATAGAAGTTGGATTAGTAAACCACGATTATCCAAGGAGTACCGTGATGGTATTAAAGATTTTATTATCTTTGCCAAACGACATTCCCGTGATCCCAACCTAATCCTTTGTCCATGCCTCCGGTGCACAAATTGTAATCTGAGGACATGTGACGTAGTACATACACACTTGGTTGTCAACGGTTTTCTTCAAGGGTACACAAGGTGGTTTTGTCATGGAGAGGATCATACGTTAGCTCCTGTTCGTCCGGTTGTATTAGAAAATGAAGATGAGCCCTTAGTGAACGAAGACTTAAGCGTTTCCGATGAGATGCATGCTTTGTTGCAAGATGCCATGGGGATTCATAATGTTCCTTTCCACACCAATAACCCAACAACCCAAGTTCACAATGAGTCAACAGAAACATCACACATTGGTGGTGGGGTGGACGAGGAATTGCCTGGCCCCGCCCCTGAAAATAATAAGCAGCAAGAATCCTTTGCTAAGTTACTTGAAGATGCTAGTACTCTGTTGTACCGCGATTGCACCAAATTCTCTAAATTCTCATTCATTGTCAGACTATTTCAGATTAAATGTTTAAATGGGTGGTCTACTAAGTCCTTCACTATGCTACTTGAATTGTTGAATGAAGCATTTCCTGAAATCTGTATTCCAAACTCAGCCTATAAAATTAAAAAATTCCTAAGTTCTTTCGATCTAGGGTATGAGAAGATAGCAGCATGTCCAAATGACTGTATGCTTTTCACGAGAGGTAAGGAAAGTCTATAGAATTGCGAAGTGTGTGGTTCTTAGAAATGGATAGAAAGACCAAATCAAGACGAGGGAGCCAGTGGATCTACTAAGCGAAGTAGGAAAAAGAAGCCTGCCAAAATATTGCGTTATTTTCCTCTGATTCCTAGGCTACAAAGGTTGTTTATGTCTACGAAAACTTCTTCTGATATGAGTTTGCATTGTGGCTGTCTTCTATAAACATTTCGTCTATGTTTCCTAAGTGGGCTGTGATTAGAAAGAAAGGGCTGGAGTGGACATCTGGAAACCCAAATAGAGACATCTCGTTTATTATAATCTATACTTATTGTTGGACCAACCCCCTCTTGCTGTTGTTGCTGATGTCTCTTTGTGTGTGTGTGTTGAAGAGAAAGAAGGGATGAGAGAGAGTTGAGGAAAATGCCGCTATATTAGCCTGGTGTATCTTCATTCTCTACCATTCCTCTTTCTGGCTCCATATATGGCTTCTATATTAAATTGGTTTCCTTCCACGATGACAGTTCGTAATACTACACTTGATATGAGCCCTGTTCATAGCTGCACCCTACTGCATACTCACAAACAACTAATACGTGTCGTTCATGCATTGTATGACCAACCCCACTTTGGCACATAACATGCTTAGATGACATTGTATGACCTGCAAACAAGGTTTGTTCAGCCGTGTTGTTGTACTGATTTGGAGGATTTTGGTATGCATACAGCATCCTTACTTGACAGTGAACCCATTTTGGTAAAAAAATCATGCCAAAGATGGCAATCAGATGCATGAAATCAGCTTCTTTAACAGTAACTGAAAATGAAAATTTCCAGTATCTAAGCATATATGTTTCTCTATTAATTCTTCATCCCAACAAAATCATTGATGTTTCTGGCTCCAAAAAAAACCTGCACAAGGTTTGTTCTTCCCAATTCTTGTACAGATTTTGGGAATTATGTATGTTTTTAGATCCAGGATCACAAATTTTGAGGGCGAACTGTGATTGGATTGTTTAGTGACTGTGAACAATTGTTTTTAATTGGGCTATGATTAGAAAGAGAAGGCTCGAGTGGAGATCTGGAAACCCATATAGAGACATCTCGTTTATAATAATTTATTATTATTGTTGTTCTTGTCGCTCTTACTGTTGTTGCTGATGTCTCTTTGTGTTCGTGTGCTGAAGGGAAAGAAGGGATGAGAGAGAGATGAGGAAAATGCCGCTATGTTAGCCTGGTGTATCCTCATTCTCTACCATTCCTCTTTCTGGCTTCTATATTTGGTTTCCTTCCACGATGACAGTTCCTTAAAACTACCCTTGATATGAGCCCTATTCGTATTTTTCTTCAATGAAGAATTGATCTATGACTACAATCTCCATTCAAAGCCCAATCAAAATTTGTCATCCTGAATCTGAAATCTTCTTTGGAGCCACAAACATCATGAATTAGTTGGGATGAAGAATTAGTAGAGAAACATATATGCTTAGATACTGGAAATTTTCATTTATAGTTACTGTTAAAGAAGCTGATTGCCATCTTTGGCATGATTTTTTAACAAAAAATGGGTTCACTTCCAAACTAAGGATGTTGTATGTATACCAAAAAACTGTACAAGAATTGGGCTGAACCAACCTTGTGGAGGTTTATTTTGGAGCCACAAACATCGATGAAGAATTAATAGAGAAACATAAATGATTAGATGTTGGAAATTTTCATTTTCATTTACTGTTAAAGAAGCTTATTTCATGCATCTGATTGTCATCTTGGCACATTTTTTTGACCAAAATGGGTTCACTGAGAACTGAGGATGCTAGCTGTATGCCAAAATCCTCCAGATCTGTACAACAATTGGGTCATGATTTAGTTGGGCTGAAGAATTAGTAGAGAAACATATATGCTCAGATAATGGAAATTTTCATTTTCAGATACTCTTAAAGAAGCTGATTGCCATCTTTAGCATGATTTTTTAACAAAAAATGGGTTCACTTCCAAACTAAGGATGCTGTATGAATTTTCATTTTCTTTTACTGTTAAAGAAGCTTACTTCATGCATCTGATTGTCATCTTGGCATGTTTTTTTGACCAAAATGTGTTTTTTTTACCAAAATGGGTTCACTGTGAACTAAGGATGCTAGCTGTATGCCAAAATCCTCTAGATCTGTACAACAATTGGGTCATGATTTAGTTGGGCTGAAGAATTAGTAGAAAAACATATATGCTCAGATAATGGAAATTTTCATTTTCAGATACTGTTAAAGAAGCTGATTGCCATCTTTGGCATGATTTTTTAACAAAAATGGGTTCACTTCCAAACTAAGGATGCTGTATGAATTTTTATTTTCTTTTACTGTTAAAGAAGCTTATTTCATGCATCTGATTATCATCTTGGCATGTTTTTTTGACCAAAATGGGTTCACTGAGAACTGAGGATGCTAGCTGTATGCCCAAATCCTCCAGATCTGTACAACAATTGGGTCATGATTTAGTTGGGCTGAAGAATTAGTAGAGAAACATATATGCTCAGATAATGGAAATTTTCATTTTCAGATACTGTTAAAGAAGATGATTGTCATCTTTGGCATGATTTTTTAACAAAAAATGGGTTCACTTCCAAACTAAGGATGTTGTATGAATTTTTATTTTCTTTTACTGTTAAAGAAGCTTATTTCATGCATCTGATTGTCATCTTGGCATGTTTTTTTGACCAAAATGGGTTCACTGTGAACTGAGGATGCTAGCTGTATGCCAAAATCCTTCGGATCTGTACAACAATTGGGTCATGATTTAGTTTGGCTGAAGAATTAGTAGAGAAACATATATGCTCAGATAATGGAAATTTTCATTTTCAGATACCGTTAAAGAAGCTGATTGCCATCTTTGGCATGATTTTTTAACAAAAAATGGGTTCACTTCCAAACTAAGTATGCTGTATGTATACCAAAATCCTCCAAAACTGGGTTTTTTTTACCAAAATGGGTTCACTTTGAACTAAGGATGCTAGCTGTACGTATACCAAAATCCTCCAAATCTGTACAAGAATTAGGCTGAACAAACATTGTGGGGGTTTTTTTTGGAGCCACAAACATCAATGATTTAGTTGGGATGAAGAATTAATAGAGAAACATATATGCTTAGATGCCGCTATGTTATCATTTTTCTTTTACTGTTAAAGAAGCTGAATTCATGCATCTGAAGATTTAAGATCCAGGATGGAAATTTTGATTGGGCTGTGATTGGATTGTTTAGTGGCTGTTGTCTATGTTCTTAATTGGGCTGTGATTAGAAAGAGAGGGCTCGAGTGGAGATCTGGAAACCCATATAGAGACATCTCGTTTATAATAATTTATTATTATTATTGTTCTTGTCGCTCTTGCTGTTGTTGCTGATGTTTCTTTGTGTTCGTGTGCTGAAGGGAAAGAAGGGATGAGAGAGAGATGAGGAAAATGCCGCTATGTTAGCCTGGTGTATCCAAAGTCTCTACCATTCCTCTTTCTGTTTCCATTTCTATTTGGTTTCCTTCCATGATGACAGTTCCCTAAAAATACACTTGATATGAGCCCTTTCTTATTTTTCTTATTTTTCTTATATTTGGTTTCCTTCCACGATGACAGTTTCATGGATTGTCTGAACAATCCATGAAAGACATGCTTAGATACTGAATTTTCATTTGTTTTACTGTTTTAGATAGTGGATATTCCCAATCAGAGGAGAATATAAAGGTTTCAAGTTAGATACTGAATTTTCATTTGTTTTGTTGTTTTAGATATATTTAAAAACAAAATTAAGTACTAGATTTTTAGCATTGCAATGTAATTATTTTACCTCTCTATATATCATTAACAATTCCATTTGCAATTGGCACTTTGATCTTATAATTTAAGATACAGGTAGATCTTTTTGCAAGTTCAAAAAATATGTATATTCTGTATTGTGGTCTACTGTTGAATTAAATTATTGTTTTTTTTTTCACAGAGCGGTAGCCCAAATGAAGGAAATTCTGATGATCAGAACTGAAGCTACTCGAGGGGTATGAATCTGTGGTCGGCCTAGTCTGGTTGTTGTTCTTATGTCCTCCTTGCTGTTGTTATGTCTTGTATTGTTGTCAGACTGGTTTGTTGGGATATTTGGGATGTTCGTCACTATATTAATTTGTTAATTATGACACTGTTAATTTTGCGGTGAATTTGGACGATGATATGACACGTGTGAAACTTTATTATCTTTAATTATTCTTGTGTTTGGTTGTGATTTGCGCATTAATATGCAACGAAGTTGGTTGAATCAGTTGTGAATTAGTTTACAGGTTTTATAAATGAAACTGTGAATTGAAATCGAACGGAAAACTGGAGCACGAAAAACAAACGGGCATAGATAGACCGGCGTTTTATAAAACACCGGTCTATCTGATGAATTAGTTGCAGTGTGCGATAGAGAGGCGTTCCCACACACGCCAGTGTATGCCGCCAACTGTAACGGCACCAAGGAACATCGGCGTTTTATAAAATGCCGGTGAACCTAACTACACCGGTATTTTTTGGTCACGCCGGTGCTTGTAAGTAGGAAAAACCGGGCACGCATAAACGCACATACACCGGCGGTGTACGACCGCTGGTATACTTTCAATCTACACCGGCGTTTATAGAAACACCGGTGAATGGATAAATACCGGCGGTTTATGACCGCCGGTGAATGTATATTGGGGAAAAGAACGGCACTCAGCGGCCTCCATAAACCGGCATTCGTTGACCGCCGGTGTAGTTGTAATATTTACCGGCGTCATGTAAAACCGCCGGTGTAGATCCCTACCTTTCCGCGATGCTCGCTTCGGCGGCATTTGGACCGGCGCAATTATAAACGCCGGTGAAGGTTTCACCGGCGAAAAAAAATGCCGGCAAAGACGTAAAAAAATGCCGGTAAATCGAGTCTGTTTTGTAGTGCATGTTTGTAAATTTTCGGGATTTTTTGAATTTTTTATGATTTTTTTGATTGCTCATATAGAACGTTTCATTTAGTTCCCTGATTTATTTCAAATGTAATCAAAGATTTAAATGGAGCTCTCTCTCTCTCTCTCTCTCTCTCTCTCTCTCAGAGAGATCCATTTAAATCTTCCATTACATTTGAAGAGCTCCCTCTCTCTCTCTCTCGCTCTCTTCAAATGTAATGGAAGATTTAAATATACCCATTTACATATATATATATATATATATATATATATATATATATATATATATATATATAGCTCGAGAGCTCGAGAGCGAGAGAGAGAGAGAGAGAGAGAGAGAGAGAGAGAGAGAGAGAGAGAGAGAGAGGTTTCTTCCGTTACAAATGGGCCTGTTTGCACGGACCAGTTGCGAACAGTGATCTAGCCGTTGGATCAAGATCCACTGGCTCAGATCTGTTATGATTTTTTTTGGGAAATTTTTGTCTTAGACCGTCCTTGACAACGACGGGTTAAGGCAAATTTTTTAAAAACAATTTCACTTAGGCCGTCATTGGCAACGACGGGCTAAGGCAAAGTTGATTTTTTTAACTCCATCTTCTCTCTCTCACTCTCTCCTTACCCTATCTCTCCATCTTCCCCGAACCCAAACCCAAACCCAATCCCAACCGAAACTGATCCCCTCTCACTCCGGCGACTCCTCCTCTCTCACTTCACTCTCACTCACTCTCCTCTCTCACTTCACTCTCACTCACTCTCTCCCTCTTCTCCCTCTCTTCATCTTCCGAAGCACCTCGCAAAACCCAATAACCCTAATCCTAGCCATCTCCCAATCTCTTCCTCCCCCGTCCACAGCTGTTGCTCCTCTATTCACTTCCTCTTTCTCACTCTCAATCTCTCCTCCAATCTTCGAAACCCTTCCTCCTCCAATCTTTAAACGCAAATTGGGAAGTCGAAACCCTAGTTCGGCGACAACACCTATATTGGAGAAATTCGCAGTTGTGCAAGGTAATGACTTAATCCTTGGCCACGTAGTTATATATTTATGTTGTTTTTTATGTTTTCTATGTCTCTTTCTAATTACTTGAATTGATTATTGTGATGCCTAATTTTGAAGATGTAGTAGTTTGAATGTAGTATTTTGATGATTTTAGACGGTGGAATTTTAGTCGTAGTTGTTGTTGTTCGCTCATCAAAATTGTAGATTGATTCATATTTATAAATATTCGATATTAGTAAATCTGCATAAACGGTAAAAAAATAAATCTGAAACTCTGTGAGTGGGTCGGAATCACGACACACAAGCTAACGAAACTTGTAGGAGGGAGTTTTGACTCACAGTTTGCAAGATACGGCCGTGTATCGCTTTTGGTCAATAAAAACCCAATTAAATCGATACACGGCCGTATCTCGCACACCGTGAGACAAAACTCAACTCTAGAAATTGCGTTGGCTTGTATTACGTGAGTAAGAACAACTCGCAAAGTTTCAAAATTTTTTGATGTCGTTTATGCAGTTTTCTCACATATCTCTATCTAGAACAACTAAATTCTAAAATATGCGGTTACCCAAGAAACCCCTACAAACGATATCCAAAAATTACGAAATTTTGGAAGCAGGAAAGACTCACCCCACACAAGTCAACACAACTTGTAGAAGTCATTTTTGACTTACAGTTTGCGAGATACTACCGCGTATCATTTTATTTGGATATTCTTGAAATGAAGCTATACTCGGCCGTATCTCGTAAATCATGAGTCGAAAATTACTTATACAAGTTGCGTTGGCTTGTGTGGGGGTGAGTTCGACCAACTCGCAAAGTTTCAGATTTTTTGGATGTCGTTTGTGCGTTGTTTATCACGTTTTACTTTTACAATATAAACAACTAATTTTGGATATTTTGAGTACGAAAGCATAAAAAAATCATACAAACGACATCCAAAAATTTCAAAATTTTGTTGGTAGTATGTACTCACCCCACACAAACCAACGCAACTTGTAGAGGTGAGTTTCGACTCACGGTTTGCGAGATACAGCCGAGTATCGCTTTTGTTCATGATAAATTAAAATAAAGCGACACACGGCCGTATCTAGTAAACCGTGAGACAAAACTCAACTCTAGAAGTTTTGTTGGTTTTTTTTACGTGAGTAAGATCAACTCGCAATGTTTCGAAATTTTTTGATGCTGTTTGTGTGGTTTTCTCACGTATCTTGATCAAGAACAACTAAACTCAGAAATATACAGTTACACTAGAAACCCCTAACGACATCCAAAACTTATGAAATTTTGCGAGTAGGTAAAACTCACCCCACGCAAGTCAACGCAACTTGTAGAAGTTATTTTTGACTCACGGTTTACGAGATACTGCCGTGTATCGTTTTATTTAGTTATTCTTGAAATAAAGCTATACTCGGTCGTATCTCGAAAACCGTGAGTCAAAAATCACTTATACAAGTTACGTTGGCTTGTGTAGGGTGAGTCCGACCAACTTGCAAAGTTTTGAAATTTTTGGATGTCGTTTGTGCATAATTTATCACATTTTTTCTCAATTTTACAAGCTAAACAACTAATTTTGGATATTTTGAGTACGAAATCATATAAAACCACATAAACGACATCAAAATATTCAAAAAATTTGTTGGTAGTATGGACTCACCTCACACAAGCCAACGCAACTTATAGAGGTGAGTTTCGATTCATGATTTGCGAGATACGGCCGAGTATCGCTTTTGGTCAAGATAAATTAAAATACAGCGACACACGACCGTATCTCGTAAACCATGAGGCAATACTCAACTCTAGAAGTTGTGTTGGGATTTGTTACGTGAGTAAGACCAACACGCAAAGTTTCAAAATTTTTTGATATCGTTTGTGTGGTTTTCTCACGTATCTCGAACAACAACAATTATAACTTCAAACGATTTGAGTACAGTTACACTAGAAAACCGCACAAATGTTATCCAAAAATTACGAAACTTTGTGAGTGGGTCGGGCTTACCTAACACAAGCCAACACAACTTATAGAAGTGATTTTTGACTCACGGTTTGCAAGATACGGCCGTGTATCAATTTTGGTCAACAAAAATCAAAATAAAGTGATACACGGCCTTATCTCGCAAACCGCGAGTCGAAACTCACTTCTACAAGTTGCATTGGCTTGTGTTAGGTGAGCCCGACCCATTCGCAATGTTTTGAAATTTTTCATTGCCATTTGTACGTTTTGTCCACATTTTCACTTTATTTATTGATGATAGAGAAATGGCTAAAACACTTATCAATTAACCTTATATTTTTTGTTGATAGATAAATAGCTAAGATGGGGCGACTGAGAAGCCCTTCTGGTAGCGCTAGTGGCGAACCATTTACAGAGGTAAGAATTATTATTATTATTATTAGTTTTAAATATGAATATGTAACATTGTATAAATAATAACAAGATTTGTATTCGTTCATGAAGGTTGGTGGCCGTCATTCTTCATCTACCGAGACCGGTCTTTTATCTTCGGTTGGACTTACACCTCCAGGAACGTTGGACTCAAGCATACTCGCGTTGTAATCCATACACAGATCTGTAGCTGTGTGGAATGGGTCCGCAAAGAAGTGTAACTTTTGGAAGTATGCGATTCTTTCCATGGACCCCCATATTGCTCCGTACAAAGTTGAAGCCAGTTTTTACGGAGCTCAATTTATGGGGGTGTGAAGCTTGATCATCCTCTACTTACAGCTCTTGTGGAGCGATGGAGGTCGGAGACCAACACATTCCACCTGCCGGTAGGAGAGATGACCGTCACTCTCCAAGATGTAGCATTGATTACTAGGCTTCCTATAGATGGGGCCGCCGTGATGGGGAACATGGACTTTGACCGAGTGAAAGTTGTTCGTGATTTGCTCGGTATCGACTTGGAGGTGTCATTGGATAAAAGAAAAGATGACGTTGAAGATGAAATCGTCAAAGATATTTTGTCAGATCATGATCCAGATGTAATAGAGCAATCCATAGATTAGGCAAAAATTGAAGCCGAAAATGCTTTTTGGGATGAAGTTTTCGAGGGTAAATCACTCTGACTTAGTTGGTTGAAATACCAATTCAAAGATTATTTGACGGATGATTCGGATGAGAAAACCGTACGGTACTATGCTTGTGCATACATATTCAGTTTGATGGGGGATGTGATCTTCCCAAACTCATCAGGTGTGAGTGTGCCACTCATGTATTTACGCTTGTTAGAACAGTTTAGTATGGCCGACCATTATAATTGGGGGAGTGCGGCCTTGGCGTCATTGTATAGGAATTTGTACAAATGTGAACAATTGGGTGGCCGATGGATCTGTTGTAAATTTGGAGTTGGGAGCGCATCCATATCCGTCGTCCTCGTATTATTGAGCCAACACTGGATTGGTTGGCCGAAACACCGTATGCAGAGATGTTTCCTTCTTTATGTGTGTATTGGGTAGGGCGGCACACATGGGTCGATAACCCACGCACATCTCTTACGTATTATAGAGATGAGTTGGATAATTTGCGCGACGAGTTCGTCAATTTGGTACCATACTCCACCGACAGGTTGGAACGAGTTCCATCAGTATGTTTGGCTAGCGAGCTTTAGTTGACGACTGCCCCACTTGTCAACTTTTCTATTGTGGAGTTTCAATATCCGGATAGAGTGATGCGGCAATTCGGATATCAGCAGAAGATTCCTGAAGCCCGCTCGTACGACAAAAAATTGCATGAGGTGAAAGGAACAGGTCGAGTGCCCAACTTCGATTGGGCGGATTTTCACTGGGTACATGTGGCCAATTGGAACATCTTACGCAATCAGTGCATGAGGTG
Source organism: Hemerocallis citrina (assembly GCA_017893485.1). Taxonomy (NCBI): domain Eukaryota; kingdom Viridiplantae; phylum Streptophyta; class Magnoliopsida; order Asparagales; family Asphodelaceae; genus Hemerocallis; species Hemerocallis citrina. The sequence continues at coordinate 245,471,194 of CM030358.1, forward strand.
AAAGGAACAGGTCGAGTGCCCAACTTCGATTGGGCGGATTTTCACTGGGTACATGTGGCCAATTGGAACATCTTATGTTGTTTATTGTTATACCTTATGATGGCTCATTCCATGAGGTGTATATGATGTGGTACAAATGCATTACAAGATTGTATGTATCTTCGCAATCCGCTGTACCTTCCGGAGTCCAGATTCCGATTCCCCCAACCAAGGAGGAACCACTACCGGCATATTCCTCTTCGCAACCAATGTATCAACCGAAGGCGTCGACGTATATGAACATGGTTAGTCTAACTTTACATATTTTCATATATTTCGTATGCATGTATTGTTATTTGAAGATGTGATGATTATATAGATAATGTTGTTTAATTTGTAAATTTCAACCTAATGTAGATTGAAAACACATGAGACACTATTCGGATAGTTGCTCGTACGCTGAAGAGTTTAGTACCCGAGAGCTTGAAGGATATAATGCGAGGAATTCTTAAACCGTGCCGCCGCACTCTTGAAGATGTAGGTAAAGGTCCCAAACTTGATTCATATTTAGAAGCTAACGTGATAAGTTCTCGGCGAAAGAGCGTGACAACGACAGGAATTCACATTGCCAAGCCACAACAACTGCAACAACAAGAACCAACGGATGAGGAGGAGCAATGGTTGGATGACCCCCCATCCCCTGAGACACAAGTCAAACAGCAAAATCCCCCACGAAAGAGGAACAAGCCGGATAAGTACACATCGAGTGGACACAAACTGCGTGGTGGAAAGAGGTAGTGGCTTGTACATCTTCTTTATTATTAGTTTTGTATTCATCTTATGATTTCATTCCTTACATTTTTAATACATCTTTTTCTATGCTTTTGTCAATTATGTAGATGAATTTAAGCGGTTGTGCGAGGAAAGTCTGCTACGTATGCAATTTTTTTGTTATTCGTGAAGTCAATGTATTGATCGAGATTTATGTACATATTCATTAAATTTGTATCTTGGGTTTATATATTTATATTCATTTTTGTTTGTTATAGTTTGTGTATGAAAGTTTTATTGTGGGCTATTGTTGTTGTTACCGGATGAGATTGATGTATGTTGTGATAATTGCTGTTACGGTTTTGGATTATCATATTGGTGTACGTTACCTGCATACAGTTGTTTGGTTAACATTTGTGTAATATGGAGAAAGATGTATGCGGTGTTCATTGATGTATGGTGTGTTTTGTTGGTGTTTTTTTTAAAACATAACTTACCCCGTCGTCCACAACAACAGGTTATGTTATTTACCTAAAATTTGTTCACAACTGAAGCAAGTGAGCTTAACACTGGAAAAATCATTCAACTTAACCCGTTATTTGATGACGAATTAAGTGAGCTTAACCCATCATCCACAATAACGGGTTAAGTTTGAAGCTTTTGACCGAACTTGGTCTTAAAAAGTTAAATTTTCATCCACGAAGAGCAAATAGAACTAGAAAAATTATTCAACTTAACCCGTTATTGGTGATAACGGTTAAGTGAGCTTAACGGGTTAAGTGAGCTTAACCCGTTATCCACAATAGCGGGTTAAGTTGAAAGCTTTTGACAAAACTTGGTCTTAAGAAGTTGAATTTTCATCCACAAAGAGCAAGTAGAACTGAAAAAATCATTCAACTTAACCCGTTATTGGTGATAACAGGTTAAGTGAGCTTAACCCGTCATCCACAATAACGGGTTATGTTGGAAGATTTTGACAGAATTTGGTCTTAAGAAGTTGAATTTTCATCCACAAAGAGCAAGTAGAACTAGAAAAATCATTCAACTTAACCCGTCATCCACAACAGCGGGTTAAGTTGGAAGATTTTGACAGAACTTTTAAGCTTAAGATGTTGAAATATTTTAACCATGTTAATTTTTTAAATATTGTTTGCTTTCATATCTAATTGAGTGAAGAGATTGTTATATATATTTAGATTAAAAATTTTAAATTAAATTTAAAAAATCCAGAAAACAATTTCACTCATTTTTTTTGTTGTTAGAATATTTTTTTTTAAAAAAATGTTGTTAGAATAAAATTTTTTTAAAAAAATACTTTCAAATAAAATATTAATAAAAATTGGTTACCAAAAAGTTTCTAGCACTTTCTCTAACCGTTGTCATAATGTTCGAACCCTAGCCCAAACCCTGTAACAATAATCCACTAAGCCTGCAAGTGATGTAAAATAAAAGAAATTAAAAAAATGATAAATAAATACGGAAAATTAACAAAGTTAATTTTAAAACAAAATACTCAAATTTAAATTTTAAAAAAGTTTGCCCTAACCTTCTAACCCTTGCCCTAACCCTCTCACCCTGTAAACCTTTCTCTAACCCTTACCCTAACCCTCTGACTCTAACCCCCTAACCCTCTAACATATTATATGGAATTCTCAAATTCTATGGATATTTTAAAAAATATTATAAAATCATTTATGAACAAAATATAAACGAATATTAGAATTTGGGAAAATTATGTAAATTAAAAAAAATGAAAAATAAAAAGGAGAGTCCGAGAAAATAAAATTTGTGAGAAATTACTTAATTTTATATAAAAAAAACTAGTTTACAAAAATCTAAAGCTACAACCCTAACCCTTTCTCTAACCCTACTGTAACCCTTACCCTAACCATCTAACTCTGTAACTCTTAAACCCAATTCAATGTATATGTAGAATGATAAAAAATCCATAATTTTTATTTAAGAATATTATATGGAATTCTAAATTTTTTTGGATTTTTTAAAAAATATAAAATAATGTTTAAACAAATATATATATATATATATATATATATATATATATATATATATATATATATATATATATATACATATATTAGAATTTGGGAAAAGTAATGCAATAAATTAAAAAATTACATCAAACTAAAAAAGGAAAATTAACAAATTACATTTTAAAACACAATAATCATTTTTATAATAAAAATAAGGTTTACAAAAATCTAAGGCTACAACTCTAGCCATTTCTCTAACCCTACCCTAACCCTTGCCGTCCATTAACTCAAGCAATTTGTCTCGTGGCTCACCATATTCTTGACACATCCAAACAGTATCTCTCTAGCATGAAGTTCGAACTCCTGGTGACGGGAGATTCTAAACACTTCCTGAGATCCAGGAACCCTGCTTGCACATCTTTGAGCAAAAGAAGACTCTTCATCTCTTGATGATGATCCAAACCGCTGACATGTCGTACCAGATCAAGCGATGTCAATCAACGAAATGAGCCGAAATAAAAATGGATGACACTGAAATCAAAAGAACATGTGTAACCCCTATTTTCCATTTTGTGTATTTTGAGTGTATATTTCTTTTTAGTGTATTTCACTCTTGTATCTTTTTCTTGGACCGTATATTGGACCTTTTGTTTCAATATATTTATTTTTATCGTTATCATCTTTTATTTGAATTCCTGATTCGGTTGTCTCCTTTTGATTCGTCTCTTTTTGCTCGTGCCATTACTTTTTGTTCTCACTATTAAAATTTATATTTTTCTTATTTCCATTTGTTATTTTAATTCATTCATTCCGCCCTATCATTTTTTTTTGGATCTCATATACCCTAATTACCCTCCTAAATATTTCACTTATACTAACCAGACCATTTGTGGGCTTAAACTGTAACGCCCCAATTTTCGGTAACTGGGAAACCGTGACATAAGCCAGAATCTTTTCTTCAATTAGTCACAGTACACAGAAAAACAGGAAAATTTAAAACTTTTTATTCAACACAAATGTATTACAAATTCAAATGTTACGAAATTGCAATACATTACAACAGTGTTACAATACTACCTTTACAATCCCAAGTGTTACAACTTTCAACATATTACATCAGAGTACAATGAATAAAGAACAACACTTGGTATTCCACTTGGATGCTTTCCAACAAATAAATAATTTACAACAATTATTACAAATGAAATTACAACATATTTATAGGGAAAAACTTTAATGAAATCGACTCCTTGCTCTCTAGCCTTGAGTCCTCCTGAATCCTGTACCTGTACCTGTAGCTGTACCTGTAGCTGTACTTGTACTTCTGCAATCCAATACTTGTACTTCTGCAATCCAGTACCTATTGAAGTGGGGACGTCAGTATTCACTGACGCTTTAAGGCTGATAACTAGCTGCGGATCTCAACTATAGCAAACAGATTGATGAAAAGGAAAATATGTATATAAATTTGATGTGTCAGTGTATGTTATGACTTAGACTCTAATGCAAGATTACTAATGCAATGATGCTCTTATTCTAATGTAAGCGAGTCTCTGGAACAGTATGCAGCCCATACTACATATGCCCCATCTCAAGCCGTTTCTCCATATATAGGGATTTGAACCCACGTTATGAATTCTACTTTGTACAATCCTGTTCCTGACAATACAACATGACTAGTGAGGTTGCAGAAGGGGTCAAGTCCCCCTATACAGTACGCTTATGGTGTCTCCGTTTTGCCACTACTACCTGGCGTAACGGACCTCACTAAAAAATAAGGTTGCAGGTACGGTCTAGTTCCGTTACTGCAGTCATATAGTGGTGATCGCGTTTGCCACTATTGCTCAGCATACCGGACCTCCTTCGAAAACTAAAAGAACATAGGGTCTCACAAGCGCAAGGTAGCTCGAAGCATCGCCTGTGGCACCCCTGGGGTCTCGCAAGCGCAGGACTGCACGTAGCATCCTGTGGCACCCCTAAGTCACGGTATTTCAGGAATTAACAGACGAGATACGCAACCCGTGCTCCCAACTCGTGAGAAGGCACTTTGACAGGAAGGTACAACACAATAACACTGCCTAGTGCCGGCCTATAGGACAGGTCTGATAATAAGGAATCACCCTTAACACCAACTCTTTCCCCTCGGCGAATAATGATAATAAGTAATGGTTAAGTAGTAATAGCCATAAGTTACTACCCTAACGATGTCACTAACCCTGAACAATCCTAGGGATGACAACAGTATAAATACAACATGCTTGGTCTTAAGTTTAGACTTCGCAAGATAACTCTACTAGGCTGCTCAACCTAGACTTACCAGAATCCCTAAGGACCTGGTTCATGGTCTATCGATCCAAGACCTCGACAATACGAACGTATTCGCATGCTACTACCCTGAACTTGGATTCTGTCATACTCCGGTCCGCGATCAACCAACTCGGTTAAGATCTGACGGTACACGCGAGTGACTCGTCCACAGTCCCTTAGGAGTAAAGTAAACACACTTCTTGATGGTCGATAGCTCTAGGGCAATGATATCACCCTAGATGAGCACAAAAAACTGCGTATTAGCTAAAAAGCTACATATGAGTAACCAAAAATATATACGAGCTAAACAAGCTACGTATGGGACCAACAGCTACATACAGGCCAGTCGAGCCGCGTATGAGACAACAACATACATACGAGCCAAATAAGCTACGTATGAGATCAATATCTACATACGGGCCAGGCGAGCTACGTATGAGACAACAACATATATATGAGCCAAGTAAACTACGTATGAGATCAATAGCTACATACAACCCAGTCGAGCCCGTATGAGCAAATCCACACATAAAAATAACCATACAGGTAATCAACCCAGAAGCAACCAAATGTGCTTACTAGAAAACTTGATCTTCTATAATTAGAAGCAACAGAAGAATCTACAAACAATCTAAAATAGGCTTTCTACTAATGAGAAGCCCAAAAGTGACATAAAAGTCTTCCGACAACCTAGAAGCAACCAGTGCTACACTTATCGAATTTTAATAACAATATACTTTTTTAGAAAGGTAAGAGTATCTACCATAATTCTCTAGTGGAACACTATTTCAGATTCTGTAAGGAATCCAAAATCCGGTCCATCGAACACATGTAAACAGTTTAACCCAACTGCAGATTTTCAACAAAAAGTTGAAACTTCGCAAGCTGGTAACTTTTGCTCCACTCGTCGGAATCTAACGAAACTGGACAATTTGAAAGGATTGGAACATCTACTAAAACTTACCAGCTGACCAGTTGCTCAGATTCCGCAAGGAAATCCAAATTCCTACTCGTCGAACATATGCAAACAATTACCAAACTACCGATTGTCAACAAAAAGTTAAAACTTCCATAGCTTGTAACTTTTGCTCCACTTATCGTAATCTAACAAAACTGGACAATTTGAAAAGGTAGGAACATCTAATAAAACTTCCTAGTTGACCAGTTTCTTAGATTCCGTAAGAAAATCCAAATTCCTACCCGTCGAACATATGCAAACAGTTACCAAACTACTGATTTTCAACGAAAAGTCGAAACTTCCATAGTTTGTAACTTTTGCTCTACTTATCGGAATCTAACGAAACTGGATAATTTGAAAAGGTAGGAACATCTACTAGAACTTCCCAATTGACCAGTCGCTCAGATTCCGTAAGGAAATCCAAATTCTTACCCGTCGAACATATGCAAACAGTTACCAAACCAACAATTTTCAACAAAAAGTCGAAACTTTCGTAGCTCGTAACTTTTGCTCCACTTATCAGAATCTAACAAAACTGGACAATTTGAAAAGATGGGAACATCTACTAAAACTTTTCAGTTGACCAGTTGCTCAGATTTCGTAAGGAAAACCAAGTTTCTCCCCATCGAACACACAAATGGTAACAAAAGCAACCGACTTAACTAAGGAAAACTGAACCTTTCAAGCCCATAACTTCTACTCCACTTATCGGAATCTAGCCCGAGAGGCCTATTCGGAAAGGGAAGAACATCTACTACAACTTTTCTAATGGGTCGGCTCCTCAGATTCATCAAGAAAGACCCTTAAAAATGACCAAGAAGTTAAACAACAAGAACCTAGTTTAAACAGCTAATTGCTGTATTTTGCAAATGGCATAACTCCCACTCCGCTTATCAGAATTTAGCCCGAGAGGACAATTCGGAAAGGGGAGGATGTCTAATACAATTTATCTAATGGGTCTCTACCTCAGATGCAACCATTAAGGACCTCAAAAACCATAATGAGTCAAAACAGTACCCACTCAGTCAGACAGCTTTTTGCTGTATTTTTCCTCTGAGCTGATTCCTTATCAAAATTCCGGCCCTTAATTCACATGAATCGGTTCTGATTGAACCAATCATGGGAATCGAGGATAGCCGGAAATTCTTTAACTAAGAACCGAAACTGAGGGTTTCGGCCGATAGTAGGGAATCCTTGAATCTGGACCGAAACTGAGGGTTTCGGCCGGTATCGCATACGTAAGACTTTCATAAGAGGGTTCGTAGGAGCCTAAAAATATGTGCGCAAGATAGATTTGTAACCGCGGGTATACGATCAAAAAGCACAGGCACCCTTGAGGTCGAGTCTCTGTGGCAGTTGGACAAGAGCAGCGGACATCGAGAACAACTCCGGAGATCCCCGCAAAGGTAAGAGCCTCCGCAGCGATCCCTTACTGGTTTCGAAGAGATGCCATGGCTTGAGTGGGACCTATTGGCTTTAGATTCCTTTATGAAAGTTTTGGACAGACCTGCATCGCTCTAAAAGGGAAGAACCCAGAATATGAGAAAACAGGCCTCAGGAGGTCATAACTCATACTCCGCTTATCGGAATTTAGCCCGAAAGGCTAATTCGGAAAGGGGAGGATGTATACTAAAACTTCTCTACAGGGTCTCCACCTCTAATTCAACCATTAAGACACTCAAAAGTATCAAGCAACCAAAACAGCAATTTTCAGCTTAACAGCTAGTTGCTGTTTTTTGTAACGGTTATAACTTTTGCGTCTCTTATCGGATTTTAAGCCGAGTGGTCAATTTGGAAAGGGGATAATGTCTACTACAACTTCTCTAATGGGTCTCTACCTCTGATTCCGCAAGGAAGACCAACTTCCAGCCCTCCGAACATACAGCGACACAATCCCCAAAAACACAGTTCACTGTTTTTCCCTAAACATTCGCTGTTTTGGGGGAACGGTCGTTTCACCCATCAAAACTACTCTAAAAAATCTACAAAAATTCTAGCATACTAATAACACCCCTAAGAAAATCTCCAATAAGTTTTGGGTCGAGATTCTATCGTTTACATGGTTAATTAAAATCAACCATACAACCCTAAAAATTGATTCTTTATGCCTCTAGTTTGTGTTCTACCACTTCAAATTTTACATACACCTTACTCTAGCCCATATGCACATAAAATCACTTCAATACAGCAACATACAACCAAAATAAACCTAATAATACCTAAAATGAACATGAGATGAGAAACCCCCACCTTAGAGTGTGTAGGAAGGACTAGCTTCTCTTTCTCCTTGCTCCTTGATCCCCTTCAAGAACACACCATGAAAATAGAACCCATGAGAAACCCTCTCTTTTCTTTTGATTCAATCCCTCTTTCTTTTTCTATTTTTCTTCTCAATCTTTTTCTAAACAAAAACTTAGTAAAATAAGAAGTAGAAGTAGGTATTGAGTGAGATGAGATTTGGGATGAGAACACACACACACAAAAGGTTTCTAACCCTAGAAGAAGAAGGGGCCAGCCAAAATGGAAAGGGGGGGAGTTGGGGTGTTTTTATAAGAAGGGGTGAAGGCTTTTGTGGTGAAAATGAAAGCCAAGGGCCATTTCTTCATGTGGCTCAAAACAAACAAGGATTTTGTTACCGCTGAATCTGGTGTGGGGGTAAACAGATAGAATTTGTGGGTTCGTGGAAAAACCTGAATAGCGAGTCCAAACCTGTTCGTCGGAGTTGGGATGCCGACTCCCGCCGTTCACCTGCAAGGAAGTGCGATAAACCGGGGTTGATCCCTCCGATGCACCCTCCGACGCTCTTGTCAGTAACCAGTGATGATTAAAAAAAAGCTTAAGTTGGCAAAAGAGTGATTACCTTGTAACAGTGGTAGGTAGGAGGTATTTATAGTCGCCATGGGAATTTAATTAGGGACCTGATTTCCTGTGATACCGTTAGGAGTAAAATCCTCATAATTGGTTTAGGAAACTGATCCTTGATTTCCGGTGAGAGGATAACCGTAAATCAGGCCCATTGGTTTAGTCAAATCAGAGACCCTGATTTCCTCTTGCTGGTCTGGGTTTGTCTTGGGCCGGGGCCCGTACCCAGCTGGAGTGGATCCGTTTCGCGGGTTATTGGATCTGTGAAGGGGAGATCCAGTGCCTGCTTCAGGCCCATCTATATGTGAAATTACCGTTTTACCCCTGAGCTTTAAGATTCGTGTCCAATCTGGACGGTTCCGATTTAACCCCATTTTTAGCCATATCACGAGCCCCCCACTCCCAAAGACTGAGTGTGATCAGCCTTTGAGGAGTAGTTTAACTGTTTTAGTGTCTAGTGGAGTTGTATCGGAGTCCGAATAGAGGGTTTTGAATCTCGAAGGGGTAGTGAGGTGATTTTTGAAGCTGTAAGCGGTTCTTGAGCTTCTCTGGATATTTGGCGGTTTTTATCAATTTTTTCGGTTTATTTATTTAATTTTGCGATGCGTTAACCAGTCGTTCGGGGGTCTTAGCAACGCATTCCAGGCAATAATTGTTCGTTCAGGGGCTCAAAAATATTCCCTTGAATTTGTAATTATTTTCTGGAATTTCTAGCTAATTTTCCAGAATTTTTAGTAATTTTTTCTCAATTTTTAAATAAATAAAGCGATTTAAATAAATAAAAACTAATTTTAAATACCGATTTATTGCGTGGTGCAATCTGGGCCCTTGATCAGCGGCGAGCGCGATTTTCTGGGCGATCAGACGATCCACACTCCTCGGTAGATAGTTTCTTCACATACGAGGGTCGGTTCCTCGTCTCCTCGGCTCGGCTGCTCGGCGCCAAGCTCGAAATCAGCCGAACTACGTGGCGTGATCCTGAGCATTCATCTCAGCGTGGATCCCCAAAAAACACTATCTTGTCATTTAGTGGACGTGGCAAGATCTGAGCCGTCCATCATGACGAGCGCGCTTTTTGACAAGATCCAACGGCTGAGGATGGTCGGCAGGTTTTTTCTCCATATTTGAGGGTCGGTTCCTCGTCCCCTCGGCTCGGCAGGTGGGTCCATAGCTCGGAATCAGCTGAACTACGTGGCGTGATCCTGAGCGTTGATCTCAACGCGGATTCGCAAAAAACACTATCTTGTCGTTTAGTGGACGTGGCAAGATCTGAGCCGTCCATCATGACGAGCGCGCTTTTTGACAAGATCCAATGGCTGAGGATGGTCGGCAGGTTTTTTCTCCATATTCGAGGGTCGGTTCCTCGTCCCCTCGGCTCGGCAGGTTGGTCCATAGCTCGGAATCAGCCGAACTGCGTGGCGTGATCCTGAGCGTTCATCTCAGCGCGGATCCCCAAAAAACACTATCTTGTCATTTAGTGGACGTGGCAAGATCTGAGCCGTCCATCATGACGAGCGCGCTTTTTGACAAGATCCAACGGCTGAGGATGGTTGGCAGGTTTTTTCTCCATATTCGAGGGTCGGTTCCTCCTCCCCTCGGTTCGGAAGCTCGGAACCGTTAGCCGAGGTATGGAGTTAGATGTTTTGAAGCATCCTGGATTGGAAGCATTGTCGTACTCCGGCCCAGTAGCTCGGCTGCTTAGCCAAGCTGTTTAGTAGCTCGGCTAGGCGAACCGGTGGCAGGCAGCTCGGAAGGTACACGTGGTCAGATCTTGAGCGTCCATCATTGCGTGAATCACGAGGGCTGGGTTCAGATCACGAGAAAACGTTATCTTGTCGTTTTGTGGGCGTGGCGTGATCTGAACCGTCCATCGTGTTTTGACATAAATTTTGGAGAGATCCGATGGTGATTTGTCCTCGGAAGGATTTTTCTCCATATTCGAGGGTCGGTCCTCATCCCTTCAGTTCGGAAGCTCAGAACTGTTAGCCGGGGTACGGAGTTAGATGTTTTGAGGAGTCTTGGCTCTGGAGCGTCGTCGTACTCCGGCCCAGTAGCTCGGAAGGTACACATGGTCAGATCTTGAGCGTCCATCATTGCGTGAATCACGAGGGCTGGGTTCAGATCACGAGAAAACGTTATCTTGTCGTTTTGTGGGCGTGGCGCGATCTGAACCGTCCATCGTGTTTTGACACGAACTTTGGAGAGATCCGACGGTGATTTGTCCTCGGAAGGATTTTTTCTCCATATTCGAGGGTCGGTTCCTCATCCCCTCGGTTCGGAAGCTCGGAACCGTTAGCCGAGGTATGGAGTTAGATGCTTTGAAGGGACTCAGTAGCTCGGTTGCTTAGCCAGGCTGTTCGATAGCTCGGCTTGGCAGACCGGTGGCCGAGTCGTGGACTTAAGTGATTTGAGGAGTTTCTTGCTTTTCGAAACGTCGCAACTCTCCGCTTGACGCTTTGGCTTCTTAGTGGGCCTTTTAAATTCCCAAGGAGGCTCAACTAGGGGTGGCGAACGGGTCGAACGGGCCGGTCCCGGCCCAACCCGTGCGGGTTGGCACGCTCGAGTAGGCGGGCCGGGCCGGGTTGGCGTCTTATGCGGGCCGGGCCGGACCGGGTCAATTTCTTATTTGGGTGGCCCGCCCAACCCGTGAACCCTTTAGGGCTCAACCCGGGTTGGGCCGGGTCGACCCGCGGGTTGGCCCGTTTAATAATATATATATATAATATTTTTTTTTTGGTAGCTTAAATTGAACTAATAATAATAATAATTTTACAAATGATGTATACAATTATACAAACAACTATATTTTTGTTTGATGAATATTACATTTCTTAAAAAATTATAATACTAAGTAAGTAATACTACTAATAAGTAATAATACTACAATTCTTCAAATATCCCCAAATGATGTTTAATTATAATACTAAGTATGTAATTCAGTAATAATACTAATAAGTAATAATACTGCAATTCTTCAAATTGAATCAAATATCCCCAAATGATGTTTAATTATAATACTAAGTAAGTAATAATACTAATAAACAAAAAAAATCGTAATAATAATAATAAGATTGAAAGAGTGAAATTGACAACAAATTTTGAAATTTTATTCATATGAATTTAAGTGATACAATTTGAACAATTTATAACGAAATGAAGAATTTAATTCACAAATAAGTTTTATACAATAACATATTTCTTATGTACAATTTTAATTGACTACAATTTTTCTAATTTAACATAAGAAGAAAAGCTATTGTTGTTGTTGTTGTTGTTGTTCTTCGGGTGAGTTGCTCCCACTTGTAGAACTTGATAGTGCTTTCCCTTGCGTCCTATATTCAGCCTTCAGCCAGTCTTCTGTGCAAACGAGCATCTCCAATGCCTCGGGCTTCAACCGATTTCTGTAATCAGATAGAACCCTGCCACTTGTAGAAAATGCACTCTCAGAAGCAACTGTAGAGACAGGAGGAGTTAGCAAATCTTTAGCCATAATAGACAGAATACTAAAAGTGTGTTCATATTCTTTCCACCATTGTAAAATATCTAGTGGGGGAAAGAGTAGGCTCAGTATCCTGTTGGTTATACCAATTTAATTCATTTGGTTGATTAGTCCTAGGTTTTTTAGATTGAATTTGTTCAAGTAGACTAAATGTTCTATCACCAATTCTACTTTTACCCTTACCTTTAGAACTACCAGAAGAAGAACTAACTACAGAAGTTGTACTACTAGAAGCAAAACGTCTATCATAATAATCATACAAGTTATTTAACGTAGATTCAAACTGAACTAAAAATTGTGCGCAATCAGTTGTTAATTCTACATTGTTCTCTAAATATCCAAAAAAACATTTCTATCAAATTCTTCGTACCTTCTAATTTGATACGGGGATCCATAACAGTAGCAACACAAATCAACATAGGAGGAGGAAAATAATATTTCAAAAATTTTTGAAATGCAGGTATTACAATGTCACTAATATAGGGATCATTTAACATTTCGTTAAATATTTGCATCATGCTAACTAATTCAATAAAAATGCTACTAGAAGTAGATTCATATGTTTTTGAAAACTTTAAAGTTGCGGTTTTAAAAGGTTCTAAAAATTTCAATAAAGATTCGGTGAAAAACCAATCGTTGGGAGTCATTTCAAAATTGTGCATATTTTTTGCGATACAAAAATTATTTACCACTGCTTTATAATCGGTGACAACATTTAGTAAATCAAAAGTAGAATTCCATCGGTGTCTAACATCCTTTGGAAATTTTCTAAAAGGAACATTTCTAACCCTACACCAAGCTTTCCATTCTTGTAAAATGCTTGGACTTAATGCAATGAAATGTACACAATTTCTAATTTTATGTATATATGGATCAGCTATTTTTAATGCATCTTGAACACATAAATTTATAATATGACATGCACATCTAACATGAAAAATATTATCAGATGGAGGGTTTAATACAGATTTTAAAGTAGTAATTGCTACACTGTTGTTAGATGCATTATCAAAACTAATAGCCATAATTTTATCACGAATATGAAAAACATCACAAATTTCTATAATACGGTTTGCTATTTCAGCGCTACTATGGGGATACGGCAACGACGCAAGTGATATGATTCTTTTTTGAAGAATCCAATCATTTTCGATCCAATGACAGGTTATTCCCATCGTTGGAATATTGTTGACACCCGTCCAACAATCCGAAGTTAAACTAACCCTACAAGTTAAACTCCATAAAATTGCAATCAACGCGTCCTTCATTTCAACATACATTTTAAAACAATCCGATTTGCAAGTATTTCTCGGAATTCTTTTAAAATGAGGGTTTAAGGCCGTTTGATCAAAATTTTCCAAGTTCCTACTCTCGGGATAGGAAAATGGCAACTCTTCCTTAATGACTAATCGGGCCATTTCCCGACGAACAAGTTCGGGATCATAAGGGTGGCTATCTACTTGACCGGTCCTAGGGTTAATTTTTTGTTGGCCTTGTATTTGATCAAGAAGTTCTTTATGATTATGTTGTATGTGCCTACTAATTGTACCAGTGCCGTCACTCCTCTTGAATTTGTATGTTTTACTACATGTTTTACACACTTTCAAACCTACACCCGGAATATGTTCGTCCGGGATATACTCATAAAACTTGCGCCAATCGCTAGTTTCTCCTCTACTTTTCCTACTACTACGGGGTTGTGTGGTTTCGGGTTGTTGTTGTTGTTCTTCTTCTTCTAATTGAATGTCACCGACAACATCCATGTCGTGTGTACCCCATTGTTCCATAGTAGGATCAATGTAATCTTGGGTGGGCTCACTAATTGGGACAATTGGTGGCCTACGTGAAGAGGAGGAGGAATCTTGTCCGCTACGACCGCTACCGCGTGATCTAGACATAATGTGGTAATGTGCTCAAATATGTAAAAAAAATCCTACAATGTAGGATCGGACCGAGCGGTGAATTATACAAAAAAAATCTAAAAAACAAGAGGGTTGAGATAGAGAAGTTCAAAAAACAAACAATAATTTTAACTACAACGCAAAAAAAAATTAACAAGAGAGGTAGAGAAATTTTGATACCGTTCACCGTAGAATACGCGTATGTAAAAAAAACCGTGAAAATAAGAATATAATAGAAAAGATGGAGGAGCGCTTTGCCGATTCCGCAATTGAACAGTTGAGAAGAGGTTGAAGAGAATTGAAGACGTTGAAGACGTTGAATTTTGTTTTCGATACGACCAAAATTTGATCGTGTATATGCCTCCTTGTACAATTATTTGATGAATACTACAATTGTTCAAAAATTTCTTTAAAATGATGTATAATTGTAGAGAGAGTAAGAGAGTGAGGTGTAATTTTTTTCGAGATTTTTAGGGGATATTTATAGCCGTTTGCACACAGCAACGGCTCTTAGAGCCGTTTGCTGCCAACGGCAGCGACAGACCCGGGTTCGAACCGCAGGTTTCGACCCGTTCGACCCGCGGGTCGAACGGTCGGCCCGTCACGGGTCGAACGTTCGACCTGTACGGGTCGAACGGGTCGAAACCCGCGGGTTGAACCATGGGTTAACGGGTTCAATTCGCGAATTAAACGGGTTCGTGGGCCGGGTTTTGCGAATTCGATCCGCGTAAATTGCGACCCGGGTCGACCCGGTACTGTTCACCGGGTTCGACCCGAACCCGTGAAGCTCTTAAGCGGGCCGGGTTCGTGGGCTGGGTCGCGGGTGGGTCACCGGTTGACCCGGCCCAGTTGCCACCCCTAGGCCCAACATCGCTTTTGGGGTTATAAGTTTTCACTCTCCCATCCCCCAAGCTCATTTCTCACTTTTCACTCCAAGATTTCACTTTTACTCTCTGTGTTCTCTGCTAGCGGTGACTTTTGCTCCAAGGCGGTGACGTTAGCTGTCGCGTGGGCCAGGTGATTTTCGGCGAGCTTATTCCAACCGTAAACGTCACTTCAAGGTCAGTCTCTTGCCTTAACTTTTTTATAGAGATGTCAAGGGTGAACTCGGGGAGCGAGGCCTCATCCTCAAGCGATAGTGGTGCCGAGGAGAGGAGGCAGTCGGAGATCCGAAGGAAGGGGAAGCAAGTAGCCGAGCCGTTAATGGCCGAGGTGAGGAAGGAGAAGAAGAAGAGGAGGGTAGTGGCCCAATCTCCCGTGGTCGAGGTGATTGTGGAGAATCCGAAGCAAGCCCCCGAGACGGGCCGATACCCTTGCGTACTGTCCGGGCATGCTGGGGTTAGGCAGTACGAGGGCGACCTCTTGAAGAAGGCGATCTTCGGCCAGTCAGAAGTTTACGAAGAGAATAACCCAATTCTAACTACCGAGGCAGATGAGATCGGATCGGTGCTATCCGAGAGGGACCTCCTTCGGATCAGAAAGGGGTTCGCCATCCCCTCGGAGTACAAGCTAATTCTCCCTGGTGCTGGGATGCGAGCGAACTCCAAGCTGTCGTCGTCGGATATGTGCATGTTCGACTACGACTCTCTGAATGCCGGACTGCGTTTTCCGCTGCATCCTTTCATTCGCCAGGTCCTCGGATAGTACTGCCTCGTGCCGACCCAATTTATGCCGAACACATGGCATCATGTGAACGCCTTCCTGCTCCAGTGCCGCAATGCCGAAGTCGAGCCGGACCTGACGATCATCCGAAGCATGTATCGGATAAACTGGATGCACAAGACCGAGCATCGATACTACCTAGCGCCGAGGAAGGGAGTTTGGATCATAGAAAACCCGGACTCAATCAAAGGCTGGAAGGAAAAGTTCTTCATATTGAGGGAGGCGTCGATGCTGCAAGTTCCAAGCCGGTGGAAGCCCGAGGTGCCCAAATTTGCGAGGGCCGACCCGGAACTGAATGCGGCTGAGGAGGAAGTGGCAAGGAAGATCGTAGCCCTCCCGATGTTGAGTTGGAGGGAGATGACCGAGGAGGTGCTGTTCGGGTCAGGCCTTAGTCCGATCGACCTGAGTACGCTCCTGACATCTCGTATTATCATTTTTTCCCAAGTCTTTAGCTCGGTTTACCGACTCACTTTGTTTTTTTTTGTTTGGTGCAGAAGCGCCGAAGATGGACTTCAATGCCATGATGATCGATAGGGGCAAGGTGGCTGATGGTAGGAAGAGGAAGAGGCCGAGCACGGCCGCCTCGTCAGGTCGGCAGCTCAAAGTTGTTTCGACTACCTCTCTGCCTCCTCCGGTGACCGAGGTGCCCTCGTCGGTGGTTGTTGCCGAAGAGCCCTCGGCGCCCATTGCTTCTGCCCTGGTCGGTGGGGCCTTCGATGTCACGGCAGCATTGTCGCTCAAGGCTCCGCCGTTGACCGCTCCTACCGAGGAGATCTTGATCGAGCAGCACAAGCAGCTGTTCGTGCCGAACTGGCGAGTGAAGAATCATGATGGATTCCTCGGAAACTCGCAGATGTCGATACAGGTCGTCAAACACCTGGCGACCCTGAAAGATAGAGCCGCGCTGCAGGCGGGGACAGTCGGCGACGACACCTACGAAGTGACTCGGTCGCTCGTATCGGTAAGTTTCTCTTGTGAATTTCTTCAAGTCTATTACTCGGTCCGTATCTTGCGCTCACCATTGTTTTGTCTTCACAGGCCACCTGTCACTTCAGCCATCTCCTTGAGGCGTTCGCCGAGCAGGAGAAAGAGTTGAAGGCCGCCATCGACAAAGACAGGGCGGAAAAGGTTAAGGCGATTCGGCAGCTCGAGGCCGAGCAGAGGCGAGCCGAGGGCTTGGAGGTCCAGGTTGCCGATCTTGTGGCCGACCTGGAGCGAGTCAAGGGGCGGCTCGCTGAGGAGTCTGCCAAAGCCGCCAAGGCTGCCGAGGAGCTGGCTGCATCAGCAAAGGCTCTGGCCGATGTGAAGGCGGAGAAAGAGTCCTTGGCAACGAAGATCAAGGAGGAGGTCGAAGCTGAGGCGAAGAAGCACATGGCCTCGAACATGGAGAAGTCCTACCAGAGGGCGCTCGACCATGTTCAGGACCGCGTCCCTGGCTTCGAGCGGGTCGGCTACAGACTCTGGCTCGGATCCCCATCGGACGGCGAGGAGGAAGGAGGCAAAGGTGAGGAGGTTGAGGGCGACGACGAGGAGGAGGTTGTCGCCGACGCTTTGGAGACGAACCCCAGGCCGAGGCGAGAAATGAGGGGGCATCTGGCGAGGCGCCTGTGGTCGAACCAGCGATGCAGGTGGACCCCTGATCTTCTCGTCTCTTTGTAGTCTTTATTTTCCTTTTTTCAAAAATGTAATGCCTTTTTTGCGGACTGGCCACCGCTTCTTTCAATGAATGAAAAATCTTTGTTTCAATTCAAATTTGGGTCGGTGTGTAGTTTTCCAATTGCGATGTTCTTGTATTTCAGATCCTCGAACACGCCCCAAATACCGCGACAGCTCGGCATCGTGCCGAGCTGTTTAAGCAATCTCGCGAGGCTCGCCTCGTCGGTGAAATCGAGCTCACCAGGAGGTTGATGTTCAACGTGGAGAAGAAGAACAGCGAGCTTCTGGCCGAGGTGCATCATCTGCGGATAGTCGAGGAAGAACTGTCGGCGAAAGAGGCGGAGCTGGCTTCGGTGGTGGCCGAGCGAGATGAGCTCGAGAGTAAGGTCGAACAGTTGCAAAGGGTCACGGTTGACAAGAGCATCGAGGTGGCTAACCTGCGTCGTATTATATCCGACAGCGCTGAGTACCCCGGTTCGGCAAAGCTCCCTCGGTTCAAGATAATGGTGAAGGACGACACTCTGAAGGATAGGATCGTCGAGCTCGAGGAGGAGGTGGCTCGACTGAAGCCTCAGCCTGTGAGAGCTATTGTCCGCAGCACTTCTTGCACTCGCGAGGAGAGAGAAAGGGGGATCACCTTCTACGAGCTAGCGACTCGTGGCCAAGTTATTGGTCGGATAGCGGCCGACGCACAAAGCGGAGTAGCTATTAGCTCGAGCGGTGCTTCGGTCGGAGCAACCGTTAGGGTTAGTGGCGAGGCGGCGTCCCAGTTCGTCGGCCTAGAGACAAGCTCGGGGGTGAAAAGGCAGAAACCACGGTTGTCTCTGAATCGGAACGTCCCTGTTCTGAGGAGGCATTGAACGAATGGCGTCGAGCCTTTTACTTGTAATTTATTTAGTTGCTTTCCCGTTGTAATGGTTTGCCATGTAAATTTACCAAGTGTCTTAATAAAATCAAAGTTGCTTTGTTCATAGTCGTGCCGTGGTCGCCTTATTCTTGACGCCGAACCCTAAGGACCCTTAGTTCTTCTTTGTAGGTTTTAGCCACAAAACTTTAGTTTTTCGCTCGGAGTATTCCGAGGTGACTGTGCGCTTCCGAGGTGCGACATCTCGGACATCAGATTTCGGCCACGTGGCAACATCCAGATGGTCGATCATGATTGTGGTACGTATCACGAGGTGGGAGGCACGAGTTCCAAGAAAACACTATCTTGTCATTTTGTGGACACGTGACACGATTAGATCCGTTCATCACGTTCTACCACGCATTTTGAGATGATCCAATCGGCGAAATTGGTTCGGCAGAATTTTTCTCCATATACGAGGGTCGGTTCCTCGTCCGCTCGGCTCGGGGTTTTGAGTGAGCACAGCTGAGCCGAATGATGGACTCCGAACCACCGTTAGAGTTGCCCGACGGTTGTGGGAGCAGTTCTGAATGGCGACCTACTTCTAGCTCGCCGATGAGCGAGCTTGCGAAGTAGATTCGAGCCAAGTGTGGGACTCCGAACCATCGGTAGAGTAGTTCAACGGTTGTGGGAGCAGTTCCGAATGGCGACCTACTTCTAGCTCGCCGAGGAGCGAGCTGGCGAAGTAGATTTGAGCCAAGTGTTGGACTCCGAACCATCGGTAGAGTAGTTCAACGGTTGTGGGAGCAGTTCCGAATGGCAACCTACTTCTAGCTCGCCGAGGAGCAAGCTTGCGAAGTAGATTCGAGCCAAGTGTTGGACTCCGAACCATCGGTAGAGTAGTTCAACGGTTGTGGGAGCAGTTCCGAATGGCGACCTACTTCTAGCTCGCCGAGGAGCGAGCTTGTGAAGTAGATTCGAGCCAAGTGTTGGACTCCGAACAATCGGTAGAGTAGTTCAACGGTTGTGGGAGCAGTTCCGAATGGCGACCTACTTCTAGCTCGCCGAGGAGCGAGCTTGCGAAGTAGATTCGAGCCAAGTGCTGGACTCCGAACCATCGGTAGAACGAATAGTAAGGGCAGAGAGTTGCGCACCGTTTTTACCAGTAAAATATGAGAAGTCTTTCTTTTTTGATTAATGGTCGACCGCTTCTAAAGTTGCGAGCCAATATTACATATGAGAAACAATATTAGAGAAAATACAGGGGTAGGAGAGGAACGGTTCGACATCCTGAAATACTTAGAGGGGTGCCGGGGCACCTTCTTGGTACTTCAAAAGATGGTCGGCATTCCAGGTCCTAGGGATTTCTCTGCCTTCATGGTCCTCGAGACGGTAGGCTCCGGGCCGGACTACTTTCGTGATCCCGTAGGGCCCCTTCCAATTTGGGGCCAGCTTGCTCTTCTGACTAGGGAAGGAGACAGCTAGCTTCCTGAGGACTAGGTCCCCCTCTTTGAGATTGGTAGGTCGGACCTTTTTGTTATACGCCAACTCGATCCTCCTTCGATAGCTCTGTTGGCGAATTGATGCTCTTTCCCTCAGATCGTCTATCAAGTCTAGGTTCGCCCGGAGTTCTCTGGCATTCTGTTCCTCGTTGTAGGCTGCGAGGTGAGGAGAAGGTATGCCGACTTCGAGGGGTATCACTGCCTCGGACCCGTAGGTGAGGTTGAACGGGGACTCTCCTGTAGGGGTCCGTTTGTTGGTGCGGTAGTTCCATAGCACGTTGGGGAGTTGGTCGACCCATAAGCCTTTTGAACACTTGTCCAGTCTCTTCTTGATACCACAGAGGATCTGCCAGTTAGCGTTCTCTGCCTGGCCATTCGACTGTGGGTGGGAGACGGAGGAGAAGCATTGTTGGATGGCAAGGTCGTCACATAGAGCTCGGAACGCGGCCCCAGTAAACTGAGTTCTGTTGTCTGTTACGAGGACACGGGGGACGCCGAATCAGCAGATGATGTTCTTCCAAAAGAATTGAAGCACCTTGTTCTTGGTGATAGTGGCTAGGGGCTCGGCCTCAATCCACTTTGAAAAGTAGTCGATGGCTACGACCAAGAACTTGAACTGGCCCGGAGCTGGAGGAAATGGCCCTAGTAATTCCATCCCCCACATTACGAAGGGGATAGGACTTGATAGGGAGGCGAGGTTAGCTTGGGGGATGCGACGAATGTGGGAATGTCTCTGACAAGAGCCACATTGCCGAACGTGTCGCTCGGCGTCTTGGAGGAGAGTCGGCTAGAAGTATTCGTAATTCAGAGCTTTCCGCGCTAAGGACCTAGACCCTGAATGTGCTCCGCCGATGCCTTCATGGAGCTCCTGCAAGGCGTAGTCGGCTTGCTCCGGGGAAAGGCATCTCAGGTATGGTCAGCCGTCTATCTGCGAGAAGGAGCGCTTGTACAAGGTCCCCTCGATTAGGATGTACCGCTCGGCCCTGGTTCTTACTCGGCGTGCTTCCTTGGGGTCCTCGGGGAGGAGTCCGTCCCTTAGGAATTCCATTTACGGTTTCATCCAATTATCTTGCAGTAGGACCAGCAATGACTCCACTGAGTCGAGGGTCTCGTCTGCTATACTCAGTTTTAAGACGACCTCGATCAAGACGGTCTGCTCGAGACCTTGGAGGGAGGATGAGGCCAACTTGGAGAGGGCGTCGGCCTGTGAATTCTCTTCTCGAGGGACTCGTTGGATAAGTGCCTCTTCAAACCGGGCCATAAGGGTTTGGACTTTGGCGAGGTACTTCACCATCCGTTCGTCTCGTGCCTCGTAATCGCCCAAGACTTGATTTACAACCAGCTGAGAGTCACTATAGATTCGGAGGCGTTGTGCCCCGGCACTTCGGGCAAGTCCGAGGTCGGCGATTAGTGCCTCATACTCTGCTTTGTTGTTTGAGGCTTTGAAATTCATGCGGAGGGCATACTGAAGGACGAAGTCATCTGGACCTGTCAGGATGATACCGGCACCGCTCCCCTCGTTGCATGAGGAACCGTCCACAAAAACCGTCCAGATGGGTGGTCCGTTCTCTGCTTGGCTGACCTCGGGGATGGTGCTCTCGACGATGAATTCCGCTAAGGCCTGAGCCTTTATTGCGGTTCGAGGCTGGTAGGAGATGTCATGTTGGCTCAACTCGATGGACCATTTCATAAGCCGGCCTGAGGTTTTCGGCTTGTGGAGTACTTGTTTCAGCGGTTGGTCGGTGAGGACCATAACCGAGTGGGACTGAAAGTATGGGCGGAGCTTCCTTGCCGCCATAATCAGAGCGTAGGCCATCTTTTCTATCTTCGGGTAGCGGAGCTCGGCATCTCGAAGCACCTTGCTCACATAGTAGATGGGCCTCTGAGCCCGGTCTTCTTCCCTCACCAAAACAGCACTTAGGGTCTGCTCGGAAGCAGCTAAGTAGATGAATAGGGTTTCTCTTGGAACAGGCTTGCTGAGTAGGGGAGGGTTGACCAAGTAGGCCTTCAGTTGGTCGAACGACTCCTGTTGCAGTTCGCCCCATTCGAAGCCTTTGGCCGCCCTGAGAGCCTTGAAGAAGGGGAGGCACTTTTCCCCATACTTCGAAAGGAA
Source organism: Hemerocallis citrina (assembly GCA_017893485.1). Lineage (NCBI taxonomy): Eukaryota > Viridiplantae > Streptophyta > Magnoliopsida > Asparagales > Asphodelaceae > Hemerocallis > Hemerocallis citrina. Next base: position 245,493,239 of record CM030358.1, read on the forward strand.
TTGCCCAATAGCGGCGAGGCAACCCTTGAGCCTCTGCACTTCCTTGACGTTCCGGGGTGGGGCCATGTCCAGTATGGCCTTAATTTTTTCAGGATTTGCTTCGATCCCTTGCTGGCTGACCATGAAGCCGAGGAACTTTCTGACGAGACCCCGAACGCACACTTGTTTGGATTAAGCCTCATGTTGTGCCTTTTCAGTACGCCGAATGCCTCCTGTAGGTCGGCCACGTGGTCGGTACCTCTGATGCTCTTCACAAGCATGTCGTCGACGTATACTTCCATGTTGCGGCCTATCTAGCTTTGGAAGACTTTATTGACGAGGCGCTGGTAGGTGGCTCCAGCGTTCTTCAGTTCGAACGGCATAACTCTATAACAGTAGAGGCCCTGGTCGGTAATGAAGGAAGTCTTCGGGATGTCTGGGGGGAACATTCTTATCTGGTTGTAGCCAGAGAAGGCGTCCATGAAGCTGAGGAGCTCATGGCCCGAGGTGGCATCGATGAGGGTTTCGATATTCGGGAGAGGGAACGGATCCTTCGGACATGCCTTGTTCAAGTCTGTGAAGTCGATGCATATCCTCCAAGAACCATTGGACTTCTTAACCATGATGACGTTGGAGAGCCACTCGGGGTAGTTCACCTCCTGTATGAACCGAGCTTTTAGGAGCTTGTCCACCTCCTCCTTGATGGCTTGTTGTCGCTCCGGAGCAAATTTATGCCTCTTCTGCTGAACCTGTCTACACCCTGGTTCGACACTGAGGCAGTGTACTAGAAGCTCCTCGGAAATCCCGGGCATATCCGCGGCGGACCAAGCAAATAGGTCGCGGTTCTTCCGGATGCACTGCACCAAGTCGGAACATAGGGCAGTCGGTAGGGACTTGCTGATGAGGAACTTTCGGCTCGGGTCCTCGTCCGAGAAGAGCACTTCTTCCAATTCGTCCGCCGGCTCGGACGTTGGTCTGACGTTCGGCTCGGGGATCTCTAAAGTCTCGAGGGAGAGCACCGGGCCCCCAGTGGAAGTCATGTAGCATTTTCGAGCCGTCTCTTGGCTGCCCTTGACTTCTCCCACTCCGGCCCGGGTGGGGAACTTCATCTTGAGGTGGTACGCCGAAGGAAAGGCTTCCAGGGCAGCTAGACCAGGTCGGCCCAAAATGACATTGTATGCAGCCGGGACATCGACGACCATAAAGTCCATCGGCTCTGTCCGGGTGGTAGGGGTCTTCCCAGCAGTTACGTCCAGGGTGATAACCCCTTCGACAGTTACTGGTACCCCCGTGAACCCGTGGAGCGTATAGCCGGCCGGTTTGAGGCGATCCCGGGATAGTTGCAGCCCTCGGAAGGCCGAGAGGAAGAGGATGTTCACGGAGCTCCCGTTGTCTACCAGGATCCTCTGCACTTTGAAGTTTGCCATGCGGAGGTCGATAACAAGCACGTCGCAGTGGGGAGTTCGGACCCCCTCGAGGTCTTCATCAGAGAAAGTTACTGGGACGCCGAGGCCTTTGGGGGGAGGGGCGCCGTGAACTGAATTGACCTCTCGGACGAAGGCCTTCCGAGAGGAGTTGGAACAGCCCCCCATGGGACCTCCGTGGATAAGGTGCAGAACACGTTCCTCCTCGAACTCGGGGGTTTCATCGCATCGCTCGGAGCGCTTGTTAGCCCCCGAGGCGGAGGAGTGGTGCGATCTCCCCGATCATTTGTTCTCACAAACTTAGCCAACTGCCCCCTCTGGATGAGGGCCTCTATCTCATTTTTCAGCGCTCGGCAGTCGTTGGTGTCATGGCCGTGATCCCGGTGGTAACGACACCACTTCTCCTTGTTCCTCTTCTTGGCCGGGGTGTTCATCCTCGGAGCGGGAGGTATAACCCCCTCCTTCTCGACTTCCATCAGGATGGTGGAGACATTGGTAGTGAGAGGAGTAAATTTCTCGAACCTGGGGAGAGGACGGCGCTGACCGCTGTTATCCTACTGTAGCTTGTTGGCCCCTTCCTCTTCCGTTGTCTTTCTCTTCGACCCGGAAGTGGATCCTCCGAAACTCGGGAGGCACTCGGCCTCTTCCGCCCGAATATATTTCTCGCATCTAAGGAGAAGGTCGGCGAAGTTATGCGGGGTTTTTTTGGCGAGGGACGACCGAAGGTTAGAGTTGAGAACGTTGGATTGGAACGCGACGGTCGCCACTGAATGGTCGAGGGAGGCGATGGACCTGACCTCCGTAGTAAACCTCCTCACATAGTCCCTCAACTTTTCTCCCCTCTCCTGGCGGAGGTGGAGTAGAAAAAGGCTGGTCTTCTCCGTTCGTCTGCTGCTCACAAAGTGGGTTATGAAGAGCATTTTGAACTGCTCAAAAGAGAAGATGGAAGAGGGAACGAGCCGGGAGTATCATTCCCGAGCCGAACTCTTGAGAGTGGCGGGGAAGGTTTTGCAAAGCATGGCGTCGGAAGGTTGGTGGATTAGCATCAAGGTCTTAAAGCTCTCGACATGATCAACAGGGTCCGACTCCCCCGAATACGTTTCAAACTGCGGAGGTTTGAAACCCCTCGGGATAGGAGCCTTCATGATAGTCTGGGAGAATGGAGGTCTGCCAGGGCGGACGGTTCTACCTCTGGACTCTTCCTCCTTGTCCATTCGACCGATGCGTTTCTCCATCTCGTGGAGACGACGGTAGAGAGCATCGTCCCTTCGGTGATAGTCGATCGAGCCCCTGGATTCGTCTTCGTAGGAAGGGGAGCGGGGACTACGGCATCGATAGTCCTGGGATCGGCGAGGACTATGATTGTGTTGCTGGTGACTAGGAGCCGGGGGAGGAGTTATGGACCGGTGGCGAGGACTTGGGACCCGTGGGGGTGTTGGAACCCTTTAGGCACTATTGTTGTTGGGGCGAAGGTTGAGGGCCTGCAACACCGTTGCCTGGAATTGTTGGAACTCGGCACGAGTGATGGGTGCCTCATCGTTCCTCGGATGATGTCGACCAGCAGGGGAATGTGGCCTCCTCCCACGACGCTCGGGAGATTCCCCCCGTCCCCTTCGGTCCGGAGACCTCCTACCTTCTCGACGATGAGGAGATCGCTCACCTTGACGTTGGCAGGAGACTCCCTCTCGGGCCTGCTTCTCATCTCGGTGGCAGCGAAGGTCCTCATCCTTCTGCCAATTTAGAACGGTGTTGCGGAGGTCGGAAGCTCGGGAATTATGGGAGGCCATAGAATCCGAGGAGGCATTGTGCACTGAGACATGGTCTGGGTGGAGAGGTTGCTTCTGCTTCCGATGGTTCTGACCAGTGGGACCATTAGGGGGTTGTTGATTCGGGAGAGGGTGCTGGCCCTGTTGGAAATGGTCTTGGACCGGGGGAGGAAGTTGCTCGGGCTGCGGAGCAGGATGCACGGGGACTTCCTCTTGCTGATCGGCGGGGTTGGGTCCACGGTTGGACCCCCTAGACCTGACCTTTCTGGGAGGCATGGCTGGAGAAGAGCTAGTCGACGAGAAAGGGGCGGGGGCTATTCGTATGGTTTTCCACAGACGATGCCAATCTGTTACCACTGAATCTGGTGTGGGGGTAAACAGATAGAATTTGTGGGTTCGTGGAAAAATCTGAATAGCGAGTCCAAACCTGTTCGTCAGAGTTGGGATGCCGACTCCCGCCGTTCACCTACAAGGAAGTGCGATACACCGGGGTTGATCCTGGCGACGCACCCTCCGACGCTCTTGTCAGTAACTAGTGATGATTAAAAAAGAGCTTAAGTTGGCAAAAGAGTGATTACCTTGTAACAATGGTAGGTAGGAGGTATTTATAGTCGCCATGGGAATTTGATTAGGGACCTGATTTCCTGTGATACTGTTAGGAGTAAAATCCTCATAATTGGTTTAGGAAACTGATCCTTGATTCCCGGTGAGAGGATAACCGTAAATCAGGCCCGTTGATTTAGTCAAATCAGAGACCCTGATTTTCTCTTGCTGGTCTGGGTTTGTCTTGGGTCGGGGCCCGTACCCAGCTGGAGTGGATCCATTTCGCGGGTTATTGGATCTGTGAAGGGGAGATCCAGTGCCTGCTTCGGGCCCATCTATATGTGAAATTACCGTTTTACCCCTGAGCTTCAAGATTCGTGTCCAATCTGGACGGTTCCGATTTAACCCCATTTTTAGCCATATCAGATTTGTTTGCAAATAATTATTGCAATCAAGCCCCAATCTAATCCCTACCCTCCATCTCATCATGATAGATCAAAATGTAAATATAATTTTGTCAAATCACATACTACACGATTTGTATAAATGCCCGAAACCGACGCGATTCAAATCCGTGCATAAATCTGATTATACAGATAATTTTCGTTCGTAAAAATGAACAAATCAGTACAAAAATAATTTAATTTCGAGAAATAAAATAAAATAAATTTATTACTAGCTCGGAAGATTCTAGTATCAATTTGATACAAAACAGTCGTATACCGACTAGAATATATACATATATAATGTTTATTAACAAAACCGGGTGATATCCACCAAAAATATTTCAATTCTAGAAATAATAATAAAATAATAATTTTTTAATATCTGCCCGGTATTTTTCCGGACATTTTCTCAAAAATGCAATTTTCAAGATTTTGCACAGGTGTACAAAACTGATACAATACCTGTATATACTTATCAGTATATATGTCCAGGTAACTTTTTATTTGAAAAACCAAGTAATTTCCAAAAAAATATTTTAATTTAAAAAATAATAATTATCAAAATATAATATCCGTCCGGGATATTACATAAACCATTCATTTCCCCAATTAAATGTGCACACCCATCATCAGATTGTATTACCCAAACAATCACCCAATACTCATTTACCCATTTTAATAAACTATGCCCTATCAACCCATGCACCTAACCCACTGTTCTTGCACCCGCTACTACCCATACCCGAACCCCTATCATACCCGTTATCACCTTTTCATGCCCAGCCGTCATCAAAAAAAAAAACCTAGCACTATACCCTATTTATATGCCTCTTGAGCTGGTGCATGCACTGTTTCCTCTCTCCATAGCCTTCAGCCGCAACCCCAAAAGCAACCCCGTCCCGACTCCTCCTTTCGTTCCCTTGAAACCCATACCCCGATCACCTTGACCCTATTGCTGGACTTGATCTACCGCCGATCACCCTTGCACCGCATCTCCGTCGTTCTCTCCCTCTCGCTGTCTCTGTTCGGTGCGCCTGCAGCAGCAGCCACAACAGCCAGCAATTGTAGTAGCCCCCCCTTTGGCCGTCGTGCTCTCTTTCTCTTTCGTCGTCCCTCGTGCTTCTCTCGTTGGTTTGTGGTTTTCCTTTCGTTGATTTTGTTTGTGGGACCGTTAGTGGTTCGATGAGTTCTTTGCCCGGAAATCCATTCTCGTTATTCTTGCTTGGAGTTGTTTTCGTCGTTGGTTAAGGCAAGTTACTTGTACTCAATTCTTTTGTATGATACAAGTCATAAATACCGCTTGCAGTGTAGTTGGTTTCTAGAGACAACTCATGTGTGATGTATCTTGATGAGTATTGTCTCTTTAGTGCTATTAACCATAGTTGGCTCACGACACAAATTTGACATGAAACAACTTAGGTTTTGACCGTTCTTGATGTGATTATATTTGTGGAACAATTATGAGAAATCGTGTGTTTGTTTGGATCCATGTGATGTACTTGTTGTGGACATGTCATATACCCTATTTTATGATGTTTGGACACTTAGTAGACTCTATACCATGTTTGATTGTGTTTGGAACAAGTTTTGTATGATTTATGTAGGTTTTATTGTTAAAGGAAAATCTATATTTTGTCTGTGATCAGTTTTGATTGGTATTTTAGACCATATTAAGGTCCGAATCTTAATTTCAGTATTAAACATGATTTTTAGAGAAATCTATCTTCTTTCCAAAATCTCTGATCTTGGTCAATTTCGTCTTCGTATGTGTGAGATATGATTAATGTTTTACTACAGAGGTGTATTTCATTTTTTAGATTTCGTTTCTTGATGATTTCGATGACTAAACTATTTTGATACTAATGCTAAACATATTATTTTGATCTGAAATTTTGGTCAGTATTTCTATATCTATTTAGGGTTACCCATAATTTTTAGTGGATTTCATTAATGAGTTTTATATGTCGTTCGATGCTTTCGAATAAAAACTATACTTGGTGGATTTTGCTCGATGTTCTGTAAAGATTTGTATTTTCACTCTAATTCCTTTTCTTGTACGAAAAATATTTATGAAATATGAAAGTTCGATTATTTTGTCTATTTTCATCTACCTTTAGTGGATTTGTATTTCGTTTTACGGTTTGCGAGATATCTCAGTTTTCGTACAGCAGTGTTGGGAATTTCAGATTTGCCAAACTATCGTTTCTTGATATTTTCTGATTTTTTTTTAATGAACTAATCTTATTGGAAAATTACGGAACTTTATATTCTGATTCTAGACATATAGGGGGAATACCCTAGGATTTTTCTGGATTTATTTGAGATGTTTTGATGCTGTTTTCCTAACTTTGAATTCGATTTTACTGATTTCTGCCTGAACATATTTTCTGGATTCAAATCAGTTTTGAATTATGTTGTTGTGAATTACTATATGACTTATTTATACTCGCTGGATTTGGTTGGGAGTCTATTTTCTGTACATTTTGACGGATTCAAATTTGCATATTTGTGACACCGGAAATCACTGTTTTACTACAGTATAGTCTTGCTTTCCTGAACTAGAGATCTAGTTACTTTATCCTTTTATGAGATATCTTGTACCTGTACAAGTTTATCTTGCAACTTGAACTTGCCACATGATCATGCCATGTTATTCTTGATATGTTTTGCACATATACATGCTTATTTTACATTAATAATAAATAATCAAGCCGGGATTAAGGGAAAGATCTAATAGTGGATAATTCAGAAATGTGTACTCGGAAGGGGATCCACTGATCCTACGTGATTACTCAAGACATGATACTTGACACATGATTACTTGACACTTGCACGCAAGACACGTACTTGCCACTTGCACAACTTAACACGTGATTACATAATACATGATACCTGGAGCTTGGAGCTCGATACTTGATACTTGTCCCTGAGTACACTGCCCTCTATGGTCCACTATGAAATCCAAAGCGAAACTATTTGTTGTAGCAACCATGTAGTAAAAACCGGGATGCATGAAGTGCTACCTAGATAGTAATAACTACAAGACTTGAACATGACACTTGAACATGATACATGCTTACATGATACTTGACTACATGATACATGAGACTTGATACTTGAAACTTGCAACATGTTTACATGATACTTGATACTTGTTGCTTAATTACATGATCCTTGTTCACTTGACAGTTGATACATGATACTTGTACTAGTTCACCTTACCATGCTAATTGTTATACATTATTATTATACTTATTCCATGTTATTAGTTAGTTTTTCCCATGTATTTGTATCCTGCATTACAAGTGGTCCGTAACTTGCATTGACGGGTACCTTATTTTCTCTTTTCTTCTTCCCTACAATTGTTAAATTGCAGATTTTGGAAAACAGGTTCCAGATGGTATTGGTGATATGAAGTATTAGTGCTGGATCTTGTTATTATTCTTTCTTGTAGCTTGCTTGAACAATATTGTATTTTGATACTTGAATTTATTTTTGTATTTGGGCAATGTGACCCAGGATATTTGACTTATTCGGATCATGATTATTTGAGATCAATACATTTTAGTTTCAAGTATTCTTGTTGGTATTTTGGTTCATATGTGCATGATTGGTTGATTCTTTTGCTTCCGACTCTGATGATTCTTGTGAAATATTGTAAAGATTCTTGAATAGCTTATGGATGATAAAAATCATTCGCTGGGCTTGTCGCGTATCCGTATTCCGTATTCTTTTTAGGAAGCGGGGCGTGACAACATTTTTAGTGGTATCAGAGCACCAGGTTTGGCTAATGTATTAGTTGCCTAATTTATTAGACAAGCTTGGCTCGAACTGGGATCGGCTCAACATTTCACCAACCATACATGCATAAATGAATTATTATCAACCTTGATCTGGATGCAAATTGTTTTTTGGTTTTGTGCAGACTATGGCTCGTAGAGGTTCTTCTTCTTCTCATCCCTAGGACGTTCAGTCTGGGCTTGATGCTGTCACCACTGTGCTTGAGCGCTTGATTAACATGTTGCAAAACCAAAGTGACTTAGTGATGGCCGCTTTGGAGGCTGCTCGAGTTCCTCCGCCCGTTGTGTCTATGCAGGCAGTTTTTTCTCCCTGCCCGGGAACAGTCACAGACTTTATGAGGCTGCATCCCGACAGGTTTTCAGGCACTGAGATGCCTTTGGAGGCTAAACAGTGGTTGATTAGGACAGAGCAACTGCTTTTGGCAGCTAGAGTGGCAGATGCAGATTGCGTGGATGTGGTGACCATCCAGTTGGTGGACTTGGCTCATATATGGTGGAGGTCCGAGTCTGAAAGGCTCGAACGACCGATCACTTGGGCCACTTTCACGAGGAGCTTCTTGGAGAAGTTCTATCCTAGTAGCATCAGAGTTGTGATGGAGCAGCAATTCCTAGCCCTAAAATAGGTTGGTCGTTATTTCTAGTAATGGAACTTTATTACATATTGTTCATGCAATGTTGTAACATAAGACTTTCTTGAAACAGGGCTCCAGGTCTGTGGATAAGTACACAGCTGAATTTATGAGACTTAGTCACTTCGCAGCCGTTCTTGTGGCGAACGAAGAGGATGGGGCTGGTAGGTTCATTTTGGGGCTCCAGCGAGACATCAAGGTGCAACTTGTCTCTCTTCGCTTGCGTACTTATGCTGAGGCTCTTGAGGCAGCTAGAGCTCAGGAGCATGCTCGTGGTGGATTGACTCCTTCTCAACGGACTCTTCCGCACTCAGTTGTTGGGCCTTCTGGTGGGCCTGTTCGGAGACCTATCCCCGCCCCTCCGGCCAGGGAAGCTCCTTACTCTTCTGCGGGTCCTTCGAGAGTTGAGTTCTGCGACTTTTACCGTCTTCCAGGGCATGAGCGCAAGGATTGCCGATGTGCCAATCGTCGCTGTTTTGGATGTGGTACTGCTGACCATTTGGTGTGGGACTGCCCGCAGTTGGCTCCTCCAGCCAGGGGTCCAGTTCAGCCAGTTGTCGCAGCTCGTTGTCAGTTAAACCACCGCTTCCTCCACAGTGCTAGATTGTCGGTTAGAGGACCGCTGCTCCTAGGAGAATTCAGGCTTTCAACCTGACTGCTGTAGAAGTTGAGTCAGTTGAGGGTGTGGTTACAGGTATCTTTTGTTTTGTTGTTTTGTTGTTCTCTTTTGTTTCTTTGTTTTCCTTTGCTTTATTTCTTTCTGCTTGTTCTTTTTGCATTTTGTTTTTCCTCACCCCTGTTCAACCATTCTTTTCTTTGTCTCTTTTGTTTCTGTCTTAGGTGTTGTCCTTGTTTGCTCTTTTCCTGTTCATGTTATTTTTTATTCTGGGGCAACCCATTCTTTGGTCTCCTCTCGATTTGTCGCTAGCCGTTAGTTGGAGTGCAGCAACATGTCAGAGGCTTGGAACATTGTGACAGGTGGTGGAGTTGTCATTTGTTTCCGGGAGTGCAGGCAGTGTCCCGTAATTATTGGTCTTCTCTCAGTTCTTGGATAGATTTGTGGTGGTCTTCATTGATGATATTTTGGTGTATTCTCAGAATCGGGAAGATCATGCTGAACATCTTAGAGTGGTTCTGCAGACTTTGAGAGAGAATCAACTCTATGGAAATCTGCACTATCCGGTGTATCCACATCGGCAATGAAAATCACATTAAATAATATGCTTTTCTGCACTTCTTTTTGAAATTTGTAGAAAATCTTCAATGTATATGTTCGCGCCATTTGTTCCTCCATACCCCATTCGGTCTTCAATTTTGGTCTCTCACGATTACGATGAGTTTCTTTAAGTTCCCCGTATATTTGTTTTACTAAGTCTCGATCAAAGATGACGACAAATTCATGTATGGAGTACTTCTTATGGGTGTGTTGTTTCAAGGATGAATGTAGAGACTCGTTCCGTTGGGTACTCAACATGCCGGTCCAAAATTAATATCTTTATTAGATGGAGGCCCATTTCTCGTGAATTTCGAATTTATCGTTTAACTATTTGTTATTCTCAACTTTGTATTGCGAAATCAATAATTTCCAATCAGTTTTATATTCTCCCGTATAGATGATACTCTTCAAAGCATCGCTAAACTCACCGATATTATTCGCTCTACGCACCTCTTGGGGTAACTTATCCAAAATATGCCAAATACAATATCTATGCTCAGTCACAGGAATAACTTTCTTCATTGCAGCACCATCGGATCATGTCCCATTGCTTCTCTCCACCTTTCAAATAACCACTCAAATGAGGATGCCTTCTCATTTGGAATGAACCCACAGCCTAAGAATGTTGATTTCCAATGATGGTTTACTCCAACAAATGGCACGAATAACATTCCGTAACGGTTTGTGTTGTAGGTAGCATCAAAGCAAACTACATCCCAAAATATTTCTAAATTCTTCCTAGCGATACCATCCACCCAAATACAATGAGACAATCGCCCTTTGGAATCTAATTGGTAATCATAAAAAAAATAAAGGATCGGTCAGCTTTTTCGATTCAAAGAACTCAATGAGAATTTGCCCATCGTGTCCTTTCATACCTTCCATCGAGTCTCTCCTTAGATTTCTAACATCGGTTTCAGTGAATCCAATTTTATCATGACTTCCACTTGCACCTTTGAAGAAAAAACATTTGTTTGCATATAGGGACATTAGCTTCGGTACGTTAAGAAATCACTTTTTTATCGAATTTTTACACTACACAGTTTTGAGGCAGTAAGTGATGTCTACCGAATGAAGTAAATTTATGATTGTGTGGTTCTTTAAATAAATAAATAATCTATGTTTTACTTTGTTCGTTTAGTTTTACACGAACGAAAGCTTTGCAACCCATTCTAGAAGTTGTTCTCCGTCTAGCATCATTAGGATGACTTGGTGACTCCCCAGCTTTATTACATATAGATGATTAATCTACTACATTGGTTCCCTTATATTAATTCTCACCCTTACGCATAGCGAAACCCACACATCTATAATATGATGCATAAAATTTCTCCGCTTCATCTAAAGTATGAAACGTCATACCTATCTTCGGTTTTAGGTTCTCGTCAACTTGCGGCCGAAATTCACCCCTTTCTTGTGAACGAACAAATTTTTCTCCACCAACCAACACTGTCCATATTTAACATAAAAAAATTAAAACAATTATGAACACAGTAATCATATAGACCTACTTACACTATTTGCATATATAAATACACAAGACAATATACACAAATACAAACTTAAAATTCTGAAAATTTGCGAGTGGACCAGGCTAACCTAACACAAGACAACACAACTTGTAGAAGTGAGTTTCGACTCACGGTTTGTGAGATACGGTCGTATATCACTTTATTTTAGTTCTTGTTCACCAAAAACGATACACAGGCGTATCTCTCAAACCGTGAGTCGAAAATCACTTCTACAAGTTGCAGTGGCTTGTGCTACGTGATTCCAACCTATTCGCAAAGTTTTGTAATTTTTGGAGCTCGTTTGTAGGGTTTTCTAGTGTAACCGTTCTAAAAAATTTCTTACTTTATCTGTTCTTGTTCGACAAACGTGAGGAAACCGAACAAACGGCATCAACAAATTTAAAAATTTTGCAACTTGGTTAAATTTACGTAACACAAGGCAACACAACTTGTACAAGTAGGTTTTGACTCACAGTTTGCGAGATACGGCCGTATACCGTTTTATTTTAGTTTGTGTTCACCAAAAACGATATACGGCCGTATCTCTCAAACAGTGAGTCAAAAATCACTTCTACAAATTGTAGTGGCTTGTGTTACGTGAGTCCAACCTACTCGCAAAGTTTCGTAATTTTTGGAGGTTGTTTGTAGGATTTTCTAGTGTAACCGTACTAAAAAATTTATTATTTTATTTGTTTTTATTCGAGTAACGTGAGAAAACTGCACAAACAGCATAAAAAATTCAAAAATTTTGCAACTTGGTCGAATTCACGTAACACAAGGCAATACAACTTGTAGAAGTGAGTTCCGACTCACGGATTGCGAGATACGGCCGTGTAACACTTTATTTTAGTTCTTGTTCACCAAAAGTGATACACGAGCATACATCTCAAATCGTGAGTTGAAAATCACTTCTACAAGTTACGGTGACTTTTGTTACGTGAATCCAACCTACTCGCAAAGTTTCGTGATTTTTGGAGGTCGTTTGTACGGTTTTCTAGTGAAACCGTACTAAAAAATTTCTTACTTTTTTGTTCATATTCGAGACACGTGAGAAAACCACACAAACGGCACCAAAATATTCAAAAACTTTGCAACTTGGTCAAATTCACGTACACAAGCCAACACAACTTTTATAAGTGAGTTTTGACCCACGGTTTGCGAGATACGGCCGTATACCGCTCAATTTTAGTTTGTGTTCACCAAAAGCGATTCAGGGGTGTATCTCATACCGTGAGTCGAAAATTACTTCTACAAGTTGCGGTGGCTTGTGTTATGTGATTCCAACCTACTCGCAAAGTTTCGTAATTTTTGGAGGTCGTTTATAGGATTTTCTAGTGTATTCGTACTAAAAAATTCTTACTTTCTTTGCTCTTGTTCGAGGAACGTGAGAAAATCGCACAAACGGCATAAACAAATTCAAAAACTTTGCAACTTGATCGAATTCACATAAAAAAAGGCAATGCAACTTGTAGATGTGAGTTTCGACTCATAGTTTGCAAGGTACAGCCGTGTACCGCTTTATTTTAATTTTTGTACACCAAAAGTGAAACACGGCCATATCTCGCAAACCATGAGTGGAAAATCACTTCTAGAAGTTGTGGTGGCTTGTGTAGTGGGAGTCCGACCTACCCGCAAAGTGTTAAATTTTTTTTGGTTAGTTTATGTAATTTTACTAATATCGAACAATTAAAAATACGAATAAATATACAATTTGAGCAAACGACTACAACTACAACTACGACTAAAATTCCAACATCTTAAATCATCAAAATACTACATACAAACTACTACATCTACAAAATTATTGGCCTAATTTAATCAATTCAAGTAATTTCTCCAATCTAGTAAGTCACAAATACAACTACGAAGTCATTAGCAAGGTAGAAGTCATTATCTTACATTGCTGCAAATTTCTCCAATCTAGGTGTTGTCGCCGAACTAGGGTTCCGATTTGCGTTCAAAAATTGGAGGAGCGGTTTCGAAAATAGGAGAAGAGATTGGGAGTGAGAAAGAGTGCGAGAATGGAGGAGGCGCAGCAGGCAGAGGAGGAGGAGGAGCAGCAGCAGGGTTACAGTTTTTTGGGTTGGGAGAGGTGCTTTAGAAGAGAGAAAGAGAGTGCCAACGAAGAAACGATGCTGAGTGAGAGAGTGAAGTGAAAAAGGTGGAGTCGCCGGAGTGAGAGGGGAACCGTTTCGGTGGGGTTACGAGAGTTTGGATCGGGGAAGAAGATAGATAGAGAAGGGAGAGGGGGAGAGGGAGAAGATACAATTCAAAATTTATTTTTTTGTGTGGATATTTTTCCTTAGCCCGTCGTTGACAATGACGATCTAAGGCAAAATAAACACACAGAAAAACCTACATGGATCTGAGCCGTTGGATCAAGTCGTTCGCAATGGGTCCATGCAAACAGACCTGTTTGCAACGGATGAAACCTCATATATATATATATATATATATATATATATATGTTTCGGGTTTATATATACATGAGCAATCAAAAGAAGCATAAAAAAACTGAAAAATCCAAAAATTTATAAAGCTGAAATATATATGCTTCTTTTGATTGCTCATGTATATATAAACCTGAAACACACACACACACACACACACACACACACACACACACACACACACATATATATATATATATATATATATATATATATATATATATATATGAGAAATGCTCGGTTGAAAACGAGTTTGTTTTTACCGGGTTGGGGAAACAACATACTGAGCCGTTGGATCGCTCCCGATCTTGATCAACGGCTCAGATTGAAACCCGCTCAACGCTTCCACTAAGAGCCCTAAGAGCGGAGGGGAATTTTTGGTACTTCACGCCAAAAATTGCTTCAGACTTAGCGTTTTTTTGGCGTGAAGTTTATTTTGCAAAAAGTTATACTTAGGCCGTTATTGGGAACATCGGCCTAGGTTGTTATTTTTTTTAAAAAAATTCAACCTAGGTCGTTGTTCCCAACAACGGCCTAGGTATGTACAAGTGTTTTTCCAAACACTTGTACATACTCGAATCGCCATCTCCCTCACAACTCTCTCTCTCGCTACTGGAGCTCGCGAAACCCATACTCTCTCTCTCTCTCGATCTGAAAATCCTAGCTCTCTCTTGCTCGTTGCTTCTCACTCAATCTCTCTCTCTTCTCATACTCTTGCCCTCTTCCTTTGAAGATCCCGATTACAAAAAAATCCTAACCCATACGAAATTTCCCCAACCCTAAAACCGAAATTAGCTAAATCCTACTCCCCTTCCTTTCTCTACAGCAGTGCGCAAGGACATCCTTTATCTCCATTCCAGAATCCCTCAATGTGAAAGGTAATATGTTTTTCTATTTAGTAGATCTAACTAGGTTAATTGATTGAATTTATTTTCAATATTTGAGTGTACAATTTGTATATTATGCGTAGCTAATTATATATTAGGTAATTATAGTGTTATTGTCGACGTAGATATATTAGTTGTTGTTGTTCGTTGTTAGTAATACCGCACAAAGAAATCCAAAAATTATGCAATTTTGCGAGTACGTCGGGCTCGCTACGCACAAGCCAACGTAACTTGTAGAAGTGTATTTGGATTCAAGGTTTGAAGTGTACGGCCATGTATCGCTTTCGACTATTTTCGTGAGTGAAAGCGATACATCGGCGTATATTGCAAACCGTGAGTCGAAACTCACCTCTACAAATTTTGTTGACTCATGTGTTTTGCGTCCGTCGTACTCCCAATATTTTGGAATTTTTTGATCTCGTTTGTGCGGATTTCTATCGTATATCAAACAACAATAACAAATAATGTTTGAATTCTATCGAGAGACTTTTCACTAGGAAACGACATCCAAAAAATAAGAAATTTTGCGAGCATGTTTGGCTAACCGCTCACAATCCAATGCTACATGTAGTTACGAGTTTCGAACTATGGTTTGGGGGCTACGTCAATGTATCGCATTGTTGGCATTTTTCATGAGTGAATGCGATACACGGCCGTATCTTGCAAACCGTAGGTCGGAACTCGCTTGTACAAGTTGCGTTGCCTTGTGAAGCCCGACCCAATCACAAAGTTTAGTTTTTAAACCGTCGATTGTGCAGTTTTCTCATGAATTTTATTATGTTTTGAGCTAGTTTTCAATAGAAAACCCACTTGAAAAATGTGTAATTTTGCGAGTAGGTCGATTTCGCCACTCACAAGTCATAGCAACTTGTAGTTGCGAATTGTCACCCACGGTTTGCTATATGCGTCTATGTATCACGTTCCCCTCATTTCCAAGAGTGAAAGCGAGCGGGACACGGCCGTATCTTACAAACTGTGGATCGGAACTTGCTTCTAAAAGTTTTGTTACCTTGTGTGCGGCAAGCCTAACCCAATCGTAGAGTTTCGTATTTTTTGGACATTGTTTATGAGGTTTTCCCACGTATTTTGTTTCGTATATATATATCACAATCGTTTGTTAACAAGCTATTTTATATATGATGTGTGTATTAATTTATCAAAAATATATTTTTTTCTAGATGAACAACGATACGGAGAGTTCTGCTGCCGGCGATAATCTTGTGCGGGTAGAACCAATCCTTGATTCCATGCCGTTAGTCGAAGAACATCTAAAACCAAAGTTAGGTATGACGTTTCCAACTTTAGTTGAGGCCGAAAATTTCTATTCATTATATGCTCGATGTGGGGATTTTGCAATGCGTAAGGGTGGGAATAAATTAAAGGGAGGAGTGAAAGTAGATAAGTCATATATGTGTAATAAAGCCGGATCGTCGCCGAGTCAACATAGTGATGGCACACAGGGAACAACCTATAGAACAGGTTGCAAGGCTTGCGTTCGTGTAAAATTGAACAAAACAAGTAATACGTGGGTGTTGTATTCATTTCATGAAGCACACAATCAAGAATTCACCTCACCTAGTAGAAGACATCTTTTGCTCCGAAACCGTTCCGTGTCAAATACAGATAAAAGGATAATAGACCAATTTAACCAAGTTAATATCCAGACATGTCGATAAATGCTCTTCTTCGAAAGTGCTAGTGGTGGTCACGATCAAGTAGGATTCACCGAAAAAGATGTTATAAATTTACTTTGAGACTCGTAAGACGCATTGAAAGGACATGATTTGAAAATGCTAATTGATTTTTTCGAATCTAAGAAACAGACAGATCCTTCATTTTTTTATGACATTCAAGTAGATCCCGAAGGGCGGTTGTCACATTGTATGTGAGTTGATGGTATTTCTAGGATGAATTATCAAGAATTTGGTGATGTACTTTGCTTTGATGCCATGTACAATATGAACCAGTATGGAATGTTATTTGTTCCCTTTGTTGGAGTGAATCAACATTGGCAATCGACTTTCTTAGGATGTGGGTTCATTCCAAATGAGACGGCATCTTCGTTTGAATGGTTCTTTGAAAAGTGGTTAGGTGTTATGAATCGTGCTCTATCCGGTATCGTCATCGATCAAGACCGTGGGATCGCCGCCATAGTGACGAAAGTTTTTCCCCAGACTCGGCATCGGTTTTGTATTTGGCACATATTGGATAAGTTACCACAGGAAGTGCGCATGTCGAACGATGTCGATAAGTTTAGGAAATCATTAAAGAATGTCTCTACAATTCCGAATATGTACTTGAATTTGTAGAAAAATGGAATTTATTGATTTCTCAATACAGATTAGAGAATAACAAATGGTTGAACGACCTATTTGATATCCGTGAAAAATGGGCACCCATCTATGCTAAAGATTCTTTTTGGGCCGGCATGTTGAGTAGCCAACGGGTTGAGTCATCACATTCTGCCTTGAAGCATCATACAGAAAAGAAATATTCCTTGCATGAATTTGCCACCATCTTCGACTATTTTTTGGAAAGGCAAAGACACGATGAACTGAAAAAAAATCATCTTAACCGTGAGAAGAGACTGAAGTTGAAGAGCAAATGGGCTTTGGAGGCACAAATGACAAAAACATATACTTTGAAAATCTTTTACAAATTCCAAGATAAAGTTACAAAAAGCTTCATGTACAATGTGACATTCGTTGGCGATCTTGAGACACTGCATAGTTCAACCTTCCATGTGATACTCTGTGGAGAATCAGAACCGGCTCGCCTTCTTAGTTATGCAAACTCAACCGAATTATTACATGTTCTTGTCACTTCTTCGACTTCGTTAGCATTCCTTGCAGGCATATTTTAGCGGTTCTTTGGTTCCGCCATCACACTTTCCTTCCGGATGTATACATTAAAAGAAGATGGACCTGAGGTGTGATGAAAAGAAGTTATACATACGTTCCAACCGAACGCAATACGGAGAATTTTGCTTCTCGATATTGTGAGTTGAGCACCACGCAAAAAACAGATTGTCGATCTTGGTTGTTCCTCCAATGAAAGTTACAAATACATGCTAGAGAATTTGCAGAAGATCGTTGACGGCATCTCTCGGCTACAACCCGAAATGGGTGAACAACCTGAAGAGGCCTCACAACCGCATGATAGTACAGAACCACATGGTAGTACACAACGCATGGTAGTGCACAACCTCATGATGAAGGCAATGGACATTTACCTACACGTGTAAGGGACCCACAACAATGCATGACAAAGGGAAGGCCTCACGCCAAAAGATTGAGGCCGATAAGAGAGCAACTTCGCTTTAAAAAACCGAGATGGTGCCGAACATGCGTCATTGTGCAAATGGATCATGATTCAAGAAATTGTCCAACATTATTTGAGGGGTAAGACTCGTAATTTCTTTGGTTCTCCGTATTTTAAATTTATTATATTTCATTTGTGGTAAATGAATTTGTCACTAACTAAAACTTATCTTTGAATAAAGGGCAATCAATCCGCAAGAAGTGAATTCATCCGATGAAGAGAGTTCCGACGAAAGATATGATGATCGATTGTGAATTGGAATTTTTTGATGTACAGTTTCAGTATGTTAGATATTGATGCAATAATTTGGCTTTTTTTGGGTAAGATTTGTTATTAATTTTGCAAAAGTTGTTGGGACTCAATTGTTGTTGTTTTGTGTTGATTGTTAATTTTGTTGTTGTTGTTCTTTTTTAGTTGTTTTTGGTGTTAGTGTTGTTGTTAATTGTACATGTTGGTGGGATTCAAGTGTAACTATGTGTAGAAGTTTTTTTGAGAATGCTGTGTAGCAGCCTGCAGCTGCTGTGTTCACTTTTCATTTAATATATTTTTATTTTTTTAACCTAGGCTGTTGTTAAAGACAACGACCTTAGTTGAAGACAAAGTCTTTTGTGTATAAACTAGATAGGTATACGCATAAGTCGAGAAGAAATTACATACATATATTAAAAAAAATGATTTTTCCGAATGAAAAGATCATCTTTTATTTTTTGGATATTTTTTTAACATTTAACCTAACAATTGTATATTGGTTAGTTAGGTGGCTAAAAATAGAAATTAATAAAATATATAAACGATATACAAGCATATGAATGTCTTTTGTGTAGAGTTTGAGTGACACTGTTCGTAAAAAGTGGAGAGACAGTTGTAAAAAACATAAAACTTTTTTTTTGCAAAATTTCATATAACTTAGGCAGTTGTTGGAACAACTGCCTTAGCTTAAAAAAAAAATTGTTGCTCTCTGACTTGTTGCTACATATTAGCTTGGGCAAGTCAGAGAGCAACCAAAAAAATTCAAATTTTTTGCTATAACCTAGGTCGTTGTTGGACACAACGGCCTAGGTTTAGAATAATTTTTTTTTCTTCTCTCTGACTTGTTACTCCTTTTGGCTTGGCCAAGATAGTGAGCAACCCAGAAAATTATAATATTTTTTATATAACTTAGGCCGTTGTTGGAGACAACAGCCTTAGCTAATTAAAAAAAATTGTTGCTCTGTGACTTGTTCCTAAATATTAGCTTGGGCAAGTCAGAGAGCAACCCAAAAAATTCAAATTTTTTGCTATAACCTAGGCCGTTGTTGACGGCCTAAGTTTAGAAAAAAAAATATTTCTTTCTGACTTGTTACTCCTTTTGGCTTGGCTAAGACAGAGAGCAACCTAGAAAATTATAACATTATTCATATAACTTAGGCTGTTGTTGGAAACAATGGCCTTAGCTTAAAAAAAAATTGTTGCACTTTGACTTGTTCCTACATATTAGCTTGGGCAAGTCAAAGAGCAACCCAAAAAATTCAAATTTTTTGCTATAAACTTGGCCGAAATTTAGAAGAAAAAAAATTTCTCTCTGACTTATTGCTCCTTTTGGCTTGGCTAAGACAGAGAGCAACCCAGAAAATTATAATATTATTCATATAACTTAGGCCTTTGATGGAGACAACGGCCTTAGCTTAAAAAAATGTTGCTATATGACTTGTTCCTACATATTAGCTTGGGCAAGTCAGAGAGCAACCCAAAAAATTCAAAATTTTTGCTAGGTTTAGAAAAAAAATATTTTTCTCTCTGACTTGTTGCTCCTTTTGGCTTGTCCAAGACAGAGAGAAACCCAGAAAATTATAATATTTTTCATATAACTTTGGCCGTTGTTGGAGACAACGGTCTCAGCTTAAAAAAAATATATTGTTGCTCTCTGACTTGTTGCTACATATTAGCTTGGGCAAGTCACAGAGAAACCCAAAAAATTCAATATTTTTTCTATAACCAACGACCTAGGTTTAGAAAAAAATTTCTCCTTTTCGATAAGCCAAGATAGAGAGCTATTCATCAAAAACAATATTTAGCCATAGAACGTAGGCCGTTGTCTTCAACAATGACCTAAGTAAAAAAATAATAATTACAATTTAACACAGCAGCTACAGCTGTTACACTACATTCTCCAAAAAAAATTACTAAAAACAACAACAACAACAACAACAACAAAATTCACAATTATCACATAATAAAAACTACATCAACAACAACTAAAACTAACCATATCTCAACAACAACCACAACAAGTTCTATCAATTACATTCACAAACAATAAAGAAAAATTGTACTAAAAAAAGACTGTATAGGAAAATACTCAAGCACCGGGCATGTAAGTTTGTGGTACTCGCCTCTTCCGAGCAGGTTGTCGTTGACGGATTGGGGATGACGCCAGTGCGATTTCTTCTTCTTCTCCCTCCTCTTGTATGTCTCTAACAGCACTTTCTTGATGTTGTTCTTCTTGCTGTTCTTCTTGAGGTGGAGATGTAGCTTGATATTGGCGTTGTTGCCCCGGGCCAGATAGCCTACCTCTTACGCTCTTACATCGCTATTTCCGTACGAATTTATCCAAATAATGATTCAAAGCTTCACCCTCTCCCAAAACATCTAAATTGCTACGACATGAAGAGAGCATCTTCTGAGCGAACTTCTTCATAGGTTGGGCAGCATTACTTTTGAGTACCTGCGCGCATTCTTTTGCCATGTCCCATGTATTATCGATCTAAAATAAAAACATAAAATATAT
The DNA here is from genome assembly GCA_017893485.1 of Hemerocallis citrina. Taxonomy (NCBI): domain Eukaryota; kingdom Viridiplantae; phylum Streptophyta; class Magnoliopsida; order Asparagales; family Asphodelaceae; genus Hemerocallis; species Hemerocallis citrina. The sequence goes on from CM030358.1 coordinate 245,513,978, forward strand.
TAAACACATTCAGATTTGTAAACAATTTAATCAATTTAAAAATAAGGAAATTTCAATAAAATTTAAACATTATACTCATCAATGTACGTATAGATGACGCCTTCGGTTGGAACATGGGTTGTGAACTAGAATACGCGAGTGGTGGTTCAATCTCTCTCTCCTCAATTGGTACTTGAATACCAGCAGGTAGTTCTGTATTGGGAGAGATGTACAAATGTGTAATAGATCTATACCATTCCATATACTTCGTTTGCTGTGTGCCATCGTACAATGGAACATCAACAATTAAGAGTTCAAACCGTCGCTCATTCCATTCTGCAACATGAACACAGTGAAAATCTGCCCAATCATGGGTAGGCATACGACCGGTACCCTTCACAGCGTGTAACTCAAAGTTGTATAGGTTTGCGCATATGTTGGGTAGATTTTGTTGAAGTCCGAATTGCCGAAGGACTCTGTCCGGCCGCGGATGCTCCACTATACCAAAGTTGATGAGTGGAGCCATCGTCATCTACAACTACGACCCGGTCGTGCACACCGACGGTAGTCTTCCCACCCGTTCGGGTATATACGGCACCCAAATCACGAACTCTTCTCGTAGTTGGTCGAGCTCGTCTCTGTAGTAAGTTAGTACACCTTTTAGGTTGTCTCTATAACTCCGTTTACCTGCCTAATATACACCTAAGGGTGCTAACATATCAACATTTGGTGTTTCGGACATCTCGGTTCTATCTAACGCAACCGAATACAACGTCGTGTACAACGTTGCTAACGTGCAACTTCCCCAGCTGTACCGGCCAGCTAAGCCTAGGTCGCTGAGCAATCGTAGATACATAAGTTGTATAGTATCTCCGGATGAGTTAGGCAAGAGAACCCCTCCATGCACCGTTAGAATGTACGCTCTTGTGTAGCACTGTACATCATGGTCGGTCGATATATCGTTCAACCTCCCTTCAAAATTTTCCTTCAACCTAGATAGTCGGATTGATTGTCCGACAAAAATAGCCCTATCTTCCGCATCCTCCTCATCAAACTTTATACCGAGGAGTTCATTACACAGCTTTATGTTATCAAAGTTTTTATTACTAGTCACAGCCATCCCATCTATTGGAAGACCGGAGATCATCGCTATATCCTGTAGTGTCACCGTTATCTCTCTGACCGGTGGATGGAAGGTGTGCGGCTCTGGCCTCCATCGCTCGACGAGTGCTGCAAGAAGTACTCGGTCGAGTTTCACCTGATCCATCATACCGATTCTGTAGAAACCGGCCGGAACTAGGTACTCGACGATACGTGGGTGCACCGTCATAGTCTCGTGAGTGTGAAAATTACACCTTCGTGTTGTCCCACCCCACACTGCCTCGGATCTGTGGTGGTCTTGCAAGGTGAGTTCACCATCATATATTGGTCCTGGACCTTGTTTTGCTGCTGAAGAGGATGCACCAACCTACACCAACACATTGTAAAATTATTATTAGTGTAGTAACAATACCACTATATACAAAATCCACAATACAAATTAATAGTTCTCTTACTTCGGTGGAATATTCGTCCTGACCACTAATAGATGACCTTCTAGTTCATCTCATTCTAACCATTTCTCTGTAAGAAAGTTCGCATATATAAAACAATTTGTTCACAAAAAATTGGCATATATATAATACGAAACAAAATACGTGAGAAAGCCATAAAAAAAACTTTCAAAAAATACCAAACTTTGCGATTGGGTCTAAACTGCCGCACACAAGCCACTGCAACTTGTAGAAGCGAGTTTGGACTAACGGTCTTCAAGATACGGCCGTGTATCGCTTTCACTCTTGAAAAAGCGAAATGCGATCCACGGATGCATATATCAAACCGTGGGTGAAAACTCACAACTACAAGTTGCTTTGGCTTGTGAGTGGCGAAAACGGCCTACCCACAAAATTTCGTAATTTTTGAGCCATTTCTCTATTGAAAAATCGTTGAATACATAAAAAAAATCATGAGAAAACCACACAAACGACAGTAAAAAAAAACTAAACTTTAAGATTGGGTTGGGCTCCCCGCACACAAGGCAACGCAACTTGTACAAGCGAGTTCCGACCGACGGTTTGAAAGATACAGCCGGGTATCGCTTTAACTCTTGAAAAAGGAGCGGAAAGTGATACATTGACGTAACTCGCAAATCGTGGGTCGGAACTCGCAACTACAAGTTGCGTTGGGTTGTGAATGGTTAGCCCGACCTACTACCATAGTTTCGTATTTTTTGGATTTTGTTTGAGCAGTTTTCTAGTGAGATCGTACTAAAAAGTTCCGAGGTATATAGAAGTTCTTTCATATACGCGACAATACAACACAAATGAGACACAAAAAATCCAAAATTTGGCCGTTACGTCTGGCACACCAAACACAAGCCAATGCAACTTGCAGAGGTGAGTTCCGACTCTCGGTTTGAAATATACGACTGTGTATCACTTTATATCCATTATTCGTGATAAACGGATGTATCTTGCAAACCGTAAGATGGAAATTGCCAATACAAATTGTGTTGCCTTCTACGTGGTGAGCCCGACCAAGTTGTAAAATTTTGGAATTTTTGGATCTCGTTTGTTTGCTTTTCCTATATTCTACAATTACAACTAACACTACATCTACAAAAATGTCGACACCAGCCCTTGGGAGGGAAACAACAACTGGAAACGGTTGCTAATACCCCGTAGGCTGAGGAGCAAAAGGACAACACACGTGATACAAAAATTGTACACTCTCTAAATTGAAGACTACTACGCATAGTACAAAAAATCAAACTCAAAAAATGAAAAAATATTCAATAAATTAACATAGTTCATTATACTAAATTGTGAAAAAGTGACTACTTAGTCCAGAGAGAGAGAGAGAGAGAGTTGTCGAAGATGTAAGGAGCCGCTGCTGTAGACGAACAAGTTTTAGAGTCTAGGGTTTCGAAGAATTTGTGCTAGGGTTCGGGTGAGTTGGGTGAGATTTCGGATTGGGTTAGGGTTTGGGGTATTCGGGAGAGGGAAAGATAGATAGAGATAGATCGAGATCGAGAAGAGTTTCAGATCGAGAGAGAGGAGGTTGGAGTAGAGCTAGGGTTTGGGAAATGGCATTCACGAGCTCCAGATAGATAGATAGATAGAGAGAGAGAGAGAGATAGAGAGAGAGAGTTGTCGAAGAATGAGGGAGATGGCGATCTACGTATGTACAAGTGTTTGGAAAAACACTTGTACATACCTAGGCCGTTGTTGGGAACAATGGCCTAGGTTGAATTTTTTATATAAAAAAAACAACCTAGGCCGTTGTTCCCAACAACGGCCTAAGTATAACTTTTTACAATAAAACTTCACGTCAAAAAAATGCTAAGTCTGAAGAGTTTTTTGGGGTGAAGTACCAAAAATGCCCCTCTTCTCTTAGGGGCTCTTAGTGGAGGAATTGAGCGGGTTTCGATCTGAGCCGTTGATCAAGATCGAGAGCAATCCAACGGCTCAGTATGCTGTTTTCCAACCCGGTGAAAACAAACCCGTTTTCAACCGAGCATCTCTCTCTCTCTCTCTCTCTCTCTCTCTCTCTCTCTCTCTCTCTCTCTCTCTCTCTCTCTATATATATATATATATATATATATATATATGTTTTAGGTTTGTAAATTTTTGGATTTTTCAGATTTTTTATGCTTCTTTTGATTGCTCATGTAGAAAATTTCATTGAGTTCCCCGATTGACTTCAAATGCAATAGAACATTTAAATAGATATTCACTTAGGTAAATTTAAAGCACTAAAGTTATACTGAAAGTAGCAAATCTTTCCTCAAAAGTTAAATTCCATCATTTTTTACCCTCAAAGTTCTAAGAAGTTGGATTTTACATCCCATTTATAATTATTTTTCAACATATGCTGATGGAAACATGGACTTTTATTTACAACTAATTGTTGTCTTACTATTCAAACTTGAGACACATAAACTTCATGATGGAAGTTTTAGATTCATGCATCCGAAATGCTGGAAAGTAAATGTATCATTTGCCCTTTGAAACTGTTAAGAATTGTATGATATATTTTACTATTTATATGGCTTTTCATATGTTACATCGTTCCGAAGATGTGTCATAGGCACGTACGTGCCCACAAGTAATTCTAGTGCTTCCATAAGGAAAGGAAATATATATACACACACACAGAGAGAGAGAGAGAGAGAAAGAGAGAGAGAGAGAGTGAGCTTCAGTTGCTTCAGTTGTGCATTGGTCTGGTGCACACCTCTGTGTGCACTCGCGCTCATCCGTCCGATCTGCCACGTGATCATGATCGTGATCTAACAGCTATTAGAAGTCCCGCTCATCTTACTTAGGTTAGAGGTTATTTCGGTCATTTTCTTACCCCAAGTAGCAAAATCCCCAAATCAGCGCTCTCCTCCTCTTCGTTCTCACGCTTTCCTCCGCTGTCCTTCTCACGCTCTCATCTCCCCCAAATAGAAACCTTAATCCCCAAATCAAAACCCTTTACCTCCTCGCAACCCTCTACCTCTCTCTCTTTCTCTCTCTCTCACAATCACGGTTATAGATTCTCCCTCCAAATCCTCCAATTCTATGACCGCGATCGCGCGCGCGCAAGAAAGAGAGAGAGAGAAAGAGAGAGAGGTAGAGGGTTTCGATTTGGGGATTAAAGTTTCTCTATGGGGGCGCTGAGAGCGTGAGAAGGAGAGTGGAGAAGGAGAGTGTGAGAACAAAGTGGAGGAGAGCGTTGATTTGGGGATTTTGCTACTTAGGATAAGGAAATGACCAAAATAATTCCCAACCTAAGTGAGATGATCGGGGCTTCTAATAGCCGTTAGATCATGATCTTGATCACATGGTAGATCGGACGAATGAGCACGAGTGCACACAACAGAGTACACCAGACCAGTGCACAACCGAAGCTTACTATATATATAGCACTTTGGTTGAGCACTCCTTTCTGTGAGCACTCACCCTTCTGACCATCGTATGGATGATCCAAACCATTCATATTGATCTACACATCTAAATTAGTCTGAATATGTAAAATCAAGTCATTTGAAATTTATTTACTCATCCATTGAAGTGTTACAAAATTGCAAGTTGAATATCTTTTTGTATATAATGACATGATAGATGGGCAAATGAATTTCAGATGACTTGATTTTACATATTTAGACTAATTTGGACGTGTAGATCAATGTGAATGGTCATTAAATCAGAAGAAGGGAAAAAAATGTTAATGTTAGTATCTTTTGATTTTTGGTTTAGAACGGTCTGAAAGAAATATATACTAGGAGATTGGTGGATTTATTTTCTTTTTCTTTTTCTTTTTGGTGTGGTTAATTTTGTTTTGTGTTTTTTTTTCTATATTAAAGCGATAGGTTTTTTATTTAAAGTTAGAAATTATGTTTTAAGTAGTTTTTGTTGAAATATAGTAAGAATAAATATGTATATTCTGTTTCCTATAGATTAGGAAATAAATTCCCTCAAATCTCTAATCTCCTTAATCTTCTTCTCATTTATTGTACCAATTCTTCAAGAATGTAATGTAAATATAAAGAGGTACACGGTAGAAGAAAAATAATATGAGAAAATATGATTTTATTGCTCTGACACCATATGATTTCAATATGGTATCAGAACAATAAAATATCCTAGGCTAGGTGAAGAAGAAGAAGAAGAAGAAGAAGAAGAAGAAGAAGAAGATCCTGATCCCTCTTCTTTTTCCTGTTGATTCTGAAATCCACGTCGAAGATCCCGACCTCATTGTTGTAACACCCGTAATTTCTAAACTGTATATATATATATATATATATATATATATATATATATATATAATGGCAATGGCAAAAGTGTAAATATAATGTGGAGAAGGGGGGCCCACGTTGATAAAGCAGCATGAACGGATGGGCTATTGTAGCGGTGACGTCATGATGATGTCACCAGTGGGGGCCACTCGGGTCAGTGAAGAAGCAGGCCACCTGCCTTCACTGACGTGGCAGTAGGGCCACCATTTGTGATGGCTTGCTGTACACGGAAGAGAAGTAGAGAGAGGTAAGTTAATATAGTCCCATATTGGGAATACACAAGAATAAAATAATAATAAATAATATAGCCTATGATCAAGAGTCACAAATCCAGTTAACCACCTTTAAGAGGCAGCCTGTGGTGGGCAGTTGTACTACACTATAAATAATTTATCTTCTAAATTGTATAAATTGTCCGAGCAGGGGCAGGGGCATTACAGTCGTCCTCCCGTCGAAGATCTCGATCTTCGTCGACCTCCCAAACCCGACCCCGTCGTCCTCCCATCGAAGATCCCGATCCCCGTCGTCCTCCTGAACCCGATCCCTTCAAAAATATGCCAGCACCACCAAAATCCCGAATCTGGGAACCCATCCCTCCTTGTTGTTGTGCACCACAACCTAACACTAACCCTGGCCAAGCTCCTGCACTGCCATTACCTTCACCCTCACCACACCGCATTTCGCTATCTCTCCATCACCGATACTCATCGCCATCGTCGACATCCCCTGGCGCCGTTACAACCCAAATCGAACGACACCATTAATCCCCCGCAAGCCTAAATTGAACGTCGCTACTTCTTCTTCTTATCAATTGCGATCTGATTGGGTCTGTTTGTTAGCCCAGATCTCATACCCGATCCACAAACCAGAACCGCAAAGCAGTCTCCTCATTGGTTCTACTTTGTAGTTTGCTATTGTGCCCACCTGCTGTTTGGTGTTTGGATTGGAGGGGTGTTGCATGCTGTGTTGTTGTTAGTGCTTATTGGATCTGCACCCGAACCCGACCCATATCCAATTAATTTTTGCTGCTTTTGCACCGAATTGCTGCCACCACTGCCATCCCTCTCGCTGATCGGATTTTTGTCACAACCACACCATGGGACAAACTGATGAATCTTCGAACATTGAGGGTGTTGCATGCTCATCTGAAGGCTTCAACCAAGCTACTTATGAGTCAAGGAAGTGTACTCATTCCGGCACGATCGGTCACATGAATGGTCGTTGTTATAAGATTATTAACTACTCGGAGAACTGGGATCATAGCATGGATCATCGGAAGAAGAATTGTAACCAATCCACTACCGTCATTGGAGTTGCCGATGGAGCTGAAAAGAGTGTTGGACACGCCTCTACATTAATTACGCTACAGGTAATGATGGTAAGGTTTTTAATATTTCTGCCTCAGTTATGAATAATGCATGGATAATTGATTCGGGTACTATCAACTATATGAATGTTGATTCAACAAAAGTTCAAACCCTACAACCATTCACCAAATCATGTGTGTCCACTGCCAATGGTGATCCTGCCACCGTTACTGGCGAGAGTTCCATATCTCTCACAAAAAACCTAACCTTAGATAATACACTGGTTGTACCATCCTTGAATTTAATTTGTTATCTGTTGCCTAAATAACTATTGCCTTACATTATATTGTGGTTTTCTAGCCCTCTCATTGTGTGTTTAAGGATATTCGGACTTGCAAGGCAATTGGTTATGGGGTTAGACACGGGAAGCTTTACTATCTGGATTTAGAATCTGAAAGTTCAAACAAGTTGACTCAAGCTCTATTAGTGGAAGGATTCGAGGGGGGGAAGGAGGAATAAGAGATTTGGCTATGGCATCGACGTCTAGGACATTCTTCTTTTGGCTATTTGATTAAATTATTTCCAAATTTATTTTCGAAGTTTGATATTTCTACCTTTCGGTGTGATGTGTGTGAACTCGAAAAAAATTACCGTCTCTTTTTCTCCAAATCTAAGTAAAAGCTCTCTCCCATTTGTGAGTATTCATTCTAATATTTGGGGTCCATCCTAAAACACTACTTTTGGAGGAGCAAAATGGTTTGTGACATTCATTTATGACTGTACACGTATGACCTGAATTTGTTTGATGAAGTCGAAATGTGAAGTCAGTGGTTTATTTCAAAAATTTTACAAGTGGGTTATGATGCAGTATAAAGCGCAGATTCAAGTTCTTAGGAGTGATAATGGTGGAGAGTACCTGAGTTCAAATCTGCAACAATATTTGGTGGAACACAGGATTGTTCACCAGACTACATGCTCATATACACCTCAACAGAATGAGGTTGCAGAAAGAAAAAAAAAGGCACTTGCTGGAGGTGGTCCGTGCTTCCCTTATTTAATGAAATATGCCACTCATGTATTGGGAGGAAGCACTTGCTTCTGCTACATACTTAATCAACCGAGTTCCCTCTAGTATCCTAAATTTCATCATGTCATTTCAGGCATTAATTGAAGCTATGAATGCACCAACAGTGGTCAACTGGCCACCTCGTGTGGTTGGGTGTGTCGCATTTGTTCACCTTCATCTACACGAGCAAAATAAGTTAACTCCTCGAGCTATATGATGTGTTTTCGTGGGATATGCAACGAATAAGAAAGGGTATCGTTATTATCACTCACCAACTCAAATGATGCTTATGACTATGGATGTAGTATTCCATGAAAATGGGATGTATTTTTCCTTTGAGGTTGAACTTCAGGGGAGTACCGAAGTGAAGTTCAGACACTTGTGTGTGATGAAGAGGTTACCATTCAGAGTGAACAATTGGATATAAGGGGTGTAGATGTGGATCACTCTACAAAGGGTGAAAATGTGGATGTTAGTAGTGACGATCACTCGAATGAAGATTTGGTTGAGGGAGAATACCTCCACGAGAAACTGCAATAAGTGGGAGAAGACCTCCACGAGGAACTACAATCGGTGCCGAACCGTCTCGAGGATGAGCCGTCGGGACCCATGCCATCGCTAGTGTCCTCTCTACCACCAGCACCGTTAGATACTTAAAACCAATCATCGCCGTTGCCCGATGCTCCAAGAAGGGAAATCCTGAATCGTATTGAGGTATCCCAAAACCTACCTATGAGTCTGATCCGACTAGTCTAGTAATGTTAAGTATCCCATGAGTCACTATATGTCTACTCACCGATTTTCTGAATCAAATAAGTCATTTGTGAATTAATTATCTGTTGTATCTATTCCTAATAGTGTGCAGGAAGCCTAGCCAACCTACGGTGGAAAGCAGTTGTGGATGAGGAGATGAAGTTCTTGAAGAAGAATGAGACTTGGGAGATGATATGGCTAAAAATAGGGTTAAATCGAAACCGTCCAAATCAGGCACGAATCATAAAGCTCGGGGGTAAAATGGTAATTTCATCAACAAACGGGTCTGGAATGGGTACTGGGTCTTTTCTCCAAAGACCCAATAGCCCACGAACGGATCCGCCTTAACTGGGTGCGGGTTCGAACCCGCAAAGAACCCAGTCCAGCTGGATAGAATTGGGGTTTATGATTATGCTTAATCAACGGCCCTGATTCCTTATATCCATCCACTGGGAAGTAGGGATTTATCCCGAAACTAATCCCTAAGGCGGCTATAAATACCCCCCATCCCCCACTGTTAACAGGTAATCAATCTTTTTCCAATAAAAGCTCATTCATAATCTTTCTGATTACTAACTTGAGCGTCGGAGGGTGCGTCGCCGGGATCAACCCCGGTGTTTCGCACTTTTTGTAGGTGAACGGTGGGAGATCATGGTCAAACTCCGGCGGAAAGGTTTCAGGTTTGACTATTGAACATCCCAAAGAATCCACAAATTCTATCTGTTTGCCCCCACACCAGATTTAGCGGTAACAGATTGGCACTGTCTGTGGGAACCACGAATAGCAATCCATCATCTTCCAATGGTTAAGATCACCTCCAGCCATGCCTCCAAGGAAAATGAGATCCAAAGGGTCCAACCGCGGACCCACTCCTTCTCAACCGCAACAGGAGGTCCCCCTCCAAACTGTCCAGCAGCAGGGGCAACTCCCTCCTCAACCTGATCAGCCCCTGCAGCAGGACCAACCTCTTCTTTAGAACCTTCAATCCCAAAGGGCTCCGCTCGGGCCCCAGAATACCGGCACAGGGGCCTCTCGTCCCAACCCTCAGAAGCAACCTCCTCATCAAGACCGCATCTCTGTACACAACCCTTCTACTGATTCAATGGCATCTCACAACCCCCGGCCTTCTGAAGACCTCCGCAATACCCTCCTCAACCAGCAGAAAGAAGAGGACCTTCACTACCATTTGGATGAAAGGCAGGCTCGTGAGGGAGCCTCCCGCCCAGAACATCCAAATGAACGATCTCCTCGTCGCCGCGACCACAGGAGGTCCCTTCCTCGCAGGGGGCGGAGACATCGTTCATTCGCAGGGGGCAGAGACATCGTTCCCTGAGTACCATCGAAGAAGACATCGTTCTCTCGCTAGTCGGCAGCCCCCGAGGGACGATAACAGACCTATCACCCGAGCCGAATTCCAAGAGTTCCAGGCTACAATCCTACAGGCCCTCAACCTCCGGCCGAACAACAACAATGCTCAGAGTGTCCCCACTCCTCCTCCGGTCCAAAGTCCTCGCCATCGGTCCCTAACCCCTCCTCAAGCTCCGAGTCACCGCCATCATAGTCCTTGCCATTCCCCTAGCTACCATCGCAGAACTCTGCGCTCCCCTTCTTACGAAGACGAGTCCAGAGACTCGCTTGGCTACCGTCAAAGGGACGATGCGTTCTACCGCCGTCTCCACGAGATGGAGAGGCACCTCAGCCAATGGGATAAAGAAGAAGAGCTGAGAGGAAGGACCTTCCGTCCAAGCCGACCCCCCTTCTCTCGAACAATCATGGAGGCACCCGTTCCAATAGGCTTCAAGCCCCTGCAGTTTGAGACTTAGTCTGGGGAGTCAGACCCTGTGGACCACATCGAGAGCTTCAAGACCCTCATGTTGATCCACCAAGCTTCTGATGCTCTACTGTGCAAAACTTTCCCAGCTACTCTCAAGGGTCCAGCCCGAGAATGGTACTCTCATCTTGCCCCATCCTCCATATTCTTCTTTGAAAAATTTGAGATCCTATTTGTCACCCACTTCGTGAGTAGCCGCCGCACCGAGAAGACTAGTATTTCGCTACTCTACCTCAGTCAGAAGAAGGGTGAGAAGCTGAGAGATTATGTGAAGCGGTTTACCACGAAAGTTAGGTCTATTGCCTCCCTCGACTAATCGGTCGTCGCTGCAGCCTTCCACTCAAACGTCCTCAACTCAAACCTTTGGTCCTCCCTAGCCAAGAAGCCCCCGCAAAACTTCTCCGACCTTCTTCTCAGAAGCGAGAAGTATATCTAGGCTGAGGAAGCTGAACATCGCCCCACTTTTGAGGGGTCTTCCTCCAGAACCAAGATAAAGGTAGCCGAAGAAGAGGGAGCTAAGAAGCTCCAGAAGGACAACGGGGGCCAGCGCCGCCTGCCTCCCAGATTTGAGAAGTTTACCCCTCTTAATGCCAACATTTCTACCATTCTCATGGAGGTCGAGAAGGAAGGAGTTCTGCCCCGAAGATGAATACCCCCAGCAAGAAGAGGGACAAGGAAAATTGGAGCCGATATCATCGAGACCACGACCACGAAACCAACGACTGTCGGACCCTGAAGAATGAAATTGAGGCCCTCATCCAGAGAGGGCAGCTGTCTAAGTTTGTAAGAAATGACTGAATTGATCTTCCTCCTCCCCCAAGGGGGACTAACAAGCGTCACGAGAGGCACGACGAGACTCTCGAGTTTGAAGAGGAACGCGTCTTGCATCTCATTCATGCAGGTCCCATGGGAGGAACCTCCAACTCTTCCCGGAAGGCTTTCATACGAGAAGTCAATTCGGTTCTCGGCATACCCCCTCCCAAAGGCCTCGGAGTCCCGGTCAGTTTCTCGGATGAAGACCTGGAGGGTGTCCGAACCCCCCATTGTGATGCACTGGTAATCAACCTCCACATGGCCAACTTCAAAGTGGAGAGGATTCTGGTAAACAATGGTAGCTCTGCCAACATTCTCTTCCTGGCAGCCTTCCGAAGACTCAAGTTATCGCGGGACAGGCTCAAGCCCACCGGCTACACGCTTCATGGGTTCACGGGAGTGCCAGTGACTATCGAAGGGGTAATAACCCTCGACATAACCGATGGCAAAACTCCTACTACCCGGAAGGAGCCAATGGATTTCATGGTCGTCGACATCCCAGCTGCTTACAATATGATTCTAGGCTGACCTGGCCTAGCTGCTTTAGAGGCCGTCCCGTCGGCTTATCATCTTAAAATGAAGTTCCCCACCAAGTCAGGTGTAGGGAAAGTAAGGGGTAGTCAAGAGATGGCCTGCAAGTGTTACATGACCTCCACCGGGGGACATGTCCTCTCCCTCGAGACTCTTGAGATTCCCCAGGGGAACGCACAACCTATGTCCGAACCAGTAGACGAGCTGGAGGAAGTGCTCTTTTCCGAGCAGGATCCGAACCGCAAGTTCTTCATTAGCAAGACCCTTCCCTCTGCCCTCTGTTCCGACATAGTCCAATGCATCAAGAAGAACCATGACCTCTTCACCTGGACGGCGGCCGATATGCCAGGGATTTACGAGGAGCTCCTCGTCCACCACCTAAGCGTTGCTCCGGGGTCCAAACCGGTCCAGCAAAAGAGGCGCAAATTTGCCCCCGAGGGCCAGCAAGCCATAAAGGAAGAAGTGGACAAGCTCCTCAAAGTCCGGTTCATACAAGAAGTCAACTATCCCGAATGGCTCTCTAATGTTGTTATGGTTAAGAAGGCCAACGGAAGTTGGAGAATTTGCATCGACTTCACGGACCTGAACAAAGCATGCCCTAAAGATCCATTCCCTCTCTCCAGCATCGATACCTTGATCGACGCTACTTCGGGCCATGAGTTGCTGAGCTTCATGGATGCCTTCTCCGGATATAACCAGATCAGAATGTTCCCCCTGGATATCCCGAAGACCTCCTTCGTCACCGATCAAGGACTCTATTGCTACAGGGTAATGCCCTTCGGGCTGAAAAATGCCGGTGCAACCTACCAGCGCCTCGTCAATAAGGTCTTCCAGAATCAGATCGGTCGAAACATGAAAGTGTATGTTGATGATATGCTAGTTAAAAGAATCCATGGGGCCAACCATGTTGCCGATCCCAAGAAGCATTCGATGTGTTGAGGAAGCATGATATGAGGCTCAACTCGAACAAGTGTGCGTTCGGAGTCTCGTTGGAAAAGTTCCTAGGCTTCATGGTCAGCCAAAGAGGAATCGAAGCCAACCCTGAGAAGATCAAAGCCATACTGGACATGGCACCTCCTACAAGTGTGAAAGAGGTTCAGAAGCTCACGGGGTGCCTCATGGCCATAAGGCGCTTCCTGTCTAAGTCGGGAGAAAAGTGTCTTCCTTTCTTCAAGGCCCTCAGGGGGGCTAAGGGCTTCGAGTGGGGCCAACAACAACAAGAATCATTCGATCAGCTAAAGGCCTATCTGGTCAATCCCCCTCTCCTCAGCAAGCCTATCCCTGGGGAAACACTCTACCTCTACCTACCTGCCTCCGAGCAAACCCTCAGTGTTGTTCTAGTGAGGGAAGAAGACAAGGCTCAGAAGCCTATCTATTATGTGAGCAAGGTTCTCAGAGATGCTGAGCTTCGCTATCCGAGATTAGAGAAGATAGCATGTGCCTTGGTTATGGCAGCCAGGCTCTGCCCTTATTTTCAATCTCACTCGGTGGTCGTTCTCACCGACCAGCTGCTTAAGCAAGTGCTACACAAACTCGAGACCTCTGGGCATCCGATGAAGTGGTCAATCGTGCTGAGTCAACATGATATATCTTACCAGCCTCGGACCGCAATCAAGGCCCAAGCCTTAGCTAAATTTAATGTTGAGATCACCATCCCAGAGGTTTTTCAAGCAGCAAACGGGCCTCCTATCTGGACAGTATATGTAAACGGGTCCTCTTGCACCGAAGGAAGCAGAGCCGGGGTCATTCTGGCAGGCCCAGATGACTTCGTTCTCCAATACTCCCTCCGCATCAACTTTAATGCCTCCAACAACGATGCTGAATACGAAGCCCTTATAGCCAGCCTAAGTGTGGCGCGCAAAGTAGGGGCACAACGCCTCAGAATATTCAGCAATTCGCAGCTGGTGGTGAATCGAGTCTTAGGGGAGTACGAAGCGCGAGACGACCGAATGGCTAAGTACCTAGGCAAGGTCCAAAGTCTCATGGCTTCATTCAAAAGGGTGCTGATCCAGCGGATCCCTAGAGAAGAGAACTCCCAAGCAGATGCCCTCTCCAAACTGGCCTCCTCCTCCTTCCAAGGTCTCGAGCAGACCGTCCTCATCGAAGTACTCCTAAGACCGAGCATAGAAGAAGAAGCCCCGAATCGATGGAGTCGTTGCCCGTCCAACTCCGGAACAACTGGATGAAGCCTTTGATAAAGTTTCTCAGGGATGGAATCCTTCCCGAAGACCCTAAAGAAGACCGTCAAATCCGAATGAGAGCAGAACGGTACAACCTTGTTGAAGGAGTCTTGTACAAACGCTCCTACACCCAAGTAGATGGCAGACCCTACTTGAGGTGCCTCTCCCCGGAAGAAGCCTTGTATGCCTTGTAAGAACTCCACGAAGGCATAGGCGGAGCACATTCAGGGTCCAGGTCCCTTGCCAGGAAAGTTCTGAACTACGGGTATTTTTGGCCTACCCTACTTCGAGATGTCGAACAACACATCCGGTAATGCAGCCCTTGTCAGCAGTTCTCCAACATCCGTTGCCTACCCCAGGCACAACTCACCTCTCTCTCAAGCCCAATTCCCTTCGCAATGTGGGGGATGGACTTGTTAGGCCCGTTCCCACCACCCTAGGCCAGTTCGAATTCCTAGTCATGGCAATCGACTATTTCTCCAAGTAGATCGAGGCCGAGCCATTGGCTACCATTACTGAGAACAAAGTGCTGCAGTTCTTCTGGAGAAATGTAATTTGTCGGTTTGGCGTACCTCGGGTCCTAATAATGGATAATGGAATATAGTTCACAGGGGCAGCATTCCGATATTTGTGTGAAGACCTTGGCATTCAGCAACGCTTCTCCTCGATCTCCCATCATCAGTCAAATGGCCAGGTAGAGAATGCCAATAGGAAGATCCTCTCCGGGATTAAGAAGAGACTAGATAAGTCAGCCAAAGGCTTATGGGCGGAACAGCTTCCAAACATATTGTAGAACAACCGCACTACGAAATGGAGCCCCACAGGAGAGTCGCCCTTCAATCTCACCTATGGGTCCAAAGTTGTAATCCCCTTAGAGGTTGTCTGCCATCTCCTCACCTTATTGCCTACGATGAAGAGCAGAATGCCAGAGAACTCCGAGCAAATTTGGACCTGATTGATGAGCTCCGTGAAAGAGCTTCTATTCGCCAGCAAAATTATCGGAGAAGGATTGTGCAGGCCTAAAACAAAAGGGTTCGTCCCACAGATCTCAAGGAAGGGGACTTGGTCCTCATAAAGCTAGCTATCTCGTTTCCTAGTCAAAAGAGTAAGCTAGCTCCAAATTGGGAGGGACCATACAAAGTTTCCAAAGTAGTCCGTCCTGGAGCGTATCGTCTAGAGGACCTTAAAGGCAGAGAGATATCCAGAACTGGGAATGCCGACCATTTACTGAAGTACCAAGAGAGCGCCTGAATGCCTCTCTGAGTACCTTCAAATGTCGAGCCATTCCTATCATTTTATTTGTATTTGCTTCTTTACTTTCTCATTGTAATATCGGCTTGCAACTTAGAAGCGGCCGATTAGCAGTTATCAATAAAAAACTTCTTTTCTCCCATATTTTCCTTGTGATTAATTGTATCTCTCTATTTAAGACCTCTAATCGCTCTTACTCAAATGATGTGTTTGGAGTCCAAAACTTGGTTCGATTCCGCTTCGCAAGCTCGCTCTTAAGCGAGCTAGAAGTGGTTCGCCATTCGGAACTGCTCCCACAACCGTTGAAACTTACTCAAACGACGTGTTCGGAGTCCAAAACTTGGCTCATTCCGCTTCGCAAGCTCGCTCTTAAGCAAGCTAGAAGTGGTTCGCCATTCGGAACTGTTCCCACAACCGTTGAAAATTACTCAAACGACGTGTTCGGAGTCCAAAACTTGGCTCGATTCCACTTCGCAAGCTCGCTCTTAAGCGAGCTAGAAGTGGTTCGCCATTCGGAACTGCTCCCACAACTGTTGAAATTGCTCAAACGATGCATTTGGAGTCCAGACCACTGGACTGGGTAACTGACGAGAATTCTACAAATATACTAGGCATGGGAGGAGAATACTTGGGGTGCTTGAATGAATGCCCCATTGCTGCACTTGGCTGGATAACTGATGATATTCAGGCATACATTCCCGTGCAACTTGCATTCCGAGCTGCATATTGGAGAAAAAAAACTTTCTCCTCAATAAACGTGCAAGATCCCGATCAGACGGCTCAGATCACGCTACGCCCACAAAACGACAAGATAGCGTTTCCTCGTGATCTGAACCACTAACCTCGTGATCCGCGCCTTGATGAACAACTCAGATCGCCCCACGTCCCTCGAAATCCAAAGCCGAGCAACTGACGATCTGAGCTGGATATTGGAGAAAAACAACTTTCTCCTCAACAAACGTGCATGTTCTCGATCAGACGGCTCAGATCACGCCACGATCACAAAATGACAAGATAGCATTTTCTCATGATCTGAACCACTAACCTCATGATCCACACCTTGATGAACAGCTCAGATCACCCCACGTCCCTCGGAATCCAAAGCCGAGCAACTGACGATCCGAGCTGCGTATTGAGGAAAATCACTTTCCCCCTAAAATTCGTGCAAGATCTCGATCAGACGGCTAAGATCACGCCACGCCCACAAAACGACAAGATATCATTTTCTCGTGATTTGAACCTCTAACCTCGTGATCCACGCTATGATGAACGGCACAGATTGGGTCACAACCACAAAATGACAAGATAGCATTTTTCGAGATCCACACCGTCTTTTACACTGAGATCCATGCGAATCCTTCAGATAGACACCTCAGATAGGGTTGTGTCCCTCGGAGTTCAAGGTTTGGCAAGATCCCACTTCTACTCCTCGCTCGTAAGCGAGCAAGAAATGGTCCGCCCTTCAGAAACACTCTTACAACCACAAAGATCCACTGAACATGCCAGCACAAACACAAAGGAGTGAAACAAGCTTTCACTTTTATAAAAGTTTAAAGTTCGAAGAAACTCAAATTACAAGACCAGCTACTCTTATCTATGATGAGCTACAAGGTCCGAAAAGCTAAAATTACAAGACCAGCTACTCTTATCTATGACAAGCTACAAGGTCCGAAAAGCTAAAATTACAAGACTACTTCAACGACTCTTAGGAAGAGGGATGTTCCTCTTGAGAGACAGGCAGGGACGGCACACACCTTGTCGTTGCAATCCCGCACTCATTAAGGTCCCTAGGCCAGCAAGCTTAGTCGTGTCTCTCAACATTGCGCCGGCTGAGGCTTTGCTCGACGAGATAGCCACCCCACTTTGGGCTTCACCAGGACTTTGCCGAGCAGCAGGCGAGCGAGTCGCAAGCTCATAGAATGAAACCCCTCGCTCGCTCTTTTTCCGGGTACACGAAGTGCTTCTAACGTTGACTGGTCCCAATCGGGGTTTTAGGCGAGCAACCTCCCCCTCTAGTTCGACGATACGTTGCTTCAGAGAGTCGTCCTTTACAACTATCTTGAAGCTAGGAAGCCGAGCATACCCTTCGGCGCCGGAGCTGTCGGCTGATTCGACGGAGATGGGTAACTTCGATGCTCCTATCGACCGTAACCCTCTTCAATTCGTTGACCTCCACCGTCAACTCGTTGCGCTCAACCATCAACTTGCCCACCGTAGCTGCTAACTCATCTTCCTCCACCAAAAGCTCCTCTTCTGCTATCTTCAAGTGGTGAACCTCAGCCAGTAGTTCGCCCTTCTCCTTTGTAACATCAAATAGCGCCTTCCGAAGCAACTCCACCTCACCTCAAGACGAACCTTGCGAGCTCGTTTCCTTAGTTGTTTCAACTCGAAAATATACGGTCTTGACGTTGCCTTGAGATCCTCTAGTTCCAACTCGCTTTTGAGGAAACACTCTCGGCTGCGGGAGAGGGCCAGCTTCGCTGCTTTCAAGTCAGTGCAAAGATGAGAGGTTTCAGCTGCTGAACTCGAATCATCAACCTGAAAAGCGGAAGCACATCAACACAAAGAGCAAAAGGTGTTTTCAACGCTTAGCAAAATTCTCAAAGTGTTCACAACACTTACATTCTCAACAGGAAGAGCAAAAGGTGTTTTCAACACTTAAAGAAATTTTCAATAACAAGACGTTCATAACACAACACTTGAAATCTCAAACACTTGGTCAAAGTCTCAAAAAGTCAGTCGTTTCATCAAAATTCAAAATGTACATAAGAGCGGTGGCCATCCGCAGTTCAGTGTTACAACAAAACAAAAGAAACAAAAACAAAAAGAAAGGAGGTGACTAAGTCAAGGGGCCACCTCATGGCACTGCTCCAAGGCATCATCGCTCGGTACAGGGACGATCACGCTTTCAATGTTCCCCTCGTCCTCGGCACCCTCCTCGGCATCGCTGCCCTCTGGCTCGGGCTTGAGCTCCGCCAGCAGAATCTGCTCCTCGCCATCCACGGGATCGTAGAAGTAGTACGAAGAGCTGTCAAAGCCGGAGATACGGGCCGCCACATGTTGCAGCACTTGGGCGTAAGCCTCCTCCATGTTTGCCATCATGTGGGCTTCGGCCTCGTCCCGAACGGCCTGCTCGGCCGCCGCTACCTTCATTGCCTGGCCATTCAGCACCTCTTCTGATGCCTTCAGGGCCTTGGCCAACTCCTCTTTGAGGCAAGCCCTCTCTTTCTCCAGTGCCCCAACCTTGGCAGTCTCGGCTGCGGAGTTCTTCAATGCCTCAGCAAGCTTCGTCTCGAGGGCCCCCACCTCGGCTGCACGCGAAGCCGAGAGTTGCTGCTCGGCCTCGAACAGCTTGACTGCTTTGGCGCGCTCCAACCTCTCCCGATCATTCGCCAGGTTCATCTCCTTCTCTTGCTCGGCAAACTGCTCGAGCATGTGGCTGAAGTGGCAGAGAGTCTGCAAGCAAAACGAAGGAGAAGAGACGATTAGAACCGAACGAAAAAACTTGGAAAATCTTTAACCTGTTATCATATTCAGCTCATACTCACCGACATAGTGTTCCGAGCAATCTGTAGGGCGTCGTCGCCCACGGTGCTGGCCTTCATCGCGGCACGGTCCTTCGGGGTTGGCAGGTGCTTCACCGCCTACATGCATATCCCCCCATCACCGAGGAATCCGTCCACCTTCATCACCCTCCAGTCGGGGATGAAGAGACATTTGTGCTCCTCAGTAAGGATTCTCTTTGCCTCGGCAGTAAGTGGCGGCACCTCCAATGCCAGAGCCGCGCTGGCAGTGAATGCCCCGCTCGACGAACCCGGGGCATCGACCGGAGGGGCTTGAACAGGCATTTCCAAAGGGTTCTCTGTCACCAGCTCCACAATGGCCGAGGGTGCCGAAGGTGCCGAGGGGACCTTCGTCGTTCGGCCAGAATGAGGCCCCATCGTGGACCTCTTCCTCTTCCTCGTCTCTACCTCCTTCACCGCGCGAGTCTTGGCCATCAATGCCTTGTAGTCCATGCCGGGGCTCTCTGCATACGAAAAAGAAACGGAGCAAAAGAGTTAGAAAAAATAACTAATAGTAAAAGACATTAAGAAAAGCAAAAAAAGAAGGGGAGCGTACTGGGTCGATCGGGCTGAGACCCCCATCGAACAAGGCTGCCTCAGTGATATCCTTCCAACTAAGGGTCAGAAATCCGAGGATCTTTGCCACCACCTCTTCTTCCTCCCTAGTGAGCATGGGCTCCTTCTTCGTCCACTTTGGGACTCTATCTTTCCACAACGTTGGGAAGCCCTACGGCTCGGGACCACGGATGAGAAAATACTTCTTTTTCCAGTGTTTGATCGAGTCCAGATTCTCGATCAACTTCACCCCCCTCCTCGGCGACAGATAATACCGATCCTCCATCATGCTCATCCGGCAGATTCGATAGAGGCTCCGAAGCAGAACGAGCTACGGTTGCACGCCGACCGCTTGGCACTGAAAGACGAAGGCAATGACATGCCGCCACATGTTCGGCATATACTGAACACGGCTCAGGCCGTACCACTGCAGCACCTCGACCACAAAGGGGTGCAGTGGTAGCCGAAGACCTGCATTGAGTTCATCGTACGGGAAGACGCACGTGCCAGCCGAGGTCCCTGTACATGCTCAGAAGCCGGGGCTGGGGAGTATTAAGACGAACTCCTTCGGGATGTAGAATCCCTTCCTAATCCGGTGCAGATCTGCCTCAGTCATGATGGAAGGGATCTCATCCACTTCGGAAGGATCCCTCGGATTATTCTCCTCATACGCCGGAGCCATCCCGCGCACCACCTTCTCTAAGATGTCCTCAGGGTAGCTCCTCACCCTACCGACACTCGACAATGAGGACAGCAGCCGACCCAGCTCTCCTACCCCCTTTGGAGTCTCAACTATCGTCGACACCCCGACCAGATCAACCACTTCCTTCCCCTTCCTTGGCTTAACCACTACCGCTCGGCCGGCATCTTGGTCCGAGGTGGAGGTCTCGTCTCCAGAAGAAATTCTAGACATTCTCAAGAAGAAGGGGAAAGACTAACCTTGAAGTGACGTGTATGGTCGGAAAAGATAGCCGGAACTCAAACATGCCTTGCTTCAAAAGCTAGTAGCGCCGCTCGAGAGCAAAAACACCGCTAGCAAAGAGTGAAAGTGAAAGTAAAAGTAAAAGTGAAAGAATGAGAGAAAGAGTGGGGGAGGTGAAAACTTATAGTAAAAGAAAAAACTCTTGGGCTTTGTAACGTAAAGTTGCGACTCTTAGGCCCACCTCAAGACGTTAAAGAAAGCCAAAAGACAAAGTAGAGAAGGGCTGCGATGGTTCATAAGAGTGACGACGATTCAGGCTGGGCCACACCGCTCGGCTATACCTCTAACTCCGAGCCACTGAGGCACTTTGCCGAGCTATCTAGGGGCGCCTCAGATCGCCTTACATCCCTCGGGATCCAAATCCGAGCGACTGGAAATCTGAGCTGCGTATTGGAGAAAAATAACTTTCTTCCCAAAATTCGTGCAAGATCTTGATCGGACGGCTCAGATTGGACCACGATCACAAAACAACAAGATAGCGTTTTCTCGAAATCCACACCGTCTTTCACATCAAGATCCGGGCCAGATCTTGTGATGAACAGCCCAGATCGCCCCACGTCTCTTAGAATCCAAATCCGAGCAACTGGCGATCCGAGTTGCGTATTGGAGAAAAACAACTTTCTTCTCAATAATCGTGCAAGATCTTCAGCAGACGGCTCAGATTGGACCACGACCACAAAACGACAAGATAGCATTTTCTCGAGATCCACACCGTCTTTCACATCAAGATCCGTGCCAGATCTTGTGATGAACGGCTCAGATCGCCCCACGTCCCTCGGAATCCAAATCTGAGCGACTGGCCATCCGAGCTGGGTATTAGAGAAAAACAACTTTCTCCTCAACAATCGTGCAAGATCTTGATCAGACGGCTCAGATTGGACCACGACCACAAAATGACAAGATAGCATTTTCTCAGGATCCACACTGTCTTTCACATCAAGATCCGCACCAGATCTTGTGATGAACGGCTCAGATCGTCGAACGTCCCTCGGAATCCAAATCCGAGCGACTGGCAATCCGAGCTGCGTATTGGAGAAAAACAACTTTCTCCTCAACAATCGTGCAAGATCTTGATCAGACGGCTCAGATTGGACCACGACCACAAAACGACAAGATAGCGTTTTCTCGAGATCCACACCGCCTTTCACATCAAGATTCACACCAGATCTCGTGATGAACAGCCCAGATCGCCCCACGTCGCTCGGAATCCGAGCAACTAGCGACTCGAGCTGCTCACATGAAGAAAATAATGCTGCACGGAATTCCGATCCGAGCGACTGGCGATCCGAGCTGCTTACTTGAAGAAAGTAGCGGTGAGCCACGTCGCTCGGAATCTGAGCAACTGGCGATCCGAGCTGCTCACTTGAAGAAAGTAGCGGTGAGCTACATCGCTCAGAATCTGAGCAACCGGTGATCTGAGCTGCTCACATAAAGAAAGTAGCGGGGAACCACGTCGCTCGAAATCTGAGTGACTGGCGATCCGAGCTGCACATTTGAAGAAAAATACCACCGAGTAACCCCAACCGTCAGAGTGTCTCAAATTTCGTGCCGGAAGATAATGAGCAGCTCAGATCACGCCACATCCACAAAACGACAAGATAGCATTTTCTCGTGATCTGAACCTCTTACCTCGTGATTCGCGCCATGATGAACAGTTCAGATCACCCCACGTCGCTCGGAATTCCAATCCAAGCAACTGGCGATCTGAGTTGCTCATATGGAGAAAACAATGTCGAACCACGTCGCTTAGAATCCGAGCAACTGGCGATCCGAACCGCTTACGTGGAGAAAACAGTGCCGAGTGACACGAGTCGTCCGATCTCTCAGAATTCCGCACTGAAGCAAGATGGAAGACCCAGATCGTGCCACGTCATAAATTGGATTAAAAATTAATTTTTTATTTATTAAAATCGAATTATTTATTTAAAAAATTGCGAAAATGATTAAAAATTCAAGAAAATTGATTAAAAATTCTAAAAAATAATTAAATTCGGGGAAATATTTTTGAGCCCCCGGATAAATAATTATGATTTGGAATAATTAATTGAGGCCCCCGAACAATAAATCACCACTTCGCAAAATTAAATAAATGGTCCGAAAAATAGATTAAAATTTAAAAAATCACCAAAAGTCTAGGAGAGCTCAAGAACAACTTGAGCGCGCAACTTGCTCTGAAAATCACCATAATACCTCACATGAAGATTCGACACCCCTCATTTAGACTTCGATACAACTCCGCAAGCCATTAGGATAGTAAAACTACTCCTCAAAGGCTGATCAAACTCAGTCTTCGGGAGTGGGGGGCTCATGATATGGCTAAAAATAGGATTAAATCGGAACCATCCAAATCAGGCACGAATCTTAAAGCTCGGGGGTAAAATGATAATTTTATCGACAAACGGGTCTGAAATGGGTACTGGGTCTTTTCTCCAAAGACCCAATAGCCCACGAACGGATCCGCCTTAACTGGGTGCGGGTTCGAACCAGCAAAGAACCTAGTCCAGCTGGATAGAATTAGGGTTTATGATTATGCTTAATCAACGATCCTGATTCCTTATATCCATCCACTGGAAAGTAGGGATTTATCCCGAAACTGATCCCTAAGGCGGCTATAAATACCCCCCATCCCCCACTGTTAACATGTAATCAATCTTTTGCCAATAAAACCTTATTCATAATCTTTCTGATTACTGACTTGAGTGTCGAAGGGTGCATCGCCGGGATCAACCCCGGTGTCTCACACTTTTTGCAGGTGAACGGTGGGAGATCACGGTCAAACTCCGGCAGAAAGGTTTTAGGTTTGACTATTCAACATCCCAAAGAATCCACAAATTCTATCTTTTTGTCTCCACACCAGATTTAGCGATAACAGGAGATAGTCAAACGACCAGCTGGAAAGAAGTCGGTAGGATGCAGATGAATTTATACAGTGAAGTATAAGTCTGATGGTTCAATAGAGAGATATAAGGCAAGATTGGTTGCCAAAGGG
The DNA here is from genome assembly GCA_017893485.1 of Hemerocallis citrina. NCBI lineage: Eukaryota > Viridiplantae > Streptophyta > Magnoliopsida > Asparagales > Asphodelaceae > Hemerocallis > Hemerocallis citrina. Next base: position 245,537,596 of record CM030358.1, read on the forward strand.
TGACCAAAACTTATGGAATTGATTATGATGAAACAATTGCGCATGTGGCAAAGTTCAACACAGGTTGAGTTCTACTGTCACTTGCTTCAAACCTTGACTGACCGTTACAACAATTTGATGTGAAGAATGCTCTTTTGCATGGGAAATTGACAGAAGATGTTTATATGGATCTACCACCAGGATCGAATAGACCCGTCCAACATAGTAATAAAGTGTGTCGTTTGAAGAAAGCATTGTATGGTCTTAACCAGTCGCACAGAGGTTGGTTGGGAGATTTACAAAATCAATGAGGACATTTAGATATTGTCAGAGTAATTCGGATCATACCCTATTCCTAAAAAGAAAAGAAGGTAAGGTTACTGCTCTAATTATATATGTGGATGATATGATTGTAACTTGAGATGATCCTGAGGAGAGAAATGCACTACAGAGTTACTTGTCCCAAGAGTTCGAAATGAAGGATCTTGGTCCTTTGAGATATTTTCTTAGTATTCTAGAAAGGATATATTTCTGTCTTAAAGAAAGCATGCTCTTGATTTGTTGAAGAAAACGGGAATGTCTGCTTGTGAGCTTATTAATACAATATTAGGAGAAGGACTGAAACTTTGCAATTATCTAGATTAGGTACCGTGTGATAAAGAAAGATATTAGAGATTGGTAGGATGGTTGATGTATCTTGCACATATGTGGCCAGATTTGTTATATGCCTTAAGTGTGGTGTGTCAGTTTATGCATGCACCTCGTGAACAACACATGGATACCGTGATGAGAATTCTGAGATATATAAAGTTTGCTCCCGGAAAAGGGATCTTGTTTGTGGGATAGAATCGGTTGTTAATATGTGCTCCACTTCAGGATACTTTACTTTTGTTGGAGAAAATTTAGTTACATGAAGAAGCAAAAAGCAAAATATCGTTGCACGCTCTAATGAAGAGGCTGAGTATCGCAAAGTAGCATTAAGTATAACTGATGTTTTATGACTGAAACTCTTGTTACAGGATTTATGTTGTGGTCCGAATGAGACTATTAAGGTGTATTGTGAAAGTCAAGCGGCGTGTGATATTGCTGCCAATCCAGTTCAATATGATAGGACGAAACATATAGAGGTAGATAGATTCTTCATCAAGGAGAAATTAAATGAGAAAATTATTGAGATCTCCAAGGTTTCTGATCAACTCGAGTTTATTCTTATCAAGGCAGTTTCGAATTGGCTCTTCTTGAAATTTGCGGATAAGTTGGACATGTTCAATATCTATGCACCAACTTGAGGGGGGGTGTTGAAATATAGTAAGAATAAATCTGTATATTCTTCTATAGATTAGGCAACAGATTTCCTCAAATCTCTGATCTTCTTAATCTTTTTTTCAATTTATTGTACCTCTTCTCCAAGAATATAATGTATATATAAAGATGTACACGGTAGAAGAAAAATAATAAGAGAAAATGTGAATTTTCGCAAATTTGATTTCAATAGTTTTAGTGGGACAGACTATAGGAAGAGACAAGAAGGAAAGCATATTTATTTTTTGGGAAGGGAGAAGGGACATATGGCATTCATCTAACTAATAAGTGAATGTGATGGTTCATCGGGCAATGAACCTAATCCGAACCCTAAAATTTATGGCTAATGCTACACTCACTACCAATTTTATTACTTTTCTTTTGACTATCTTAGGTGAGACACTTCTATTGGAGAGTAGGTGGTAGAACTCTCCAGTAGGAGTGTGCCACCTAAGATAGTATAGAGATTGATAGTGAAATTGGTAGTGGGTGCGGCATTACCCAAAATTTATATGGAAAAGAGTAATGCTACACCCACTAGCTACCGTTTTTACTATCTTTCTCTTAACTATCTTAGTTGGAACACTATTAAACAGTTTTCTATCTCCTCAAAACCTATGCCTCCTTGCATGATCTTCTCGAGAATTGGGACCATCGTGTAAAGGGCACAAGTTTTTGAGATCAAGCTCTTTCTTCTTTCTCACAGTGATTAATTTTATGCACAGGCATCTATAACATTTTGCTCCCATCAATGTTTGAACGGCTAGAAATCAAACCGGCAAAACAAGTAGTTTGAACCACTAAAAACCAAACATTTACTATAATAATAATATCATGAAGAGAACAGAGTGACAGCAGTAGTTGCTTAATATAGTAAAAGCATAGCCGGTTATTGCGTTGAGCCGCATGAGTCGGAATTCAATTTGTTTTGTTGCTTTTGATAAGAGAAGAAAAAAGTAGGAAATTAATAGGGAGAAAAGTAAAGGAGGGAAAAGGCAGAGAAACAACAATATATATCATAGCAGGGTGGGAGGGGTGAGATCGGATCTTGATCGGATCACGGCCCTCAACAAGGAGGCGAGGCGTTGGGGGAATGATCGACGAGCCAGCGTTCCCCCATTCACATCTCTATCTTTCTTTGGGGCTTCCTTCCTTCCTTCCTTCCCATTTCAATTCAATTCCGTCCGAGGGAGAATATAATTAATAAATTCAAGAAATAATAAGAGTCATCCAAAACTCACACTTCCACCACCATCATCGTAGTACTTCTTCTCTACTTTGTTATTCTCTCGTCTGCCACCTCCCATTTTCCATGTAATAACAAGGTATTTAAATGTATCATTCTCTCCAGTACGGTACCATTTTATTTTCGATCGTATACATTGATTTCAATATTGCAAGAGCCATCAAAGTAATACTTGTATTTTGGTCACTTTTATTTCAAAAAAAAGCCACAAATACACATACATACATATTTTACACATCCAATACGGCATGCAAACAGAAAAATTATGATATTGTGTTATCCTGTCAGGTAGTAATATGTATTCGGAATGACACTTATTTCAAATGTTCGGCTTGACACATTTTTCAAGTACAAGGGGTTGAGCTTAATAAAATTGAACCATTTTAGATTGTAATAATAATAAAAAATCCAACCTGCAATGTTTTATATATGAAGAATATTTGTCGACCTAATTAATTTGTGAAGAAATGTTTTATTTTATTTTAATTTTTTGGTAACTTGGTATCTTTTTCACAGGCGTACGTTCTTCATGATGGATCTGTTAGCCATGGAGGATCCTGGATCTCAGAAATTACCATGCTCCTTGAAGTGATAACATATATATATTTCTTTGAGAAGGATCATATTTTGGTTGTAAATATATATATAATAACAAATTGAGAAAGTTACAAAAGAAAGCAAAAGATGAGAACCGAATAATGTATATATACAACAATCTTAACCTATACCGTGCACTAAACCTCTAATCCAGACGTACCCCCTCCCTTCAAATCAAACTAATTAAGGAAATGTGCACAGAATGCATGCATGCCTACCAACTCCACCCACCAACACCAAGTGACACAATCGTCTTCTTCTTCTTCTTCTTCTTCAATGGCTGTTGCAGTGGACCACCACCACCAACCGCACGGGTTCAAGCCGTGGAAGCGTCGCTCACGCCTTCACTCCTTCCCTCACATTGGTGTCTTCTACGACTTCACCTCCCCTCCACCTCCACAACCACCACCACTGCCTCAAACCCCTTCCCTCCCCCGACGTCGCCACTTCAACCGCAGCTTCTCCACACCGTGCTTCTCCTATAATGATCAGAATCATCGACAAGAACAAGCACAGGAAGAGTGCATTGACTTGGTCGGAAGTTATCGAGCCACAAGAGGAACACAAGCCCTTGTAGTTGAAACCGCCACTACCTTGGCTTCTGCTTTTTGTTGCATCGCTGTCCCAGCATCTAGCGGACTGGGTGGTGCTTACTTCCTCCGCAAAAAATCGGGTGAATACTTTGCTGTTATTAAGCCTATTAGTAATGATCCACTTGCTCTCAGTCATTTTTCTGTGTATGCCGGTGAGACTAGCTTGCGTGAAGTGGCTGCATACCTCCTCGACCATGGTGGCTTCTCTGGCGTGCCTCCCACTGCCCTCATCAACATCCCCCCCCACCACTCTGCATTACATGATACCATCACTTGTAGTCCTATTTCCACTGCAGCAGGCTCTTCGAAGATTGCTTCAATCCAGAGATTTGTTCCCCATGATTTTGATGCTGGTGATATTGGCCCATCCAAGTTCTCGGTTGAATCGGTGCACCGTATAGGAATTCTTGATGTCAGACTCCTCAACATTGACAGACATGCAGGCAACATTCTTGTCAAGAAGAAGTACTTGACCAACACTAATTATGATCAGTCATCATCCATGGCCGAGGAGCTCGTCCCAATAGATCATGGCCTGTGCCTACCTGAAGTTCTTGACGCTCCTTACTTTGAATGGTTGCATTGGCCTCAATCAGTGGTTCCCTTTTCGGAGCAAGAATTAGAGTACATATCATTATTGGACCCATATAAGGATGTCGAGTTGCTCCATGCCAAGCTTCCATCTTTAAAGGAGGCAGCCATTAGAATTATGATTGTTTGCACCATATTTCTGAAGCAAGCGGCCATAGAAGGGCTCTGTTTAGCCGATATTGGTGGCATGATGACACGACAATTTTCTGGACTCGAGGAAGGAGGGCCTAGTGAACTTGAAACCCTATGCAAAGAAGCTATTGACGCGATCAATTTCAGGAGTAGCAGCAGCAAAGATGAGGGTGAAGAAAAAGATAGTCATGACGAAACGACAATATTTCAGTTTGAAATGGACAGCGATGTCGCCGATGCTAGATTCATAGAGACTGACAGTGGTGGTGAGGTGATGGACATACCCCTACTTGTACGAAGCAACAAGAGAAGTAATGAAGAAGAGAACAACACTAGTTTTGGAGCTTTGAGCAAAGGAGGAGGAGGAGGGATATTATTATTCCGTAATGAAGTTGACGAAGAACCAATTTCGGGGAATATTCTGGGAAAGAGTATGAGCATGACTGCTGCTGCAGATCTTATATATCATGAGAGTAGTGGTGGGAGTTCAAGCAACATTAATAAGGCGATGATTTCCTTTGGTGGGATGAGTGAGGAGGAATGGGGTGAGTTTCTAGAGAGGTTTCAACAAGTAGTACTCTTGCCTGAAGCTTTCGAGAAAAGGAAAGGCGGCATGAGCATGAACCTGAACCCGAGGTTGGGAAGTTCATGCAAGTTTTGAATCTAAGAGAGAAATCTACAGATATATGCGATAACAAACATTAATGGAAGGGAATTTGAAGGAAGCTAACATTCATTCCATAGGGTATTATTATTATTATTCTTCCATGTGATGAGATGAGATGAGATTGGGTACCTAGCTAGTACCTACCAGTAAGGTTTGTTTGTAGGTGCAAATTAGGTTTTGCGACAGACATTGGAGGAGGTGCATATACTTTGTCAGTATAATTATGTAGATTGCATGAGTGCAATTGGCTAATTGTATGTTTACTATCAATTTCAGAGTGATGTAACTTACGTCCATGAAAAGAATATTGTATTTAATATCTCAATCATTGGTGGTGTACGTGTTCCTTCAAGATTTGTTTTCCCCATTATTTTTTATTTTTATTTTTATTTTTCATTTTATCCTTGTTGTTATGCACAAATTAAGTACAATAATTGCAATATGTCTAATTTCAAAAATTATCTTAAAATTTAACAAAATATTACCTAATAAACCAATTACATAAAGAGCGTATCTAGTTCAAGAAGGGTTTGGATTTGGATGTGGATTTGGATATATACTTTCGCTAAGAAGTGAACCATCCTCGTTCACTAATAGTCCATTTGAATGCCAGATATCTCTAATCTCTAATATGGGTAATGCTACATCTACTACCAAATCTACTACATTTCCCTTTATTACCTTAGGTATCACACTATTATTGGATGTTTGTTCCACCCACTCTATAATAATCTCCACTAATAGTGTGCCACCTAAGGTAGTAAAAGAAAAGATAGTAGATTTGGTAGTGAGTGTAGCATTACCCCTCTAATAATATTATAATGGGAGAAGGCCTTAGTGTCATTTGTAAATATTTTGTCATTCTACCAACCCGTGCAACGCACGTACATAACTATTATAAAGGAGGTCTTAGGTTCAAATCAAGCACGTGCATAACTATTATAAAATATGTCCTATGTTCAAATCAAGATTACGTCTAAATTTTTATTTTTAAAAACTATATTTATTAAAACGTGCATCGCACGTGTAAACTACTAGTAATCTATAATGAGAGAAGGCCTTAGTGTCATTTGTCAATCTATCAACGCGTGTGACGCACATACATGTGTGCGTCCATACATAACTAATATGAAGGAGGTTTCAGGTTCGAGTCCTCACTGCGTCAGAGTTTTTATTTTATATAAAAAAAAATATTAAGACGTGTATTGCCCGTGCATAACTAATATAAAAGAAATCTCAAGTTCGAGGCCAGACTACGTCGAAATTTTTACTTTAAAAACCATATATTTATTAAGACATGCAGCACAAGTGTAAATTACTAGTAATATAATAATGGGAGAATGCCTTAGTGTCATTTGTAAATCTATCAACATGTGCAATGTACGTACATAATTAATATAAAGGAGGTTTCACGTTCGAGTCCTCCCTAAGTCAGAGTTTTTATTTTTATTTTTTAAAATCATTAAAATGTATATCACACTTTAAATTACTAAGGTTGCGTTTGTTTTGATATTTTGAATAGAGTATTCTGAATTGAGTATTCTGAATAGAGTATTCTGAATAGAGATATTCTGAATATGAGTCTAAAAGCTGTTTGTTTAGCCTATATTCTGAATATTGATATTCTGAAAGCTGTTTATCTGAAAAAGCGAGTTTAGAAGCTGTTCGGTTATATTTCTTACTGAAAACTGTTATCTGAGAGCTGTTCTTCTGAAAAAGCGAGTTTAAAAGCTGTTCTGTTATATTTCTTGCTGAAAACTGTTATCTGAAAGCTGTTTTTTCTGAAAAAGCGAGTTTATAAGCTGTTCTTGTAACACCCCGCAAAATTGGAAATTACAATTTTGCCCCTGGGTGTTACGCACGTATATTTTGTAATGTATTTCATTACATATTTTGGATTCGTACTATTTATACATTTTCCGTATTGATTTCAGTCAACTAAAATATAATATTTCAATCCCTGGGATTTACGTGCTTTTTACGTGTTTTTGATGCACGTGTTTCCACCACTATGTATAATATTTTCTATAGGTTTAAATTATTTATTCTTATGTATTTAAATCTATTTTATAAAACGAAAATTTATTTTCCCCTTGTTTTGATTAAAATGCATTTTTCAATTTTTGCACGTATGGTGCACGTGCAAATTTTTATTCTCATTTTACTATTTTTAGCATGCATTAGTTTTATTTAGCCTTTCTTTTGATCCATGGACTTAAAGTTAAATTCTAGCCCAATAGACTAATTAAAAAGAGAGCCCACTAGGATAATTAAATTAGTTGAATAAAATGAGCCCATGTAGCAAGCCCACTAGATAATCAAACTAATTAATTAGAAATGAGCCCATGTAGCAAGCCCATTATTAAAATCACAAATTAAGTTATACATGACAAGTTACAATATTAGTACACATTTTTGAGTTATAGAAATGTGTTCATATTTGTTTGTGCATGTATGCATGCACACACAAATATATTTGGACCATTTTGTGGGCTAGGGGAGGGGATTAATGGAGTGGTTAAGTTCATGGAGGGTGGGGAGATGAGAGGTTGGGAGTTTTAGGAGTTAAAAATATGAAGAGGTGAGAATTAAAAAGAGAATTAAAATGAGAAGTTATTAGGTAGGAGATTTTGCAATATAGTCCCTAGCAAAATCCTATAAATAGCCACCATTTCTCTTCTCATTCTTGACACCAAAAAGCAAATCAAGCAATAGAAAATAGAAGAAAGAAAGAGAGAAAAATAAGAGAAAGAAAAGAAAAGAAAAGAAAAGAGAAGCAAGAGAGAAAGAAGAGAGTGTAAGAAAAAGAAAGAGAGTAAGAAAGTTAGTGTGCTTGGAGGCCCTTTTACTTGGAGGAATTGCTAGAGGAAGCCATTGCTAAGGAAAGGGAGCTTGCTAGGAGTTGTCTTGGAGCTAGAAGAGGTGTCCTATCTTTTCATTGTTCAATCTTCAATTAAGGTGGGTGTTCTCTACTTTCTAATTATAGATAATATCATGCTAATTAAAAAGAAGAAATGCTTTATATTATGAATCTTGTTTATATGCTTAGGAAATTTGTATGTGTTGAATATACGATTCATGTGTAATAGTGTTATACTAAATTTATACTTGATACCATGATTAGTCAAATGAAGGAAGGAAGAAAGATAAATTAGAATGCTACCACAAAATATATCTACTATTGCATGTTGTTATGTAAAAATAAAATTTTCTTTCATAAAAGAATTATCCTTGATGATTAAGAGACTTGTTCGTCTTTATTGCCAAGTTTAATTAGTTTGATGGGGAGCACATAAACTAGTCTTCATGAATGAAACTCTTAGAAATCAAGTTTTGAGATAAAGGCAAAATCTATATCTAGAATGAGAAGGGAGATTATTTAAAAATAGAAATATATTTTAAAAAGAGTTTGAAATGAGTTTTGCTACTGTTTTCTTTTAAAATTTATCTCAGTCTAAAGTTTATATCAATATCATAAAGTGTTGGATCTTGGGATAAACGATTTTTTTTTGGGGGTAAAAAGAGACAATCTGAGAACAGTATGAACAAAACTAAAGTAATACAATCTTTAATCAGTAGTTGCAAGTAGATCTATTGGTTAGTGAGTGAGCCATAGGGCTGTCACTGTTGCTGGTAGTAGGTGCGGGATTCGAAACTTATAATCCTCAATTTGTTTTGATTTTGTTTAAAATACCCAGAACCCGAAAGTTGATACATGAGAGTTTCGGCCTGCCTCTATGGCAAGAAAGTCACAAAGACTTCTTGGTCAGTGGGGTACCACTAAAGTGGTTGCCGGCTGTTGCCTTGTTCGAATCCCACGGTGCCCCAATACTTTTTTTTTGGGTTTTAAGAAGTTTTATATAAAAAAAAAAGAAAATAATTCCTGAAACTGACCCACTGTGGAAAGTATTTACCCGACTGGTCCACTTTTGAAAATATTTACCAAAGTTAGTCCAGAACTGGTTCACTTTCGAAATTATTTAGGTTGAGGACAAATTACACTAAGAGGTTCTTCCTTTATAGTAGTAGAGATGCAAATGAGATTGCAAGTGATAAAATCATGTTTGTGAAAAGGATAAATTTTTTGGGAGATCGATGTTGAATAAAATGGTTTCATGAGAAAGAATTATTATTAAGGAATCATAAATCGTGATGTAATAAGATATCATATGAGTTTGAAATTTGTGAATGAGTTATTATTTGCTATGAATAGCTAGATCATGATTAGTGGCAAGACTAAGAAATGAATAATTGTAGATAAGTGTTAAGACAAGATTGTGATCTTTTGTGAATGAATTGAAAGATGAAATTATTTAGGTTTTAGAGATGATTATGAAAGGGTGTGAATACCCATGCTTCTTGTACATGAAAGTTTATGACTTAGAGTTAGTAAGACCTCGATACCGGCGTTATTGAAAGAAGAGATTTGAGATATGATTTTGGAGATATGGCCATGGAGCTATCTCGTATTTGTTGATTAAGTCCGGTAGGAGGTAAAACTAATTTTTTGAATGGAAATTATTCATGTCTTGAACTTAAGAAAATTTAGGCACATAAGTGAAGATGTAGTAAACTTAGGGAAACGTAAGTGGGGTGCTCTATATAGTTGTTGGTGGACTCCAAGACTATAGACCCAGTTGGTGGACTGAGGTTGCCCTGTGGGAGACGGATTATTATATTTTAGTCCGAGACTATGAGGACGGGTCAGCGGTGGACTCCGGGATCTTGAGTAGTCGGACGGATGGATTTTTGTGTTTACCGTCTCCAATGTATATATATATATACTGGGCTAGAGGGTCACATACGGGACGGTTCGTACGATGTGGAATCTGTTATAACAGCTGTTGGTGGACTCCAAGGCTGGGATTCACATTCGTGGAATAGTCTGAACTTTGTTTTGCTACCGGGTAGTTTTCATGGCGAGGGATCGAGCCCTGTATTGTGAAGAACGTAGGCACTTGCCCTCGGACCTATGTAGTATGGGATGCATAGAATCCGAACAAGTGTGCATTAGTGTCATCCTAGTGTAGAATGGTATGCATTAGGCATTAAGGCATGACATACACTTATATTTAGAATAATCACTTCTGACACTTTACTTGTTCATTCAATCTTTTTGTGATTGTTAAAGTATGAGATCGTTATACTGTTCCCGGCATAGAGAGGATAGCCGTGTATAACATTTCGTCAGTTGTAAGTAACTGACGTGCCCACAGATTAACATGCAGGTAAAGGACCATTCATGGAGCTATGAAGTGGATATGCTGATGCTGCTTTTATTTTAAAGATGTTGTAAATGATTTATTGTAAATTTCATTATTCCGCTGTGTAAAGTTAAGATGTAATTGAACTCTGATGTACTATTGAAAAAGTTTTAAATTCCTTGTAAAATTGTACGAAGTGAAGTAAAGATCCTGTGAAATCCCGAGTTTGTCCTTATTTGAAATTCGGGGCGTTACAGTTCTGTTATATTTCTTGCTGAAAACTGTTATCTGAAAGATGTTTTTCTGAAAAAGCGAGTTTAAAAGCTGTTCGGTTATATTTCTTGCTGAAAACTGTTATCTGAAAGCTGTTTTTCTGAAAAAGCGAGTTTAGAAGCTGTTCTGTTATATTTCTTGCTGAAAACTGTTATCTGAAAGATGTTTTTCTGAAAAAGCGAGTTTAAAAGCTGTTCGGTTGTATTTATTGCTGAAAACTGTATTCTGAAAGCTGTTTATCTGAAAAAGAGAGTTTAGAAGCTGTTCTGTTATATTTCTAGCTGAAAACTGTCATCTGAAAGCTGTTTTTCTGAAAAAGACAGGTTAGAAGCTGTTCTGTTATATTTCTAGCTGAAAACGGTCATCTGAAAGCTGTTTTTCTGAAAAAGACAGGTTAGAAGCTGTTCTGTTATATTTCTAGCTGAAAACTGTCATCTGAAAGCTGTTTTTCTGAAAAAGACAGCTTAGAAGCTGTTCTGTTATATTTCTAGCTGAAAACTGTCATCTGAAAGCTGTTTTTCTGAAAAAGACAGGTTAGAAGCTGTTCTGTTATATTTCTAGCTGAAAACTGTCATCTGAAAGCTATTTTTCTGAAAAAGACAGCTTAGAAGCTGTTCACATTATATTTCTAGCTGAAAACTGTCATCTGAAAGCTGTTTTTCTGAAAAAGACAGGTTAGAAGCTGTTCTGTTATATTTCTAGCTGAAAACTGTATTCTGAAAGATGTTTTTCTGAAAAAGACAGGTTAGAAGCTGTTCTGTTATATTTCTAGCTGAAAACTGTCATCTGAAAGCTGTTTTTCTGAAAAAGACAGCTTAGAAGCTGTTCTGTTATATTTCTAGCTGAAAACTGTCATCTGAAAGCTGTTTTTCTGAAAAAGACAGGTTAGAAGCTGTTCTGTTATATTTCTAGCTGAAAACTGTATTCTGAAAGATGTTTATTTGTAACTCGAAACACTCAAGTGTAACACATAATAATAGAATTGAAATTGTTGTCTATATAGAATTGAATTGAAATTGTTAACTATACTCAAATGATTACAATTTACAACCAATCTACTATATATGCTTATATTTTACAATTTGAAATTACAAGTTTCTGACTTTCTGTAACACTGTTTCTGTTTGCAGGCCTCATCTGAGTCATCTCAACTCTCAAGCACACCAGAACAATTGAAGAAGCAAATAAATAATCACTACACACAAATAAATGAAGCTCCTGATTCAATGGGAAAAAAGCAAATAAATAAACCCATGAGTTGACGATGGCAAAACAGCAACTATGGTTTAGTTGAAATATAAGATGGCAAATGGTCAAAAGACAACAAGAGTACTACTAGAACAGAAGGCAACCAAAATGAAAAGAGCATATGCAGGAGAAGAGAAGAATAACGATCCTGATTCAATGGTACTTGCACCAGCATGAGTTTAATCTATTCGTCGTTAAGTAACAGTTCTTACTAATTTGAATGTAATAATGTGTCTGAATACAAAGTGATGGTTCAAATAAGTTAATCGTTTCCCCTCTGTTACTAGTACAACAACAACGAAAGCACAAAGTGTCGGATGGGATTCTAGGAGAGTATAGCAAGACAAAGACAAGGACCAAACGAGAAGCTTCTGCTGTTGATTTTGTGTCTGTTTTTTGGCTCTGAAGGGATTGAGCTTTGTCCCTGAGTTCTTGCAATGCTCGCATTGTTTCCACCTCGAAACAACCTGCTATATTTGCTCATCATTTCCAGACAACAGGTTTAGCTTTTATGTTTGCGATCATTATATAAATTGGGGAGTGATGTTGATTGTATCAAAAGGAATTTACCTGATGTACTCTGAAGGCAAATCTCAAGTGCTTCAAGTCCTTTTAAAGACCCTGTGACTGTTTTTTGGAAAATCACTACACACAAATAAATAATCAGAACAATAACAATTGTACAGATAGCAAAACTTAAAAGGTGTGAAAAATTATACCTTATCATGAATTCCTTTAAATACCCTGTGACTGGCTCTGCCAGACTGCCAGTGGTTGAGTCAGTTACCTACAACTCTTCCATCACAACCTACCAAAGAACAATACTTATTAGTACCCATCTGAGTATTGTAGGAGTAACTTTCACATTAAAATAAATCTTACTCCATCGCCACCCATTCTCCTAGTTGTGGATGCAGTATAATATGCTCCATTAGGGCCACCATAAGTTACCTTATCAGAAACATAATCCACCTCATCAACACTTAAAATCAACGAAGCTAAATAAAGCTCAGCTAGGATTAATTCATCACAAGTCACTCCTACAAATCATTATATAAATGATTCGTAGTGTGCAACTTCAGAAACATAATCCATCTCATCATCACTTAAAACCATAGTTGGAAAAACAAAGCTCAGTTAGGATTAATTCATCACAAGTTGTGACTAATATATAAACCATCAGTTTTGCCTTAAAAATCTCCCACCATGTTGTGACCAGTATACCAACCATTGGTATGCCTTAAAAAATCACCAGTATCAACCATCAGAAATCTCAGGAACAAGATGAAATCAGCATCATTGTGCACCCATCTTTTTGCAACAAGATGAAACAAGGTGAAACAAGATGAAATCTCAGAAACCAGATGAAAAAACACTCAAAACAAGCTGCCAACTGAGGATACTGTTCTCAGAGAAAAGGAAAAAAAAAATTGAAACAAAATGATTCAAGCAAAAAAGCATCATTCCTCCCATCTTTTTGCACAAATAAGGATTCATATATCCGGATGTGCCATCATAATACAAATTGCAGAATCAGAGGACAAAGTAGAATCATCTTAATACAATTGCAATTCATCTGTGCAAAACTGATGCATCATAATACATGAGAACATGGTGGTTTGTTTGTTCCAGCTTGATTTTTTCGGAAACACTTTTCAGATAAACTGATACCCCCCCACTAGTATTGAGCAAAAAAGCTCCATTCTTCCCTTCTAAATGACACAAATAAGGATTCAAAAATCCTGATGCATCATAATACAACTTGCAGCATCAGAGAACAAAGTAGAATCATCCGAATACAAGTGCAATTCATCTCCACAAATCAGATGCATCATAATATCTGAAAACATGCTGGTCTTTTTGTACCAGGTTTTTTTTTCTTTTGTTCCAGAAGTAATTACCTGAGTTGGCTCTTTCACATGCTTTCTCTTCAGACTTATATTAAATTAAAGTGTATATTACCAATGTGTTGTATCTTTATTTATCAAGAAATTATTGTGCATTAGATTATGATTTCAGAAGTAAAGTTCAAAGAAGGACCATCCAAAAAATGCATCTCATCTCAGTATGCAGCCACCATTTAAGACAAGTGTGTAGTAGTATTTGTAATGATCAACGCTTCAAGACAATAGAATATGACTCCAGAAACAAAGTAGAAACCATGAGCAGCCAAAGATAAACCATGAGCAGCCAAAGGCAAAGTTGAAACCATTTAAGATTTGTATTTATCAAGGATTTACTGAGGTGAAATGCGAAACCAAAACAAAATTGAAACCAAAAGTAGTGAAAATGCATGAAGCTGTATACAGAAACAAAGTAGAACCATGCTCAGTTCCAAAATTTGTGGCATGAAACAAAGTAGAAACAAAATTTGTACCTGAAACAAAGTACCTGAAACAAATTTTGAACCTGAAACAATGTACTGTCATCTGTATATATCAAGCATTGCTGGCAATGCATATCAAGGTGTGAAGCATGAAAGTGTTGGTATCATCATAACCATTTCTCAGAAAAGGATAACCGGGTAAGTGCTCAAAGCCTGAGCACCCAAAAAAACCAACTCACCAACCATTAAAACTCTTCCAGATTATGGTATGGTATTTCTATGTCTATAACTCAAAGCAATATAGATCAAACCTGATTCATCACATCTCAAATTCAAATGAATATGTGCTCCAGGAGCTTCTAAGTGTAGTATGATGCATCTAAGTGGTTGATCATCACAGCCATAATATCCAAAGGATAACCAAAAGCATGACTTAAAGCTTAAGGAATATTAATGATAATATCCAAAGGATTAACCAGAGTTGGCGTTTGTTTATAGTGTTTTGTTTGGAAACACTATAAAAAACGAATTCAAGGCTACAACGACATCATCTTCGTAAGGTTTAAAAAACAAATTCAAGGCTAGTCCAAGGCTGAAAACTCTAAATTCATCACGTAAATAAATGATTCATAGTGTGCAACTTCAAAACATAATCCATCTCATCATCACTTAACACCAACGAAGTTAAACAAAATGATTCAGTTAGGATTAATTCATCACAAGTCACTCCTACAAAGCATTATATAAATGATACTCATAGTGTGCAACTTCAGAAACATAATCCATCTCATCATCACTCAAAACCAAAGAGGATAAATAAAGCTCAGTTAGGATTAATTCATCACAAGTCACTCCTACAAAGCATTATATAAATGATTCATAGTGTGCAACTTCAGAAACATAATCCATCTCATCATCACTCAAAACCAAAGAGGATAAATAAAGCTCAGTTAGGATTAATTCATCACAAGTCACTCCTACAAAGCATTATATAAATGATACTCATAGTGTGCAACTTCAGAAACATAATCCATCTCATCATCACTCAAAACCAAAGAGGATAAATAAAGCTCAGTTAGGATTAATTCATCACAAGTCGCTCCTACGAAGTATTATATAAATGATACTCATAGTGTGCAACTTCAGAAACATAATCCATCTCATCATCACTCAAAACCAACGAGGAAAAATAAAGCTCAGATAGGATTAATTCATCACAAGTCACTTCTACAAAGCATTATATAAACGGTTCATAGTGTGCAACTTCAGAAACAAAATCCATCTCATCATAACTCAAAACCAACGAGAAAAAATAAAGCTCAGTTAGGATAAATTCATCACCAGTCACTCCTACAAATCATTCAATAAATGATTCATAGTGTGCAACCTCAGAAACAAAATCCATCTCATCATAACTCAAAACCTACGAGGGAGAATAATGTGCAACACCTGTACAACAATGAAGTGATTGGTAAAGACAACATCTAAAAAAATGAATAAAAAACTGAAAGGAAGATCTGCATGCTGATTATTTATAATAGTAATATTGCAATGATACAAACATATCCAAATGACATCAATGCCTCGCATTCCAGCTACGAATCAATTCGAGAAATGGATATGCTGAAAATGTGTACATTCAAAATACATTACTGTATAGCATTCCACATTGCTAGGGCAATTTCATCTCTTTTGCTATTCATATGTCTCAATTGGGAAGATGATAAATCCAAATCTTGCGATGTGGATGCTGCATCTTCGGTGTGTTGGTGATGTACTATTGGTTCGCCACCGAGTTCCACTAAAAATGCATCGTTTCGTGAGTGCAGGCATATAAAATTATGAAGTGCACAACAGGCTGTGACCATCATAACTTGTCTGGTATAATAATAGTTTGGCATGTTCTCGAAGATGGTAAACCTCTTCTTGAATACACCGAACGTTCTCTCAATCACATTCCTTAACCTAGCATGTTGTTTGTTAAATAGTTGTCTAGGTTGGGTTGGTGCATGGTTGGCCCCTTGAAAGTCCTGTAAGTGGTATGGCTCACCACGGTACGGTGCCAAAAAACCGGGCATATTGGTATAACCACAATCCACTAAGTAGTACCTCTCGTTCGGTGGGATTAGCAACAGTTTTTGTGCTAATGCAGTATGCATTACACGGGAGTCGTTGGCACTGCCTTCCCATCCCGCGTAAACAAATGTGAACATCATGTTAAAATCACATGCTGCCAATACATTTTGACTTACAATACCCTTTCGAGAGCGACAAGCATTGCTTCGGCTAGCGGGAACTGTAGCTTTTATTAACGTCCCATCAGCAGCACCAATAGCTCCCTGCAGATTAATAATTCGAATAATACATATCCCAAATCCAAACTTGGAAAATAATTTAATCATACATGATGCAATCAGGGTGACGTATTACCTGAAACCACGGATAAAAGTCCTCTGATCCCCTGATTCTGTGATGTACGTATGTATAATCAGGAGGTTTGATAAGGAGTGGGGCTGCTCTTGCCAGACCGTTCAGGACAATATTAAAGTGCTTTTGGATTGTTTGGGTTGATTGGTTAAACGTAGTACGAGCTACTCGCATTCTTGCACTATGACCGACAATAAACAGGAAAATAGCCACGCTTTCCTCGAAAGTAACTCGCTTATGACTTGAAGACTCCGCTGTTTCCTCGCAGAGGTTCCTTTCTCGCAGGAAAGCACACAAGGTCATAAAACAATCTTGGTTCATACGGAATATATCATGAAAGTCGGCCTGGGAACCCGCTAACATATTTTCCAGATATTCACGTCCCGTTTGCTTTTTATTAGTGGACCTTGTACGGTCAAGTTCTTCACATAAATAGTCAGCTATCAAGACTGCAGTCATCACCTCTTCGACCTCGTCACTACTGGATGAAGAAATATCCATAACAGAGGATGCAATTGCAGTAGTGACTCACTATAAAGAAGAAGATAGAAATCAGTTTGGGGCATTCCAATATCAAGTGCACACACTATTAATAATACGAATGTATGTAACGAGATTTACGGAATCACAAAACAACATATTGAGAGATGGCAGGATTCCACAAGCCTGTGCAATTGAATTAAGATAACAAGGTATACTACTACTAGCATATCTATTCCAGGAATTAAATTTAAAATATAACATTACAAATTTAATTTAAATTTTGTAAGCAATTTGTTCATCCTAAAAGCCGTCATATTACAATCAACCTCAAACAAATATGGAAATAATCTTAAGAAAGGTTCTACAACTTGATTTGTTCAACCCATTACGCTGAATGGGATTACTACAGGGTGGCCCAATAACGCACCGCCGACTCCTGCCGTTCTCGAGACATACGGAGGAAACCATGAGCAATGTTAGGATTTTGGAACAGGTAGGTTGAAGCTTTTACGGCTACAATTGGATCAAGCCCTGTCATCGATTCAATTATATCTTGGCATTGATCCTGTTCGGCCAAAGCAGGGTTAATCGAGGGAGCACTTTCCACTTCATTTTTATTCATGTACCTCCCTCTTTTTTCCTCTTGAGCTTGCTTAGCTGCATCAAGATATTCCGACATCTTTGACAACATTGATTCGCGGCCACTTGATGCAGTAGATTTTCTTTTGCGTGAACCGGACCCCGTACCCATTGGGACATCATCAGACTCATCAATCACATTTACGTGTGATTGATTGGAGTGGCCAAACTGAAAGTTCATCCGCCGCGCCTCCACATCCTCGAACCCCCTTGTGTGGAGGCCCTTGCCACATTGCCCTGGGCTACAGATTTCTCAAATATTTTGGTCAATGCATTGTAATGTGGCAACCCCTTATTTTGGTATTTTTCTGCAGCAGGATGCATCTATTCACAGAATATGTTGTTACTATGCAAGTATTAGATAAATGATTAAGTATAATAAAAAGGATTCACAAACAAAAATCAAAGTTTGAGATTTTATATATTAACCTTAACATATTGTTTCCAAACCGGAGCCTCACAAGTAACGGTTTGGTTGGCTTCATCCCAACCGAAACCGCTCTATTTCCTCATATTGTGAAACACCCTCCATTCTGATTTAAGTCGTCCATATTTCGACCTCAGTTGTTTCACCGAGAATGAACGCCCAGTCGCAAAATTCATTGTTTGCTCAAATTGATTCCAGGTTTTACCATCGAATGTGGTGCTTTTTAACAAACCACTGTCAACTGCCCCCTCCATAAGGTTGATAAAATATTCTGTAATACCGGAAGTCCACAGCCCATAATCCTCCTCCACTGCCTTCCCCTTTTCCCTACCCGCATTACTCATCTAGTATGAACAAACATCAAAAAAAAAAAAAAAAATTGCCAAATTCCTTCAATTAGTTTAATAGCTGATCGGGTAACCCTAGTTTGCAAATAGCAACCGATTACGCCCTAAAAAATCTCAACAGTAAATTCGGCTAGTTTGTGTGCAGTGTGCACCTCAATCCGAAAAGCTGTTCCGGTACCAAATGCAATTAAAAAGCACAGTAAATTGGTAAAGAAAACCAACCAAATAAATTGTACAATCGCTGTCTTCATACCTTTGATTGGATTTGGAGAAGGATGAAATTGTCAGCACAGGATTCAACCTTGCGTAGTGCTTTGATTCTCCTTGCCCTTCGATCCCTAGCTTTTCTCCGATAGGCAGCACGGGTGGTGCAAACCATTAACCCCCTACCAAAACCCCTCAACCCCTCACCAAGTCGACCGCAAAAACCAGTCCGGTAGCGAAGTCGCCGGCGGCGCTCTCACACGTTTCCGTTCGATTTCACAGTGGAATCGATCGGGAAATCGTGGATTTGGGGTGGGGGGGGGGGGCGGGGGGAAGAGAGATCAGATCTGGGATCTTCAAAGGAGGGGGGAGACAATGGAGTCGACGAGCTCTCGTGGGTGAGAAGAGAGAGAGAGCATCTGAGTGAGAAGTGAAGAGAGATGGGTTGGGGAGACACTGTTTTGAAGAGAGGAGGAAAGGTAGAAGACGGGTACGAATGGAGAACCAGATCTGGAACGTGAGGAGAGAGAGAGAGAGGTCGTGAAGGAGAGAGCACGTGAGTATGGTTGAGAATGGAGAGAATACAAGGGATATCGATATTCACAATCGAGTTTTCAGAATAGGGTATAAACAAACGCCTATTCAGAATGTAATATTCAGAATATGGCACTCTAAATCGCAAAACAAACAGGCCCTAATCTACTTAACTAGATAACCCCATTTACTTTGATCTTGAAGGGCCAATGTTCAATTTGGACCTACTCCTAGCTACTAAGTACTAACGTGTTTATATTGAAGGAATTAATAGGAAATATTAAAAGTGCAAGTATTTCCACTCTCCGACTACTTTGTGCAACTTCAATTTTCTTTAAACAAAATTTAATCCGAAGAAATCCCCCAAACAACCAGCTATGACTGACTTTAAAAGAAACTGGTAATATGCACGGGCGTTGTTTCAGTTCTAATTAATTATTTTTTTATATAGTAAATAATAAGATTTAATCTAGCTTCGAATCTGAGACCTCCCTTTTCTCATTACATACTCTTTACAAATTATCCATGGTGGCACAAATTTTTATTTTAAATAAGTGGTACTTTGGTAAATAATTGTCGTAAATAAATTTGAACTTTGAGGGTATTATAGTAACTAACAACAGTTGATTAAATGAATGGTTAATATAACTCACACTTTAAAATGTATGGTTCAGAATAGATAGTTGAATTTCTACAAATTACAAGTTGTCTACAAATGACAATCCCAACTCTACCATTATAATATTATATATATATATATATATATATATATATATATATATATATATATATATATATATATATATATATATATATATATATATATATATATGAGTTTTCTTCCATTACAAACGGGTCTGTTTGTACAGACCCGTTGCAAACGGCGATCTGAGTCGTTGGATCTCTGTCGATCTGATCCAGCGGCTCAAATCGATCCCACCAAAACCCCCTCCTCCCACTTAAGTTGAGTGGGGTATAATGAGTATTTTACCCTATTATACCCCCTTCAACTCTTAACTCTCTCTTACATTTCTCTCTCTCGATGCTGTTAAGTAATTTTTTAAATAAAAATACTACCTAGGTCGTCGTTGGCAACGACAGGCTATGGTATAGTAAGGTTATTTTTTTTTATAAAGTCATCAACACTCTATCTTCTCTCTCTCACTTTCTCCCTACTCACTCTCTCTTCTTCCCGATCTCAAACCCAAGCCCAACCACCTCACCCAAATCCTCTTTCATTTTGTCGCTGCCTCCTCCTTCACTTCACTCTCTCACTCACCCTCACCCTCTTGCTCCCCTCTCTCTCTATTTCGAAGGACCCCCCAAAACCAAAAAACCCTAACCCTAACCTGTCGTTGAAACCCCTCTTCCCCCATTCACTGTTCCTGCATCTCCTTCATTCTCACACTCTCTTTCACTCCCAATCTCTACTCCAATTGAAATCCCTCATCCTCCAATCTTTGAAAGAAAATCAGGAACTCGACTAAATCCGAACACATCGTCGACAACACCTAAATTGTGCAAATCTCAATTGTACAAGGTATTTATGTTGAATTTATGCATTTATGTTGATTTGTATGCTTCGTGGTTGTATTTATGTAGATTTTTATGTTTACTAATTACTTGAATTTATTTTTGTGATTCATAATTAAGTAGATGTAGTAATCCGTATGTAGTTAATTGATGATTGTAGACGAAGTTGTTGTTGTTCGCTCAAATTGTTGATCTAGTAGATGTTTTTAATTGTTTGATATTAGTAAAACCGCACAAACGGCAAAAAATTTCCAAAACTTTGCGAGTAGGTCGGATTCACGACACACAAGCTAACACAACTTCTAGGCGTGAGTTTCGACTCACAGTATGCAAGACTCGGCCGTGTATCTCTTTTGGTGAATAAAAACCGAAATAAAGCGATACACGGTCTTATCTCACAAATCATGAGGCAAAACTCAACTCTAAAAGTTGCGTTGGGTTGTGTTACGTAAGTCTAACCAACTCGCAAAGTTTCGTAATTTTTGGTTGCCTTTTGTGTGATTTTCTCACGAATCTCGAAAAACAATAATTATAACTTCAAACAATTTGAGTACGATTACCTGAGAAAACCGCACAAATGGCACCCAAAAATTACGAAACTATGCGAGTTGGTCTGACTCACCCCACACAAGCCAACACAACTTCTAGAGTTGAGTTTCGATTCATAGTTTGCGAGATAAGGCCGTGTGTCGCTTTCCATTATTATTCGTGAATGAAAGTGATACACGGTCGTATCTTGCAAACCGTGAGTCGAAACTTAATTCTAGTAGATGTGTTAGCTTGTGTGGGGTTAGCCCTACCTACTCGCAAAGTTTCAGAATTTTTCGTTGCCGTTTGTGCCTAGAGGGAAGAGATTGAAGCCGATAAGAGAGTAAAAATACAAAAAACCTAGACGGTGCAGAACATGCCTTCTTGCCGTACTACACGATTCAAGAAATTGTCAAAACAATTTGACTAGGTAATATATCTGCTTTTAGTTTATATTATTTTGACTCACTCAAACTTGACATGCTCTTGTTCACTAACTCATTCTTCTCATTTATTTAATGGGTCGAAAGCATATGAAGAAGATCCAAGCGGTGAAGAGAGTGAAGACGAAGAAGGTGAATATTCGTGATGAAGTGGATTTCTTATTATGTATGTGAATTTGACTTCGAGACATTTATTACTAATTTCATTTTATGATAAGAAATTTATGAATTTCTACAAGTTTTTTTGTTGTAGGTTTTGATTGGAATATGATTGTGCTGAAGGAAAGTGTTTCTCTTTAAAAAATTTTAAATTTTTGAATGTGTATATATATTCTCATGTAAATGCATTTCTAGAACGATTAAGGATTGAGGATTGTATTTAAAGTTATAAGTATATTTTTGTGTATGCAATTACAAATTTGTGTATCATATTGTTGCTATTTTTGAAGATGAATGGGATGAGACTGTGAGGGATGGATGAGAATGGTAATGTGAATGAGATGAGAATGTTGTTATTGTAATTGCTTTGAGAATGTATATATATGCTGAAATTTATGAACTTTGTGTATGCGTGCAGCTATAGGCTACTGTGTGTGTTTTTTTTGTTTTGTTTATTTTTGTCAACTTAACCCGTAATCACCAATAACGGGTTAGGTTGAATGATTTTTCCAGAGTATTTGCTCTTGTGGATGAAAATTTGTACAAAATTCAACTTAAGAAGATTAATTTTTGCCAAAATCTTCCAACTTACCCCATCGTCGATGATGACGGATTATTCTCACTTAACCCGTTATCACCAATAACGGGTTAGGTTGAACGATTTTACCAGAGTATTTCATTTTTTGGGATGAATATTTATACAAATTCAACTTCTGAAGATTAAGTTATGCCAAAATCTTCCAACTTAACTCATTGTTGACGATGACAGGTTAAGCTAAATCTACTGTTACTTTACTGGAAATACTTGTCTCCAAATATAACCCGAGCTACATTACAATTACAAAAATTTAAAATAAATAACATAAAAAACTACACGGCTAAGGGTAGGGTTACTACATAAACAAAACACTAATTTAAGGAAAAAAAACGAATAAAAAGGGATTGAAATAAATGAAAAAATTCAAGCAAAAAAAAAAAAAGAATCATACCACTTTTAAGCCCGTCATTTGAGATAACGGATTAGGTTGCCTTAACCTGTTAGAAGAATTCTTTAATTTTTTTAATTTTTTTTTAAAGTTATTGAATTTTCCTTATAAACCACATCAGTGTACGTGAAATATGATGAGAATGAAGAGGAGAAATAGTAGAATAACCAGAAAATAAAAGTAGTGGTGGGCCTTATTGTTATTTGAACTATAAAATTTAGCCACATAATTGTAAAATATTTTGATTAATAATTTTTCCTACTTTTTTTTAAATTTTATTTCTTTGAAATACTCCCCACAATTCGTAACTGTGGGTTCAGAAAATCCAGCACCTATTATTCGTAACGGTGTGATAATTTTTTTTAAAAAAAACTACAAAGCCACACTATCAATAAACACCCCTCCCCCCAACCACATCTCCCTCCCCTCAATTTTTTCTTTTCAAAACACGATTATAAAAAAAAACCAAAAAAATTACAAATTTTAAAAAATAATTCTTCTACCTAACCCGTCATCAGGGATAGCGGGTTAGGTTATAGTTTTCAATTTTTTTATAACCACATTTTAAAATTTTTTATAATTATTTTTTTTTTTTGGGGGGGGGGGGGGGGGGGGGGGGGGGGGGGGAGGGTACAGTATTGTAAAGGTTTTTTGTTTGATTCTAACCCTAACTATAATCCTAACCCTCTAACCCTAGCTATAACCCTAACCCTTTTAAAACCTTTAATATTCAATTTTTTTTTCAACAACTTGTAATTTAAGAATTATTTTTTATTTATGTGTCTGCTTTTTGTATTATGTAGTAATGTGAAGATATATTTTAAAATTTTTTAAAGAAGTTGATCAATTCCATGTACAAATTCATATTTTCATAATCGAGTTCTATCCAAAAACTTCCAACCTAACACGTTATCGTGAACAACTGGCTATGCTATTTTAACTTGTCATTAGTAACAATGGGCTAAGGTATCATAGAAATTCATCTTTTTTCAGCTTATTATTTTTTAAATTTTATTTTTGGGGATGTGGGAGAGGGGGAAGAGAGAGGTGGTGTGATGTTTGTGAAAATAGAGATTTACTATAACAAATACATTTTCCAAAAAAAATTTCCAAAAAAAAGTCAGAATTCAGAATAATAGTGAAGTTTTTTGTGGCAAAATAATGATTACTTAATTCTAAAAGAGGTGGGGAGTATCTATAGGCCTAGGAGTTAGTTACAAAAGATCAGCTTGAAAGAGCATCTTTTATGTTCAAACTGCTTCCCATGGTTAGGAGATAATGTTAGTTGATAACTCATTTTTGGATAGAAGATTTAATCAAGAGTTTTTAACTAACCAGAACTCCTTTTGGTCTGCAAATTACTCCTTGCTTGTAGGCCTGTTTTGTATTGATGGGAATGGAAACGGCCCATGTTCTCCATACTGACATGTATTTACATGGATAATTACCATACTACCCCTAGAAGCTTTGAGATTCAAGCCCTAATTGTGTGGCCTCAATTTGCAGCGATTTTTACCCCCATCAAAAGTCCCCCACTCCTGAAGATTGAGTTTTTCAGCCTTTTAGGAGTAGTTCGACTTGTTTCAGATAATATGAATAGCCTTTTGTCTTTCAGGGATAATTGAAAATGCTAGAAATCTCTTTTGGAGCTTCTGGGAGCAGTAACAACTTCGAAGAACTTCCATGAAATTTTCTAGAATTTCTTTTTTTTCAATTTTTAATCATTATTCTGAATTTTAATTATTTTTTCAAAATTTTAATTAATTTCTGGGATTTATCAATTAAAATTTATATTTTATATTTTTTTCAGAAATTATAATTATTTTTTAGAATTTTTAATTAATTTTCCCAAAATTTAAATTAATTTTCAGCATTTTAAATTAAGTTTTCAGAATTTATTAATATAAAATGGGATTGCCATGTGGCGATGACTTAGCCGCCACGTGGCACCCTGTATATATATATATATATATATATATATATATATATATATATATATATATATATATATATATATTGTACCGCCCTGAATTCTAAGCACATGCAATTCGTAGCAAATACATGAAATTTTACTTCCAACTTCGTAAAAATTTACAAGGAATTTAAAACTTTTTTATTTACATCAATGTTCTTTACAACAGTACAGTGAAAATAAATGAATACAATATAATCTACGAAAATGAAAATTCTTCAATCTTGTAACAACTCATCATAGTGACTTCAAGTTCATGCCGAATCCAGTCCTGCAACTAGGAAACTGTGGGCACGTCAGTTGCATACAACTGACACAATGCTATAATACAAAGATTCTTCTACTTAAGCAAACACAAACTTGAATGCGAAATAAAATATGAGGAGTGACTATCCTAAACATGTCAGTGTATGATATGACCTAATGCCTAAAGCAGATATTCACACTACGATGACACTAATGCATACTTATTCGGATTCTATGCATATCATACTACATAGGTCCGAGGGCAAGCCCTTATGTACTTCACATTATAGGGTTCAATCCCTCGCTATGCAACTACTACTATGACTACTACAAGATTTAGATACTTTGCAAGTATTGGTTCTCGCCCCGGAATACAAGAGATCAAACACACTCCGCGGATCATTCTGTAACCTATTTCATCCAACGTCCCGGAATACTGGGGATTCTCTCACTTCGTGAGTCATCCTGAAACCCTCATTGCACAAATATCCCGTGAGCGTCACTCTCGCCCCGAAATACTGGAGATCAATCCCACTCCGCGGATTATTCTGTGGCATATTTCATCCATCGTCACAGAATACTGGGGATTGTCTCACTTCGCGAGTCATCCTGGAGTCCATGACTTACGTTTTCTCTTGTTTCATCATATCTCCAACTAGTGTTTATCCTTAAGTTTAAATTATACTTATCAAGACATAGAGCTAACTTACCATCAGACTTAAACCAAAACACTGAGAATGTTAGCCCACACTGATTACTTCTCTAAGAGAAAAGTTAACCCACATTGGTTACTTCTCAAATTCCATTTATCATAACTGCCGGTATTCTGGGTCTCGCTCACTCTAGAATAAACAACCATATCAAAAAGAGATCACATATGTTACATCTAACCTCATCATAAACATTTCTATTCATTAAACATCTTTTAACTTCTTTTATCAATTCTTTTTATGTTTATTATCAATCATGAAGTAACAAACTTCTTATAGCAACATTCAATAACTCTTGATGAGTAAAAACCCTTATAAACATCACATGTTTAGAATTCCAACTTCATCATTTAACTATCTCTTAATTCCTCATAAGGTACACCTTACTAACATTTCAATTTTAAATCCAATTTTATACGTTGTAAAAGTTTTAGGATAACTAGATAAAAGACATCAGCACAATGGTATTGAAAAAATCATATAAATTTCAATGCTACTCCAAAAATAGATTTATTAGTTTTATAGGAATCATAAATGAGTCTACTACAACTTTGTAGTTAAAATCATCTATATTCATCCTCAATTACTTCATTTAAATTCATTTACAAAACAGTAGATTCAAAATTTGAAAACTGCAATTCATGCTACTTGTAAAAATCATATAAAATTCTATACTTCATGAAAATTTATGTTCTTTAGATCAAATTATAGGTATACAAGTGTACTATAACTTTGTAGTTATAAGTTTCCCCAAAATATTGTGTCTATAACCCTTAATTCTTCGAAATCTACAGTAGGGTCGAAATGTTAAAGTACTGCCACAGTTCAAACTTGTAAAATTCATTATAAATTCAGTTCTTTATGAAAAATTGATTTCTTAGACATTACAGAAAGGTTAACGAGCCTACTTCAAGTTCTTAGTTTTGACTTTTCTCAAAATACTGCATCTAAGATGCTGAAATGATCAAAATTCGAAATGTATACAAATTTTCAGCAACTAGCCAACTGCCAACCAGTCCTAAGTTTGGATTTTATTAAAATAGTAAACGACATCCAAATATTATGTAATTTTAAAGAGATGTTCTTGACATATATGAGATGCTCCTATAAAAACTTTGGCTCTAGAATCCTTTAATAGTTATAATTTATTGAAGTGCAACTAAAACTTAAAACAACCACTTAAAAATACCTCCAAATCAAACATATCATAATTTCACATATTCATTCAACAACAAATAATTTAAACATGAATGTTCATTCTATATAAGTTATCATGTATCTAACAATTCACACATCAAGCTTTCTACTAATAAAACTATATTAGAAAGTTGGAGAAACACCCACCTCAAGTGTAGAATTTCCTAGTAGTAGAACCTCACAAAAGCTCCAATGCTCCAAGCAAAATCCCGGCCTAGCTCTCCAAACCGCAAGCCTCCTACTCTCTTTCTCTTTTTCTTTTTTATATTGAGTTGTGTTGTTCATGACAAAAGTAGGGGTTATTCATATGAAAATTGTGTGGTCAAAATAGCTCACACTTCCCAAAATAACTCCCCACTTTCCATAACTCACACCACTCTCCCTCATTCTCAACCATGGTAAGAAACATGTGCACGTGTAGTCAATGTGTGTGCACACTCTTCATACAAATTTTATTATTATTTTTTATTAGGTTAGATATGTGTGTGTTACACATGGCAAGTGTACCAAACTAACTATATTTTAAATGTACACTTTAGTGCATACAAAATTAATCATGAGCTTTAAATTTGTAATTAATTTTAGTGGGCTACAAATAGATTCAGGCATAGTGGATTTTAATTAAAATAAATCACACAATTATGACTAGAAAAATGAGAAGAAAAATATTCATGACTCAAGAAAATTTTAGGAACCAACATGTGCACTACAAATACGTGTGTTGCACGTATCAATACAAAATAAATCTGAGAGAACAAAAAACATTCATAAATAGTCAAAATACAAAATACGTAGAACATTTATATTAATAATGTTACAGATATTTCACGTAACGGTAAAATATACGTAATCGACATGTGTATTGAAAGCACGTGTATTGCACGTAAAATTCCAAAGATTAAAATAAATGTTTAAGTTGGTTCAGAATAGGATAAAATAAACTTTTAGATGACGAAAAATATATAATTAATCGAAATACAAAAATACGTAGGACATTTATATTAAAATACGCTACGAATATTACTCATAACGGTACAAAATATATGTGTGTAACACCCGTAGGCAAAATTGTCATAACTCAATTTTGTGAATATATATATATATATATATATATATATATATATATATATATATATATATATATATAGGAAGGTCTTCCGTTTCGCACTCCTCTCGTGTGCACTGCTCCACGAGCCGTTTGGTTGCGCGATCAAGATCGAACGGTGGGATTATGTTTGGGTTATGCAGGGGAAATTTTGTCATTTCTCCTCGTAACTCTTCTTCCCTCTCTCTCTCTCTCTCTCTCTCTCTCTCTCTCTCTCTCTCAATTCTCTCTCATCCCAATCCCAAACCCGATCACCTCAGAGTCCCCCCGATGCCCCTATTCACCTTGGATCTTGATGCCCCTGATGCCCCTCTCCATCTCGCTTAGGGGTGGCAACTGGGCCGGGTCAACCGGCGACCCACCCGCGACCCGGCCCACGAACCCGGCCCGCCTAAAGATTTCACGGGTTCGGGTCGAACCCGGTGAATAGGACCGGGTCGACCCGGGTCGCTTTTTTCCCGAATTCGATTCGCCAAACCCGGCCCACGAACCCGGTCAACCCGCGAATTGGACCCGCCAACCCGCGGGTCGACCCGCGAACCGACCCGTGGCGGGTCGACCGTTCGACCCGCGGGTCGAACGGGTCGAAACCCGCGGTTCGAGGCCGGGCTGACCGTTGGGCGCGTGCCGTTGGGCTTCACAGCGTGCAGCCAACGGCTCTTAGAGCCGTTGCTGCTGCTGCCGTTAGATAGGTTTTTTTTTTTTTTTTTTTTTTTTTTGTTTTTTCCCAATTCTAAGTCTATAAATAGTCCCAAAAAATCTCCAAAAAAATCACACCTTCCTCTCTTACTCTCTCTACTATTATACATCAAAAAAAAAAAAAATTTGAACAATTGTAGCAATCATCAAACAAGTGTACAAGGAGGCGTATACACGATCAAATTTCGGTCGTATCGGAAAACAAAATTCAACGTCTTCAACTCTCTTCAACCATCGACTCAAATCTACTTCAACTCTTCAATTGCGAAATCGGCAAAGCCCTCCTCCATCTTTTCTATTATATTCTAATTTTCACGGTTTTATTTTATACGCGTATTCCACGGTGAACGGTATCAAAATATCTCTATCTCTTTTCTCTTGTTATTATTTTTTTTGCGTTGTAGTTAAAATTATTGTTCTTTTTTTGAACTTCTCTATCTCAACCCTCTTGTTTTTTAGTTTTTTTTGTATAATTCACCGCTCGTCCGCCCCTACATTGTAGATTTTTTTTACATACCACATTACTACACTATGTCTAGATCACGCGGTAGCGGTCGTAGTGGACAAGATTCTTCCTCATCTTCACGTAGGCCACCAATTGTCCCAATTACTGAGCCCGCCCAAGATTACATTGATCCTACTATGGAACAATGGGGTACACACGATGATGTTGGACATGAACAATTAGAAGAAGAACAACAACAACAAACCGACACCACACAACCCCGTAGTAGTAGGAAAAGTAGAGGAGAAACTAGCGATTGGCATAAGTTTTATCATTATATCCCGGACGCAGAAACTCCGGGTGTAGGTGTGAAAGCGTGTAAATCATGTGATAAACTATACAAATTCAAGAAGGGTGACGGAACTGGTACACTTAGTAGGCACATCCTAAATAATCATAAAGATCTTCTTGATCAACTACAAGGCCAACAAAGAATAAACCCTAGGACCGGTCAAGTAGATAGCCACCCTTATGATCCCGAACTTGTTCGTCGGGAAATGGCCCGATTAGTAATTAAGGATGAGTTACCATTTACCTATTCCGAGAGTAGGAACTTGGAAAATTTTAATCAAACGGCCTTAAACCCTCATTTTAAAAGAATTCCGAGAAATACTTGCAAATCGGATTGTTTTAAAGTGTACATGGAAATGAAGGACGCGTTGATTGCAATTTTATATAGTTTAACTTGTAGGGTTAGTTTAACTTCGGATTGTTGGACGGGTGTCAACAATATTCCAACGATGGGAATAACCTGTCATTGGATCGACAATGATTGGATTCTTAATAAAAGAATCATATCACTTGCGTCGTTGCCGTATCCCCATAGTGGCGCTGAAATAGCAAACCGTATTTTAGAAATTTGTGATGTTTTTCATATTCGCGATAAAATTATGGCTATTAGTTTTGATAATGCATCTAACAACAATGTAGCAATTAATACTTTAAAAAGAATATTAAACCCTCCATCTGACAATATTTTTCATGTTAGGTGTGCATGTCATATTATAAATTTATGTGTTCAAGATGCATTAGCTATAGCTGATCCATATATAATTAAAATTAGAGATTGTGTACATTTTATTGCATTAAAACCAAGCATTCTACAAGAATGGAAAGCTTGGTGTAGAGCTAGACATGTTCCTTTTAGAAAATTTCCAAAGGATGTTAGACACCGATGGAATTCTACTTTTGATTTACTAAATATTGTCACCGAATATAAAGCAGTTGTAAATGATTTTTGTATCGCACAAAATATGCCTAATTTTCAAATGACTGCCGCCGATTGGTTTTTTAGTGAATCTTTGTTGAAATTTTTAGAACCTTTTAAAACCGCAACTTTAAAATTTTCAAAAACATATGAATCTACTTCTAGTAGCATTTTTATTGAATTAGTTAGCATGGTTCAAACATTTAACGAAATGTTAAATGATACCTATATTAGTGACATTGTAAAACCTGCATTTACTAAATTTTTGAAGTATTATTTTCCTCCTCCTATGTTGATTTGTGTTGCTACTGTTATGGATCCTCGTATCAAATTTGAAGGTACGAAGAATTTGATAGAAATATTTTTTGGATATTTAGATAACATTGTAGAATTAACAATTGATTGCGCTAGTTTTTTAGTTAAATTTGAATCCACGTTAAATAACTTGTATGATTATTATGATAGACGTTTTGCTTCTAGTAGTACAACTTCTGTAGTTAGTTCTTCTTCTGGTGGTTCTAAAGGTAAAAGTAGAATTGGTGATAGAACATTTAGTTTACTTGAAAAAATTCAATCTAAAAAACCTAGGACTAATCAACCAAATGAATTAAATTGGTATAACCAACAAGATGCTGAGCCTTTTACTTCTGCACTAGATATTTTACAGTGGTGGAAAGAACATGAACACACTTTTAGTATTCTATCAATTATGGCTAAAGATTTACTAACTCCTCCTGTCTCTACAGTTGCTTCTGAGAGTGCATTTTCTACAAGTGGCAGGGTTCTATCAGATTACAGGAATCGGATGAAGCCCGAGATGTTAGAGATGCTCGTATGCACAGAAGACTGGCTGAAGGCTGAAGATAGGACGCAAGGGAAAGCACTATCGAGTTCCACAAGTGGGAGCAACTCGCCTGAAGAACAACAACAACAACAACAACAACAGCAACAACAATAGCTTTTCTTGTTATGTTAAATTAGAAAAATTGTAGTCAATTAAAATTGTACATAAGAATTAAGAAATATGTTATTGTATAAAACTTATTTGTGAATTGAATTCTTCATTTCGTTATAAATTGTTCAAATTGTACAACTTAAATTCATATGAATAAAATTTCAAAATTTGTTGTCAATTTCACTCTTTCAATCTTATTATTACTATTACGATTTTTTTTGTTTATTAGTATTATTACTTACTTAGTATTATAATTAAACATCATTTGGGGATATTTGATTCAATTTTAAGAATTGTAGTATTATTACTTATTAGTATTATTACTGAATTACATACTTAGACTTAGTATTATAATTAAACATCATTTGGGGATATTTGAAGAATTGTATAATTTATTACTTATTAGTAGACTAGTAGTATTACTTACTTAGTATTATAATTTTTTAAAAAATGTAATATTCATCAAACAAAAATATGGTTGTTTGTATAATTGTATACATCATTTGTAAAATTATTATTATTATTAGTTCGATTTATTCATTTAAGATACCCACAAAAAAAAAAAAAAAAAAAAAAAAAAAAAAAAAAAAAAAAAAAAAAAAAAACTATATATTAAACGGGCCAACCCGCGGGTCGACCCGGCCCAACCCGGGTTGAGCCCTAATGGGTTCACGGGTTGGGCGGGCCACCCAAATCATATTCTGACCCGGCCCGGCCCGGCCCGCATAAGACCCCAACCCGGCCCGGCCCGCACAGTCAAATGTGCGAACCCGCGCGGGTTGGGCCCGGCCCGGCCCGCTGGGCCCGTTTGCCACCCCTAATCTCGCTCGAAATCCCCTCGAAACCCTAGCCCCTTCTCCATCGAAGCCCCTAACTTCCCTCTCCAGACCTGAGCTCCACCTCTTTGCCTCAGCTCCACCTTAGCTGTCCCTGATGCCCCTCTTCGCCGTCGAAGCCTCCGACGCCTCTGGGAGCTCGAAGCAATCAAGGCTGGAGAAGATATGGATATGAGAAGAGTTGTTGAAGATAATGGAAAAATTAGGCATGAAACTGATAGACAAAGAGAGTGCCAAAATGTACTTGAGTGAAGCTTGAAAAATATTGAGAGCTAGAGGGGCTTACTGGATGGCTAGAGGGGCTTACTGGATGGCTTGACTATTGATTGTAGTAGTGTTGATCCAGTGCTTTGTAATCTACAAGATGTTTGATTCGATCGTGTATCAATGTATGGTTGTTGGAATCGATGTATCAATTTGTTTTTACTAAATTTCTCGAATAAAACGTGTGGTTACTGAATGAAATTCTCTATGCATCATGTTGAATATATGTTGAATGCAGTTGTCATGTTTCTCAGATGTACAAACTGAGATAAGGTTGTTGAGGTGTATCGGTTCAGTAAGGAAGAAACAAACTCTTTGAACATAACAAGTAGCGTGTCTCTATATTCAAACCAGCATATATATAGTCATTACACTTGCTGCAAGTACTCTTGATTAAAACTCTGATTAAATTTTAACAGCAATATAATCTCTAAATTGGTCTCATAAACTGGGTAGAAAGGTATGCTGATAAGTTGGTCTAATTTAGGCTCAAAATATCAACAACAACATACAGTAGACAAACCAATGGCACAATCAGAAAGCACTCTTCATTGAAATTTTATTTCAAGAATTTCTAGTCAAAATTCTCATAATCATACTGGATTAGCAGAGTTTCTGCCAAAAAAAATAAATTGAACCCTCGTGAAGTTGATAAACATCCAAGTTGTAATTATAGTCTTCAGCAAAGGTGTGAACAACAACATCCAAAAGCAGCATTCTCAATCAAAAGCTCCTACTTTTAGACCCAAAATAAAGGAAATCACAATTAACATGTTCCATTTACAGTACTAAGAGCATATAGATTAAATAAGTCATGCTAAATATCATATGAATTGGGCTCAGATCACTTAAATGTTAGCTAAACAAGGCTAGGGTTGCATTTTATATGCTTCCATCTAGGCAAGCTTCATTTCCAGAAAAATTCATCATTAGGACAAGCATTTGAACTTGGAATTGGCTAAGAATATAGCAGCTCAGGTAGCAAAAGCAAGTACTGGAATTGAAAAAAATTTCACCAAACAATATATACCAGTAAATTGAGCAAAGCTTCATTTGCACCAAATTTTTTTTTGATTCAAAGCAAATAAATATAATAATGAATGAGATAATAATAGCTCATATAACTTGTGAAAAAACACCCAATTCAAAACATTTTAATTGATCATTTTGTATCACCAAACTGATTAAGGTACTTGCCTTCCATCTAGTCCAGTTTTCTCATTGGGACTAGGGTTCAATTTTATGAGACCCTCTTTTTCATCAAAAACTCTACCCATGTAACACACCAATACATAGTAAATGAGGCTCAACCACAAACAACAACAAACTCAAAGCTGTAGCTATGTAGTAAATAAGTATACTGCGAATGCATAAGTAAAGTGGTCCTCACCACTGCTACAGCTTAAAATACCCAAAAGCTACCAGCTACAAATTCAAAGCACATAGTATACCAATAGAGCTGCTTAATACAATTAGAGAGAAGCCTCAAACATAAAGAGTCTGCAATCCATACAATAGCAGATGCAAGCTCTCATATCCTGTACAAATTGCAAAACAAAAAACAATGTACCATAGCATTTGTATGTGTTCATTGTTGCATGATTAGAACAATACAAATTCATCAAAATCTTGAACTGAAATTTTTGTAGTATCAGAACACACTTGTACATGATGCTCAGAACACACTTGTACATCATGTACATCAGGATTTACCCAATTAGTATGCCATGCAAACTAGTTCCAACAACTATTTTTGCCCCTAATACCACTCACAATGGAGTAAAAGAAGTCACTTAGGTAGACAGATGGTGACAAGCGCAGGAGATCGCTGCGGCGCGGTAGCGAATTCACTTAGCTTAGTTCACAAGTTTAGTGAAGTAATGTAAAGCTTCAAACCAATAAATTCAGCAAGCATTCATAGGAACTAAAATTTAAAAGCTTGTGTGAGAATCAAACAATTTCCTCCAAGTAGGGTTTGTGCTACCAGGGTTGTAGTTAAATGACATCCAACTAGTTCCGACCACCATAATGACCATCAAAACAATCAACAGCAAGAACAACAAGAACAACAAGGTAACCCCAAACATACTCTCCACGTCCGATCTTGATTGCGAGATCAAACGGATCGTGGAGCCGTCCGCACGGGGTGCGCACGATGGGCATGCACAATGGAAGAGCTCTCATATAAAGCAAATGGTATCATATCAAATTATAGAAACTCAGTATCATATCAAATTATAGCAACAAGTGGCAGTATCTTCTCAGAGTGCATAACTTAATTAAAAAACCAACTTATATCTAGTAGCATTGTAACAAGAAACCAACTTATATCCAATATAAAATTATAGCAACTTAGTATCATATAAAAAAACCAACTTATATCCAAGTGTGACCCATCATTGCCTACACACAACCACAAGAAATATGCAAGAAATTGAACATAATATTTAAAAGCATGTATGAGAATCAAACACTTCCCTCCAAAATATTATGAAATGGCAGTTGCTATTTGAAGAACCCAATCTGAGCCTGAGACTTAGGTGGGCTACGATGGCGAAAAGGGGCGCTGGGGGAGAGCTGAGGTGGGGCTACGGTTTCAAGTGGAAAGGTGGCTAGGGTTTCGAGTTTGAGAGGGGGCTAGGGATTCGAGGGGATTTCGAGTGAGATGGAGATGGGCATCGGGGGCATCAAGATCGACGGCGGAGAAGGGTGTTGGGAGCCCTCTAAGGTGGAGCTAGAGTTTGGAGGTGAAGAGGGAGATATTGGGGATTTGGGAACGATCAAGTTTGGGAGATTGGGTATTTGGGAACGATCGGGTTTGGGATTGTAAGAGCATCCGTAGTCGTCGGTTATTTTGCCAAAATATTCAAAAAATTGAAATTTTTGTGCTGCAGTCGTTGGGTATAAACCTAAAAAATATCTAATCTCTAATCTCTAATATTATAATGGGAGAAGGCCTTAGTGTCATTTGTAAATCTATCAACATGTGCAATGCCCGTATATAAATAATATGAAAGAGGTTTCAGGTTAAAACCCAGACTAAGTCTGATTTTTTACTTAAAAAAACTAAATATATTAAGACATGCATCGTACGTGTAAATTATTAGTAGCTTTTATATGAACAGTGGTCTGCCAAATTTGGCAGACGAAATAGAAATTTGAAAAAAATAGCCGACGAAAGATGATTTTTCTTCTGTTCGATCGGACGAAAGATCATTTT